>OX376372.1:165146957-165410903 GCA_947369275.1 Nemotelus nigrinus
TAAATTCCATATGTCAAAACCGCCATGCGTTCAATAGTCACAGTGCAGTACGTCCGTTCAAAAATTTGACATTATTTAGGTTATAAAATGTGGAAGATTCTATATTGTCTACCTGGGCAAATTGAAGTCATGATTACGTGGTATCCCCACTGGCGTGCCATAAGGATCAGTCTTTGATGCTGTTTTGTTCAATATTAACTTACTCCATTTTCCGTCTCCAGCCGGCCGTTGCCAACTGGGATAAAAATCTATTATTTTATTATAAATTAATTGTACATTCTTACCCTAACTGCCTGGTTATAATTAACTGAGTCCAATTAGATCTAAATTTTAGCCTAGGTCTTAAATCTAACCCCATATGTTCGTCGGGAGGCCTATGTAATTGAAAAGCGCATCCATAAGTTGCCGCTTCGATTCTATCTTCGTGGGACGCAGGAATGGCTCATTAGATCCACCTGAATGGTCCAGTGACCGAATCAGTCTATCAGTCGTGTTCGTCTGCCTGTTCGTAGAAACTTGTCGTTAATTCCACAACCGTCCCTAAGTGGTTTTAGTCCTGACTCCTAATACAGGAGAAGGTTCTTCGGCCACTTCTTAGTTACCGGGTAGTAGAACCTGCTTGTGCAGAAGCGCAGAATTCTTCTTTTGAATACCTCCGCTTTTACCATGGCAGTCTTTGAGCAGGTAATCCAGGATGAGGATGTATAAGTCAGGGTAGATCGAATGAGGGTCTGATAGCAAATGGATTTAGCTTCGGTGGTCATGCCCATCCAGAATAGTTATATATGACACTACGTTGTTTGCCTCTGTTGAAACTATGGGTGCAAGCATATTATTCGAATTGAAAAATTAAAGTAAACGCTGGAAAGTCACAAGCTGTGCACTTCACTCGGAACAGAGCTTCCAAATACTTATCCAAAACTAAACTTTCAGTATCTAACGTCGATATTGAATGGAGCATATCCTGCAAGTATCTCGGAGTGCTCTGTGATCAAAAGCTTACTTTCAATTTACACGTCTCAAATATAGATGACAAGATCTCCTTAAACTTACCAGTGGTTTATACCCCTTCATTAACAAGCAATCTGAGGTTGGCTACAGCAATAAAATGCTTATTTTCAAATATACGTTTCAGCCTGTAATTTACGATACTGCTCCAGTATGCGGTGATTGTGCCGAATGTTACATCCGAAAAATGCAAAAAACCCAAAAAAAAACTTGATAGCTAATGCTGAAAGATTCACGTCATATCTCAACTCGCGCAATGCATAATATATCCCAGATAGAAACAGTTTCCACATTTCTGACAAAATATTACGAAAAATTATGCCGAAATGATGGTAATCTCTCAATTAACAACCTATTATGATAGGTGATAGTAAGTGCAACATATAGCCTTAATAGTTTATAGCCTTATAATTCTAAAGTTGCAAGTTCTAATTAAACACGGAGGCTTTATTTACAGTTTTTTCCTTTAACATCACCATTACTTATCTGAAGCTTCTATCATTATATAATTGTAACTTATATATTATGTAGAAGTGAAGAAATATTTAAACACTAAACTGTAAAATTATATGCAATATGCTGATTTGTGAATAAAAGAAATCTTGAATCTGATGACTCAGTGCGAAGATATCACGATTCGAAATTTTTTTTACCTAGTTTTAGGCACTTAGCTCATGCATAGAGCTAAAAATTTCCCAAACATTACCATCATCAAGCAAAAATCATTAACAATTTATTGTTTTTTTTTCAAATATTTTGGTTCTACAAAAATATAGATGCACCTGTACATTCACATAAACGCCCGCCGTCGTCAAAGGGTTAAATATATCTTCTTGCAAATTCAAAATCATAGACACTTCCTGAAAATTAACGGATTACGCAATCCGGGGAAATATTCGCTGTAATCTCGAAAATTATGAATTTTTAGTCAGTGATTTTGCTAATTTTCTTCGAAAATCAATATAAATTTCAAATCAATCAAATACATTTATGTAATTGTAACAAATTATCTAAATCACGTGACACGCTAAAACTTAACAAATAATCTTCATGACCACAAATCAATTAGTTTCATGACTCATCAACAAAAACACACACAAGCATCATATTCAATTATATATTCAACATAAACAACAGTTACGATTTCAGTAAGCTGTCGAAAGATCTTGAATTTAATTCTACCTTCTAAGATAGAAGATACTGGCATCTAAAAGCGGCCGATTACGGTTACACTTCGCCTGCTTGAAACCTGAGACCGGAACAAGTTCGCCTCCTTCTGACGCTACTTCACTGTAATTGGTGATGCATTTCCATTTCAACCTTGGCATATTAAGAAAAAAAAATCTCTCGCTGAAAATACCAACGCTAAAGCTTAAACTATGAATGGGTACTAAAATTATTTTCAGATTTAGATTCAGGTTGTAACCAAACATACATCTTTCAAGTAGGATGTAAACAAATTTCGAAGTATATTTCTAGGTATAGCGAGCGCATCTGCTGCTGTGCTGTCGGTGGCAGTGACTATGTAAAGAATTTGTTTAGAAACTACTTGAAGACACGAAAGTAGTCTCCTGACGAGCTGTGAAAGTATAAGATAAGATAGTCTGATGCTTGGATGAATTTAGAATTTTCCAATTAAAAAACGTCGAAATAAATAAATAAATTTGAAAACGCGTTTCGGACGGATGTTTAGACGTTGGAGGTTGTTTCGACTAAATAAAAACAAAAAACAATTTATTTGTCGTTATTGTTGTTTGAGGTCAACACGATCTAAGTTGAGTTTTTAATGTTCCGCGATGGAGGCCGATGCAAGTAAATCACAATAGACGTATTGTGTTTTTGCGATGTATGTCTTGCATATTTTGGCGGGCGTTACACTAAACTTCATAGAAATTTAAGATTCAAATTTCTAGTATCCAACAATGATGATGTAACTTTCCGTCACCGCTTAATTTTATCTTGTTTAATTATATGAATAAATATTTACTGATTATTAAAATGTTTTTGTTTCTACCCATGGGGCATCTGCTCATTATGCGGACATTATGAAATAGTGAAGTAGTAGCTTAGTAGTTTTTTGATAAGATTGTAGTGAAATAATGCTACAGATATGATAAGATTGTAGGTTTTATTATTATGCGAGCATACGTAAATAAATGTGTGACCACATAAAACCAAATAATTTATTTACAGAGTCCAATGTGGGATGCTGATAATTCTCTGTCAATACTAGAATACTTTAATTCAAACTATATCTGCATGTGCAAGATAAAAATGAAATTAGTATTTTTTCACCATAATAACGTTTTTACAGCGAAACATAGTTTACATTAGAGATGGGCGTTTCTGTTGTTTTCAAAAAACGAAAACGAACTGTTTTTTTTCAAAAACAACTGTTTCTTAAAACTGTTTGAAAAAAACAGTTTGAATTAACGAAAAGAAACAAATTGTATGCTGTTCGACACCTATGTAAACTATTTACATAGGTGTCAAATCCTCTTGAATAAATAGGTTAAATTGGTTAAATTGCATAGGTTAAATTGTTGGTTTTGGTTAAATTGCACTACATAGGTTAAATTGCGTACTAGGATTTTCACATACTAGGTATAACTAGTACGAGTACGAAAAAATACCTGTTCCAAATACCTGTTTGAAGTATGTACATGTATACATACAATGCATACGATTTGCAGTAATGTAATGAAACGGACTAATATGCCCTCCTCCACCCTCCACACACCACGTTGCCAAGCCAGAACGGTGATGGTGCAAGATTACTTTCAAAGAATACCGAGTCATTAGTCTGTGCAGCTTGTCCGTAACTTTCCAATGGTCGGTCATTTATTTGGCAAGTCTTTCTCCAATCTAGGGGCAATCTAAAGAAATACGATCAAATTCAATCAATTTAATTTGTTTTTTATTTTATTTTATGCAAAAAACACATCCTGTATTCGTTCAAATGACAAAATTACTAAGATAGGACCAACTAATCCTGTAGTCATCTATATGACTTTTCATCGAGCGATCTTTGATACCAAACTTTTCCTGGCTAATCTAAAACAGTCGGATTTCCACTTCGTCTCAATGAAGCATGAAGTTAGTTTTTATTAAAAATAAAAAAAAATGTTTCGTTTATTAAACATGCACCCACTAGGGGGCCAACCTCGTCCGTAAGGCTGAGCATGAGTCCAGGGGCACCTTACGTCCCATGGTCTCGTAAACTTTACAACCCCGGTAGGTATAGAGACACCCTTGTGGCGACCTGCAGTCACGAGGAGGGCCTCAGCACATCCGGAGACGCCAACTGCTGAACCAAAAAGAATCTCAACCTTTTCTTCCTTGGCACTTTTAGTGCTACTTATAGTTTTTCCGGCGGATTTCATTTTGCCGTATCTTCGAAACTAGGCCACTTTTTCCCAGATTTGTATGGAAATTTTGCCCGAAACAACTCAGAAAGGTCTCCAAATTCATGCTAGATAAAAAAAAAATTTTGGAAAATATGGACGTTATTGCCCAATTTCCCCTTAACACTTTCCCTGTCCTGAACAAAACAACGAAATTGCTCCACAAGATCAAATTATTTTTTGCTGAAATTTGTTCTTATATGATTCTATAAACACCCCAAGCATAAAAAAATGTTCATAGACAAAATAGAAGTAGGTAGTTCTTACCTGAAACACATATGGTTCAGGAGCGTACGCAGACTTTTTAGTCGCTGAACACTCATGAACTATATGCAATTCAGGTAAATGTTTTGGTTTTTCTCAATACAAGTTGTAGGTGTCCGCTGAGGCACATATGACTCATGAACGTAGCTGTGCATTCCAAAAGCTCGTTTCCTGAGTCACATGTGATTCAGCGGACAGGGAACGTGTTAAACATTTTTTTGCCCTTAAAATATCACTAATATACTCCCCGACCACTTCCAATGATCGAAGCGCGGTAAAGGCATTTTCGGCCAAACTATGGCCAAAAAACCCCTTACTCCCCTACAAAACCGAAATTTTTATATCACAGCAATAGGTCTTGGCCCGTTATGTCCCAAATCACTCTAACCCAAAATTGGCCGATTTTGTCCGATTTCAGCTCGTTTTGCCCTAAAAACTTTTTGAATATTTGAATAAAATACTTGCAAGTACGAAAATACTCGCAAGTACGAAAATACTGTTTTCCGCAGCTAAACAGTTTTCCACAGCCAAACGAAAAACTGTTCGTTTGAAAAAAACGAAAAACGATGAAAAACGATTCGTTTTTTAAAAACAGTACGTTTTTAAAAAACGGTTCGTTGAAAAAGAACGAAAAACGATTCGTTAAAAAAAAAACGAAAAACGATTCGTTTGAGAAAAATGGAAAACAATTCGTTTTATAAAAACGATTCGTTTTAGAAAAACGCTTAGTTATAGGAAAACTATTCGTTGTAGAAAAACGGTTTATTTTAGAAATGCTGTTCGTTTTAGAAAAATTCATTTTAGAAAAACTGTTTGTCGCTGTTTGGAAAAACTGTTTGTTCGCATTTTGCAGCCAAACGTTTTTTTCAAACTGTTTGGCATTTTTGAGCCCATCCCTAGTTTACATATATAAATTCTAGGCACCGAACGATATGCTGATTCGAAATTTCAATTCAAATTCCCATACAAAATTATGACTCAACTTGTTAATCACGTCTGTTTAGTCTCTGTTACACTCATCTTCAAGTGCTTGATTTTCTATCAGATCTATTTTAATCACACGTCTTACACAAGAATCGGGAAAAAAATCTATTCGATAATCGGACATATTCAAATTGAACTCTGTTGTACGCGATATCTTTCAAGCTTCAATTACCTTGGAGCAGATTAAAGCATTTCGAGCTTATCACAACATTGATTTTCATACTTACTAATGTACATACACAGGCACTAAGATGCAAAACATAATTCCACACATGCACATGTATGTATGTCATTCGTATCTTTCTGCATTAGACCGAAAATAAACAAAATCGAAATAATTCTTAGACTCCTTCGTCTTGCTGTCTTATATGGTAATAATTCTTTTTCGTCGCTGTTATCTCTTGAAGAAAGCATGATTTTCATACAATTTGTAAGCATCGAGTGAAATATCCGATTAAACAATCGCATAACTAAACAACTAAGATTACAAATGACGTTAGTACCAGAACCTACCCAGCCTACTCAGGCTGCTTTCATTTTCAGCCAGCCTTGTAGAAATATTCCGTGAAGCAAGCTGATTCATAATAAACATCAAGAAAGTGTATAGTCAGATTGCTTCTGGAAATAAATCTGATACTGATTCGAGCCGGGAAAAGATTTGCTGGGCTGTGTGCGTGTGTGAATAGATTTTTGAAAACATCGACTTTAATGTGTATTTTTGCAGCCTTTAATTAGATATGCTGATTAGGTTTTGTTGCAATTTTTTTTTGTGAAATTTTTTTTTGTGAAATTTTCTAAGCATAAATGAATAGTTTATAGTTGAACCCACATAGTAGCAGTAGAACACGGCTGAGCTAAAATTTAATTTGATTTTTTTTATGTAGAGCGATGTAGTAATGAATGTTTTCACTCTTTTGCGATGAATGCTCGTGATATATGTATGTAAGCTTTTCTCACATGTTAGTTTCTGTACTTTTTAATTTTGTTTTACTCCTCGATGCACCAAAGTTTTGTCTGATATTCGAAGAAAATTAGCATAAGAATCGTTTTTCCCAAAAAAATCACTTATTCTTAAATTACCTAGTTAAAAATCTATGTTTGCGAGCACTGACGACCGGATCACCATATGAAACTGAAATTCACAGGATGTATTGTTCTTAATTAGAATCAAGTCTGATAAAATACATATAAAAATGTGAGCAACATTGTGGCTGTCGCGCCATCTTCAAGCATCTTGTATCGAAAATATCTTCTTCCCCTAGCATTTCGAATGCAGACATCAGATACTAACGAAATTTATACAGTAATTTGGTATAAATGTAAGCCAAGCTTGGCAAATTTCAAGCTGTAAAACAACGATAGTGCTACAAGCTACAATAATTCAATCTGTTCTAATCAGCCAAAATTATTTTTGGTACAACCTACATCCATTTTTTGAAGTCCGCTTCCCAAGTTAATGATCTTATTCATCTTGATGACGCTGCTGTTTCCAATCCTCAGGCTATTTTTGATTTACTCGCTGCCTTTTTCTCCTCCTCTTTTAAGAATGCACTGACCATCTCGATATCTTCTGATTTTCCCCGTACTTCACCTGCCTTATTTTTGTTTGATACCAAACCTTTCGAAGTCGAAACTCTGATGCATAACTTAGATTCTAATCCTTGTTCGGTACTCGGCGGTATTCCAAACACCATATTAGAATCCCGCATCCTTTCTGTGTCCTTTAGCTATTCTTTCCCACATTACCCTTTTCTTCGGTGCATTCCCTACTTAGCATTCGGTGAAGCATTTTAAGTCACTGCTGTTACGCAAGGGGACAGTTAAGCTTCACAAATCAGGAACTCGTACGTTTCGTCTTGTCCTCTTATAAGTGTTTCTATAGTGAATTGTCCAACTATATTTACATAAACTTACCGTCCCGCCCATTCAATGCGATATGAAACCTTTACCAATCGTGTCCAGAAATGCACCTGCTATTTCTCTCTTTTCTTTCCTTTTCGAAAGTCCTATATCTCATTTTAATTTCGTTCTAAATACGAACAATCATCTTTGAACTGAATTTTGAAGAGATTTTTTATTTTATTTTAGTTTTACATTCTTAACCTAGCTTAAAATTGAATTAGCTATGATAACTTAAAATCTAGCGGCTATACTATTTTGATCTGCAGGCTTTTATCGTTTATGTATATATAAATTTTTTTTTCTTCGACAGTTTTTATTTTACACACTAATAATACTACCCAGCCTGTACAAGTACTGGAGTTACCTGGGCAATACTTGACTTAAAAACTACATTACACTACAATTAAAACCTAACCCCAACGCAATTATAATTAGCTTAACCTTATTAGTTGTTGTGGGAGTTCTTACGGGCCATTGCCTCATAGGACGGCATGCACAACGATTGGGAGTGTAGTTTAACGATTTCTGTCGGAGTTGCGGCTCTGAGGATGAGGAGGAGTCCGTCCTCCACCTCTTGTGTCAGTGCCCGGCGTTGGCAAGGTGAAGGCTGGCGGCAATTGGTGCTCTCTTTCTCTCAAACCTGACCGAGTTATCTCTGGTTAATTTAAAAGGGATAACACGATTTGTCAAGGGAAGCAAATGGTTTCCCGATTTTAGTGAGTAGGAGAGAGTCACTAATTAGTGTGGCAACACAACGGGCCTCTTTTGTGCCTACGGGTGTCGGACGGCAGACCCCTGTAGACCGGCAGCCACTTTAACCTAACCTTAACCTAACCTTATTAGACCTAAATCTGAACCTAGGTCTTATATTTTCTTTCTATTCGACGGAAGGCCTACATAGCTAAATAACGCATCCATGAGCTGCTGTTGACACGCTGACTTCGCGAGGCGCATAAATGTACAACCTGTACACCCTATTGACCGAATCAGTCCGATTTCATGTCCGTCAGTTTGTCCGTAGAATTTTGTCGTTAATTTTACAACCCGGTCTCTAAGTGGCTTAAGTCCCGACTTTTAATACAGGAGAAGCTTCTTCGTCCACTTCATAGTTTCCGATTTGTAGAATCTACCAGTGCAGTTTTTTTTCGAATAATTCCGCTTCGGCCATGACACTCTTTGAACAGGTAATACAGGATAGGGAAGCTTAAGTCAGTATAGACCGGACCAGGGTCTGATAGCAAATGGATTTAGCTCTGGTGCATCTTTTTGGCGAAAAGATGTCTGATGCGTTGTAATGCGGATTTCGCAGCTTTGATTTTACGGCGCAAATAAAGATGCTTAACAATTTCCGGCGGTAGCGCACGATTCTGATATTTGTCAAGTGTGATCAAGCGTGTATTCTGGGCGATGGTTTCATTTATTATTTTATTAATAGACTCTATGAGGCTATCAACCTGACGGTTTGTTAAGCTTTGCGTCTCACAAACATCAAGATTTCCTACCGAAATGTATATGTCGCGCTAAAATATGCCCCAATCGGTGTTTTTAAAAGACCTAGATGTCTTTGAGGGTATTTTCATAAAGCTGAAAAATGAGCGAAACTGAAGTCAGAACTTCACGGCAAAGCGATCAAACAATCATCTTTTGGACCTTGTTTTCTCAAAAAATATAAATCTCACTTTTTCTCTTGCTCCCTCCATTGACATTGACCCTCATCATCTTTCACTAACTATCAATATCAAGCTTGCTCAACCACTTCGGAAAGAAAGGGTGAAATAAAGTTTTTCCTCCGCGTTTAGATACGAATTGTTTTTGAATTCAACGCCATTAATTCGTACAAATCCTTCCATGAGCCGGACTTTTCACTTTTTGTGTTCTTATTAAATTCCTAATGTCTCTTTAAACTCCCTAGACACGTTTCCATCATATAGTCCACCTCGGTTCTTGGCTCCCTGTCTGTTAAAAAAGATCTGGCATACTTGGAATACGTACGAAGTTTACGTACGAATCGCTTCAAAATTTCCGCAAATCCTGTATGGAGCGAAAAAATGTATTGCTATGGCTTTGTGTTGATAATTTTTGCACATAAACTTCCTTTCTAATTATCCTGAACCGTTTTGATCGTACATAAATTCCTTGAAGTCTGAACCGGGTAACTTCAAAATAAACGGTGATGTTACCTCTTTTATGACATAAAATGTTTAATTCTTTTACCGTTATAAGTTTCCTGGATGAAACTTTACTGTATAACATTTATGTTGTTCTTTATTCTTCCAATGTCCTTATTTGCGAATTTTGTAGATCTCTGACCGTTCCATCAGATCCCAGTGTTCTTTCATTTTTCCGCTCGCGTGTACAAAAATGCTTTTTTGTTCACCTAAACTTAGGTTACTAAGAGGTCATAATAAGTATCAGTTTGGTTCTTTTTCCGTACCTTTCTCTAGTTTTAAGCGGCGTAAACTTGGAATGGGCTCTGAACTAGATCACCTATAGCATGTTGAATTTCAGTTTCATTTTCAATCTGCTATATTTTTGATTTTCACTGATTTACTGTTTCTTTTATCATTATTCTGCTTGTTCCTAAATCACTAATTTATTAATTATGTTTGAATTACTGAAATTTCATGTATTTTTTTCTCTAATTTAGGAGAAGTAAAAATCTACATCTTCAGTTTTCATTTTGTAATTGAGTAATAAATATAATTTTAATACGTATATTAAATAGGTACTTAGGTTAGGTTAGTGAAGAGGGCTGCCGGGAACGCGGCCAGCATTAGGCCACCAGTTTGAGCCCATTTGCCACCCTCATAGACAGTCACACGCATTCACACTTACAGCCATGACACTGGCGGGATTCGAACCCGCAGGCCCCGTAGCACGCCGCTTTTTTTCGGCCTGACGCCTTAGCGAGCAGAGCTACCGGGCCCCCAAAATAAATACTTAAATAAACAAATAAATATAGGACGCTCTAGACATTATAGTTATTCTAGACTGTGTTTTTCAATTATTCTTGCATATTATTAACTTGCAAAATGTCAGCAATCTAATCTTTTATAGTTATAGTACAATCATGCGACTGAATTCCCATATGATTCTGTAAATTCGTCCCAACAGTGCTTAAAATACTCAAACGACAAAAAAAAACCAAAACGCAATTATCATTTTGAATAAATTTACGTCGTTAATCACTTAATTTTGCAATGCCAAATCCATACAAAATTGAACATACCATACAAAATTGAACAGCTTGAATAAACCTAATATAGAAAAAAATTGCCAAACTAGACAACCATTTCAAGTCAATTCATCTATTTTTGGCCTGGCTTGACCTAGCCTAGCTAGTAGCTCGTTTCTTCGTCCACTATAATTAAACAAACTCACGCCATACTACCCTACAATTTCGAAATCGGAGTAATACAATTCCTAATTGCCAGGCGGTTTAGTTGCTCTGGTGTATAGGTAAACGACATCGATATCACCGTCACCACCGCACTCGGCGAGACGAACTCGTTAAGGTCATGACTAATTGCCGGTATATAATTTACCTTAGTGTCTAATTATAATTCCAGCCCACTAATTACCTTACTGTTTATCCAACAGAAAGTCAACCCAAATGCGAAAAACTTCCCGGAGCCAAAAAAAACACAAATATTTGACCCGCCGTCTTGGCTGTCGCGTGGTGATGATGATAAGTCGAGTGCTCAGACACCGATTACGTCCTGGGTCGACTGACTCAGAAAAGTAACTTGTTGTAACTCTCTGGGCCAGACGAAATGGGCCAAAAAATCAACCATACTCCGCACCCGGTTCGAAGTCAATTATCATTGAAACGTACCTGAATCATCTATGCGGAATAATGGCATTGAGAGGCTTAAGTGCAGCATTATTGTATCATAAATTGCATTATTCCAGAAAAGTAGTTTTGTTATCGGTTCTCGGTGCTATTTGTTGCTGGTATCTCAGGGTGGTGGAGCTCGGTGCAGCAAATCGCTGTATGACACAAAAAGATACTTGCATTATGAACAGCAATTCAGTGCTCACGTCGGAAATGGCTAATTGATGCTTTGAGATTCGGGTTATCTTACAGATACGTACATTGGTTGCTTGCTGTAGATAGTGACTGGGAACTTGATTCTGGTTTGTATCTATACGACTGTAAGTAAAACATGTTCGTGTAATTCATTAATCATCTAGAATGCTGCTTGCAGATTTTATTGCATAGTCATTGAGGAATTTTAGCTTATTTATAACGATATGGTAGATAGGTTAACTAGTTGTTGCCGCTGTATAAATGGTGAGAAGAATATTATATATTGAATGATAAATTGGTAAGATTGCTTAGAAAAAATGATTTTTATACATTTTATCACTATCGATTCATTCAGCCTCAAGGGTTTTGGATATAAGTCGGGCAATACTTCTAAGCGAAATGAATTAGCCCAAGCACGGCAAGCAGAAATTTAATCATCCTTAAATTGCCAATTTAATCCTAAAATTGTCAATTAATTTTTCTTTGCATAAAAATGAAATATTTGAACTTAATCTCAAATTATTCCGTTCAAAGCTGATAGACACCGAAGAAAAGGTCAGATTATCCACTGAATATCGATATCTGTCAATAAATTGAAATATATCTAGCTCCTAAAGCAAAAAATAGTCTTTAAGTGGAAAATATTTGGTATTGAATTATTTTTAAACACATCTTCTGAAAATATTTTTGACATTCTACTGATTTTTGTCCCATTGAATAATTTAAAATTAACCTAACATTGATATTCTGCATCTAATAAGTCAACTAGCACTGTAGATCTCAAGCAAAAGCCATCATAGGTTTGCGTCATCGAAATATAATTTTGCTTATTTTAGTTGACTGGTTTCACTGGACCAGTTGCATTCCACCACTCTATCAAGATATGAGACGGCACTTCTTGCATACAACATCTGGATGCATTGCGCTCAGCTATAAGTACCAGCCAGCACTATGACTGGTTAACATTTTATATAACGTTGCGAAACTTTATCGTGTGCAGTTAAATATCTTCGTTATAATTCAGTATCCATTCAGCATAGATGCATGAGTATCTACAACCAATTGCTGGGTGAAAATTTACTAACCTATCTATATAGTAAAACATTGTTTCTGATTAACGTTCTTAGTCAATGTTAATAAGTTTTGTTGCACAATCGAGACGATGATTGGACACTAATTGCACATAGGTCCACGATACTGAGATACTATAGTCATAAGTGCATGAAGTTTACCACTTTGTCTGGTGTATACGTGTGCAGGGGAGCTACTAAAAGTTCTATTCGCTCGAACTTGGATGCTTAAAGAACAACTTTTCGGTTTCAAGGTGAAAACTACTAAAGTAATTTGCAATTCGATGATGCTTTGCATAAAAACCATGGCATAAAAATGAACGTTGTCAGATAATAATTGGATAAGGTATAAGCTATAGCTCAAGCTTTAATGCTTGTTCGATTTTTGTCTCCCGAATAATAGCGTTTGATTAACATATTAGTGGAAATACTATCTTGGAATAAGTAGCTGTTGTTGCACTGAGGCCCAGAAAACGCATTTCTTATAACTTCATTTCTTTTAACTTAGGGTGAAAAATTTGTTCTACCAAAATTCCATGTAGTGTATGGAGGCATCGAACTATGAAATTTCTTCCTATTTTTATCTGTCTACATAAATAAATAAACGATCGAACAACACAAAAAGGAAACCTATTATGCGTTATTGTTTCATCATTTACGATGACTTTTATCAGTAGCGTCTCTTGCAGTTAATAATTTCTGACAGGAATGCATCATCCGGCGAATAAAATGCATCATTCAGCCTACGAAACGAAAACCGGATAGCCGCATCATATGTGGCGCATCATATGTAGCAAGCACAAGCCAAAAACATGTAAAGCCAAGACCGAAATCGGGGTCCAGACGAAACCGGCCAAGTCTGGCTATAGTCTACGCCACTCAAAGCTTCTCAGATAGCCTGCATTCTATACATCGTTTCAATACTCGCTATTTTATATCAAATTTTTTACCATATACAAAGACAGGATAAAGTGAAAAATTCTGTTTGAAATGGAATAACGGAACAGCTTAATGATATAGCCAAAGAGTGTCTGGTTAGATCAGTTATCGATACAAGTAAAAACAACAGTATCATCTCACCCAACAACTGGAAGCTGGTGTAAAAAGCACCTTTAATTGGTTTAAAGGATTTGCTTAGACATAATCCTGGGTCTGGATAATCCGAGTGGCATCAAAACCGTTCTTAAGCGCCAGATTTTAAGTTAGCCTAGATTCAAAGCTAAGGTTGCTCAGTAGTGACCTTCCTGTTAGTCACTGGAAGGTGACCAAGGTCAGCATTAAAGGCCTTCGACTAAAAAATTGGTTTCGGGTTTGATTATATGCATTTGAATGCATACCGAGGTGACTTAAACATTTCCATTCCGTAGTATTCAACCTCTATAGAAAGGGGAAATATAAGTGTAACATCGAAAGAAAAAGCTACTGAACTGCCGTCTGATGCACCTCAGAAATATTTGCATCGTAGGATGGTGCAAGTGCTGGTATGACCTTTGAAATCCGTGGCTATCTTGATCTCCTGGGCCCCAATTGGATAGGGATTAGGATCATATGGCTGTTGGATTTAATTATGATCTAGACAGTACCATAAAGGGTACAAATACAGGTTTTCTTCTCCGCTCCATGGTAGCTTCGGCTTGTCTTCCCCTTCACCTATGCAAACACGGGGGGGAGATAGTTTCAACCCAGCGATAATGACTTGTTAAAGACCAGGTCTGTGGGTTACCAATTGACAGATGTTCCCTAAATCTTTAGCTAAACCAAGATCCTGCATCCTCATCATGATGTCTATAAGTATCAATCATTAAATAATTTCATTTTGTCTAGTGATCTTGCCATAGTACAAATTGGCAGTGAACCCAGGTTTAGGGCCTCCAACATAAGTGAGGTTCTATATATAATACTGATAATTGAACACTTTGCACACTTTCTCACGAAATGGAGAGATCTAGAGGAGTTTTATTCTAGGAGGATTGCTATATGTAGTAGGAATTCCAATCAGCATCATACATTGAGCTGACCCATGTTCCAAAGGTCACCAATCCACGAAGACCTGGATAAGACAGTGAAATCTTTGACTGTAGCATTCGAAATTGCCGCTGTCAGATCTTACAACTCAGCTAGATGCTTAGGGATATTAAAACCTACGGGGTGGAGTAGTGAGATTGCATCTCTTCGTAGTGAATGCAGTTAGGAGTTTAAACTTGCCAAAAGTGTCAACGAATGGTTGAATATCAAGATTAAATGAAATCTATTCAAAAAAAAAACTCCGTGCGTAAGGCAAAATGAGCTTTGGGGAAATATTTCTGCGAAAACAATGAAGGCATGTATGTAAGCAATCATTTCCGAAAAATTCTGAGTCTAAAGACCACTTTTTCGGATTGCAGATATAAGGTCTGATGAAAGCTGGACTCAAATCAGCTGTGAGCTGTGATGAATATTCACTTTCCTGGTATTGAGGAACCATTTCCAACATTACTGTTAGAATCATACAGAAATGCAATCTCTATTCCTGTTATTTCTAGTACACACATAAGATGGACCATTTATGCTTGAGGTCCATTCAACTCAACAGGCCTGGCTAATAGTCACCGAAAGTTAAAGGGCATTATGACTTAATTCATGCACATAGGCGATGACTGCAAACGAAGGATATTAAGGAGGAAAGCATCCCACGTTAGACCAGAGAATTACAGACCAATTTGTTTAGCTTCTTTATATTGAATGTTTTAGAGGCAGTTGTTGGATATTGTATAATCAGTGCGTTGGTCTTTACTCTGACCTCTAAATCAAAGCATGTTGATATGAAGAACAAATCTTGTTTGCAAAAAAAATACGCTCGTTGCATTTATTGGCGTCGAATGAGAGTCCAATAATTAGCGTCTTCAAGGGATTGTAAATGTTCTCCAAAACCTGGACGCCAAATCGCAATAAGTCGCACTTGCTAGTTAGCTATTGAGAAATCGGGGAATGTACTCGTCTTTCGTTAGTTCAACCCTCAATCAAGAAGTCGTTATGGGAACCCCTCTACTTTGGAGTTCAATAGTTAATGGACTTCTTAGGAAACTTGACCAAAGTAGATGTAAAGTGCTAGCGTGTGCAAATGACATCGCTATTGTCATATATATCGGAGAGATCAGATCATTCCTTATATATTCTTCTGTAATATTGTCAGAACAAGGACTTTAGTGCTATTTTGAGAGAACTTACTAACGGAATTATTGCTCTTCACGAGAAAGTATACGGCTCCAACCTCCGAGCTATCGACCTATAAGCCTTAAAAACAAGGTAAAATATGTAGCACTTTTCCCGAACTCCAAGTTTCTATAGAAGAAAAACATATCAGAAAGGTTTCGCAAGGCATTGTGTGCTCTTTACAGCTAAAAGAGGGCTCAAACATTGATTTGGCAGCTTGATTTACACTATTATAGTGCAACCGATTCTGCTGTACTGAACAGAAGTTAGGTGGCCTACCCCACTTAAGGCTAAAAATCATTAAATGATTGAGAAAGTACTTAGATAATACCCTATTGAAGAAACTGGTGTTGCTTCATTGGCTCTCATTGGCATAGCAACCTGTGAAGGGAACAGTGATAAGACCAAATTATGGTGATCGTTGGCCAAGAACAAGCGTAGGCCACGTTGAAATACTAGTGCAAAGCATGCCTGTTCCAGCGGACATCGATTATATTGCTTCCCAACCATCTCTGGGTTCCAATGGTTTGAAACCAAGTTTGCAGCCAGAGAGAGTTGGGCAAGATGGTTATCTATAGTCACAGAATTTTGTTTTTAAATAATAACTTTATTAACTGTTTCCTTCGTACAAGAAGCTTCAGTTAGAATCTTACATACTAGAAGCTTCAGTTAGAATCTTACATACTAGTCTAGAAGCTTCAGTTAGAATCTTACATACTCCAAATTTAACATTAGAGTTTGGTGCGGTATATTGACTATTGAATTTGACCTTGGTCAAAACAGGTTTTGACCGTAGAAACCAGACTTTAGTGATACTAACAGTAGACGCAACATAAAAGAGGGAAGATGATCTGCCAAACAACTTTAAAAATATTTTAAAAACCCAAATCCATCCAATTGTCAACTCATTCAGAAATGTACTATGAGGGATGAAGAAAAAGCAATAAAGACCAAGTCAATTGAGATGAGTGAACCTAATCGCCAGCAACGACGACTATTTTAAAATAAAAAAAAACAGTTTTTTTGAAATTTATTTCAACGTTTTTCTACGGCATAATAAAAACTTTCTTCGTCGCAGTATCAAATTCGCCAAGTAAGACAACTAACTAAAGTGGCTAAATTGCATAATCGCGTTCGAAAGAAATCTGACCTGTTTTCTAACTTCCCATGCAATAGCTTTTTGACTAAAAATTTACTTCTGCAAGAGATAAATTTGGCCAAAGCAAAAAAGTAAAAGAACAGATTTCGGGTAAAAACAAGAAGAAAAGCCAAAAGTGATATATCTTTTCATATCACTCATTCTGACACAAACTACTTCAAATTAATCAGCTGTGGTAATATCTGACAACCGGAACTGATTTTCCAGAAACCGCAAGCAGAAAAGTGTAGATTAATTCTTACCAGAGGGGAAACACTGATATCAGGAGAAATAAAATCATTTTTTTACTGAGGAAAAAGTTAGGGAACAGACCTACCGTACATAGAAGAAAAGTGGCAAATCTAACCGCTCAGTCCTCAACAGCAATGCATTCAGGACACTTATTTCACGCTACATAGTGGAGAATCGAACCACATCTTTTCAAAGAAAGTTCCGTGACTATTCATATAGTAAAAGACCAAAAATGCTGTATAAAATGAAACTTTGAGAATAAGTTTCTTCACTCAAATTTGAAGAATTAAAAACTTGGACTGAAATTTTCGTCAGTCAAAGAGGCATTCAGAAGAAACGAGAACATTGAGAGTAGAGTAAAATAGAACAAAAAATGAACTGTGGACCTAGCATAGAGCCTCGAGAAATTCCAGTTTTGGGCTTCAAATACAGGATCTAAAGGACACAACACATTTGAAAATGAATGGAGGAAAATCAGGACGACTCAATTTTGAAAGCAAGAAGTGATCAAACGTTTCGGAAAAGTCTATGTAAAAAGCATGTGTAGTATATAGAGCGATTTGTCAACGAAATTTATTAAGCATACCATATTTTGTAGAAGTAGAGTGATCTGTTAGGAAGCAATCTGACTCTTCCAAGATCAATTGTCCGTAACTGTGCATAAGTGTAAATATCAAGAATCTTGGAAAAAGGTGGAAGAAAAGAGAGAAATCGAACATTTGTTGCAGTGGATGCATCACTTATTTTCGTTTTGGAAGGAATTATGGTGTTTTCTATCATAAAAGAAAATGTATCCAGACAATCTTTTTTTGAATGATAATAAACTAAAAATGGCTGAACTAAGTAACTGCTAGCCATTTGAATAAATGTAGATTGTAAACAATTAACTGTAAAATATAGATATAAGTTGAATAACGTAAATTCATATCATAAATGTATCCTAGACTTGTCAGGAAGTCATTAAAAATAAAAAATTAACCGAAAATAGGTTGCTTAGTAGAAAATAATAATTAAGGATAGAAGCTTAACCCAACTTTATGGGTGGTGTCGAACCCGATGGTTGATGCGAATCGTTATAAGCCAACCCTTCCCTCGTAAAACAGGAATTAGTACTCAAAAAAAAATGTAGATAGAAACTCCATCAAACGCTGATCTTGATGTTGGTTTGAGTCTTCTTGTTACATACGCAATTATGATGGTAGATGAAAGAAGGCTATTGTAGAAACAGCTTATGATCGTGAGATATGAATTGAAGGAAAGCTTTGGGTTGAACAATGGCCTGCAATTTGATTTTAAATTTCCAGCATGCATTTTGTTTTCAAAACAACAAATATGAGCAATGAAAACTATTTCTCTTTTTATTTCTAGTCTCGTGTAGTGAAGTGGATAGAGCAATGGTCCCTTTACCCTAAACTCCCCATATGCTATGACATCCATTGTAATGATCCTTCCTGGAAAATCTTTGGGCAAATTTGATACTTTTTTCTAATTTTTAACATCTGCTGAAACGCTGACCTAAACACAATTCCTCGAGGTCAATACGAATAGTATTGATTTCTGAAAAGACAAAAAATCACAACGACCATTTCTTGTCCATTCTCTTCTCATAACATTCAATTTCCAATGCAAATACAAAGAGAAAATTACAAAAACCAACAAGCAGTCCAGCTATCATTCTACTTCAATTTTTTCCCGATTTCATACAAGCATTCAGCTATGTCATATACCATCTACCTTCATCCATCTATGGTATCTATGTATCTATCAACCGTGCATCGTAGTAGCGAAATTCGATACAAAGTTTGTTGTCGCAAAACGTATGTTCGCCAGTTGGTTTGTTTGCAGGCACTATAGGCAAAGCTCGTGTGTCGTCAGTTCGACGAGTTCTCAAAAAGATTTGCCCTGTCATTTATCCATGGAGACACTTCCTAGCCACTAGTTAAGTTCTACTTGGCAGCCTAGCGGCTACGGCAACGTATCTAATTCCTGTTGACCAAAACACAGGCATGTCGTCTGGTAGAACTAACGTAGCCTCTGCTTTATGTATGAATGTGTATACGTGTTTCCATTGCGATGATGATGATGAAGATGTAAATGAGGAAAATCGAAGCCCTTTTAACCAGATACACGTTGCGGAGAGAAGACCTCCACCCAGGTGCACGTCACTCTTTCTGTATTTTCCCAGACACCTGAGGATTCAAACGGATCGAATTTCCTTCAGTGCAATCTTGGTTTGTTGCCGTTGTCGTAGTCGCTGTAGTGTGTCGAAGTTACGGGCGTCATAATCAGAGAGTCAGAGGCGACGCTACATTTGACGCCCGCCGGAGACGCCGACGGTATCGTATCGATATCTCGATGCCAAGCACTGGCCCGCTTGGCTATGTCACCAACCACTCCACAAGCACCACTGACTCTACCCTTGGCTTCGTTGAAACCATCGGCGTGCTGGCTCTATTTTTATATCCACGTCTATTTCAGTGACCGCGATTCGATTTCGGGCACTGTCTCCAATAATAAATACAATCATCTCGGAAAATCCGATTCATTTCCTCTTATTTATTTTATTGTGCCATCATTGCGTGACGTATGTAGATGCTCGTATGTTAGGTGCGTGGATGATGTCTATTGCTGAATCGTTGGCTTTTTGATGCTCCTTATGGTGGCGTTGTCACCGGCTCTAAGCTTACAATTAGCAAGATTGAAGACGAAATGTGACAGGAATCATTAAGGCGTAAAGTAAAACTATTCCGGCCTGAGCTGTTGATGGCGATGCGCTGCATGCAATGGCAATGGTGGCATCATTTCATTGATGGTGGTGAAGGTGACGAAGATATGGCGGTGGTAGCGGTAGCGTAACGGAGACATGGGTCTATGAGTACATCAGCACAGCAGCCAACAATCTTAGCCAAGTCTGTATATGTGATCCGAGCGTTTTGTTGCGTGGGAAATTTTAATTTCCTCGTCGATATAATTTTATGATAGATATCTTGGCAGTTTGGATCGTCTCTTCGTTTATTGGCAGAGAATTTGATATGTGTCTGTCTAGTAGTTGTTGTGTCACTGTACGTCTGATGAAAATATGTGGTTTTAGTCTAGTTGCGGTTCAATCGATTCACACACAAGAGTGATATCAAGTGAATTGCAGATCGTATGAGTTTATTTCATTGATAATGTCTTTTTAATTGAATAAAAAGCACGATGGTGGGTTAGAATTTTAAGTGGTCGTTTGTGAACTATCGAGCAACACAAGTAGATACTTAAGTATGTAGTGTATTCTATGAAGTTTTATCAAGTTGGTACGAAATGGTTCTGTTTGGCTATGAAATAAATGAAAATTCAACACGCAAATGTGAAATATAGTACATTAAAAGGTTGCAATAAACATAAAAAGCATATTAAGGGTTTCATTGATAGAAATTTTCGCATCGAAATTCCTAAATTGTGGTTCTTCACTAATCTTTCGGCTGCCAAAATATTCTTCGATTGGAATTTATAAAGCAATGAACATGTGGTTAAAACTATAATTTCTCTACATGAATTGTTGTATTTTGTAGAAATTGATTTACAGTCTGCTGCTCGAATGATCTTGCATTATTACTGCCATAAAATAAATTGGTTTCCAAGACCTTGAAAATATTTTCTTGGGCTCATGATTTCGTTCTGCTTTTGATTTCGTTCAAATCTGCTGACCAAAATATATGATGCACAAAACATCTAATCAATGGGTTCCCCGAATTTTATCGCAAGCGCCAGCTGCTGAGCATTTTTTTTAATGTCAAAAGTTAGATAATATAACTTTGATATATCACTACTAGCTCGTTATTTCGCGGAAAAAATGTTTCTGATTGAATAAGCCATGACATAGTACGTTTTGGCAGTATCAGGATAATATGTTACATGCAATTTCGTAACCTAATCTTCAAGCTCTTTCTTCGTAAAAGCCTATTTATTTATCAGATATTTTATAATCAATTAAATTAATCTGATTCAATTTTTTCTAACTTTCAAAAACAAACATTTTTAATCAAAGACCAAGTTTCCCTTTAAAAGCTAGGTTTGTTAGCTAGATTTGCTGATAGATATCGAATTTTAGGAGATAATTTTGAGTGTCTATCAATCAAATGTTAATGTAACCTAAACCTCCTACTTTTTTCCCTAGTGTAAATGGCAACGGGGTATGTGAGGTTTGACTCACTAAAAGAGGGACCATCTACAAGCCCACGAATTTCCGGGTCTGGACCTGCCTAAGCACTGCTTCGACCCGGTCATGCTGATTAACTAGTAACAACCGACTTCAAGAACTACTACAGATTATGGGTCGGCTAGGCAACCCTCCTCTCGTTTTATAATCAGTACTTTCTCAACATATGTTGAGACTGCGCGCCACTTCTTCTCGTTTCGCAGCATTGCATCCAGGATCGTCTCAGGTGTTACCAGGCCGATCGTGGACTCAATTGTGCGTCTGAAACTTATGAAGCGACTGTACATAAAGAATGTGTGCTGAGCATCATCGAGGTCAGTCACACAGTACTGGCAGTACGGTGTGACCACCTTACATATTCTGTTCAGGTATTTCCTGAAGTAATCGTACAATGTCAAGAATTGAAAAAGAAAAGTTTACTTCTCCGTGGCTCCGGTTAAGCCAAGGCTCAATAAGACCAATTAGCATACCCGTCCAGCGTACTTTATCACTATCACTCTAGCGTTGTGTTCAAAGTTGGAGAGTTAACCTCAGCTCTGTTTAGCTCAGAGGGAAAAAGGTACCCTTCTTTCCGTTCTCGCGCTAGCAGATCGATCGGGACTACTCCTGAGACAAACATCACAGTCTCTTCTGACATTGCGCGGTAGCTATAGGCGATTTGCAGGGCAGCCCTGCGCTGGACACTAGCAATGCGCTTTTGGAACTTCTTAGTTCGAAACGCATCTCCCTAAATTTCAACTCCATATAGCAAGATGGAATTGGTCGTTAGCATCAGTAGCCTCCGTCTCGTCTCACTGGGACCGCCAACGTTGGTTATTAGTCTACTCAGTGAAATGACGACAACTAGAGCACTGTCACATGCCTAGAGGATATGATCCAAATACGCCAGCTTGGTATCCAGGGTCACTCTCAGATACCTGACCGACTTGCTAGTCTGGCCCCCGATGGAGCGAACTCTCATGGATATAACAGCTAGGAACCTCCGCTTCGTCAGTATGACAATCTCTGTTTTGAGACTGCCAGCTGAAGGCCGTCCTTTATCATCCACCGATCTAATTTTAGTGATCTGTTAAGTAATTAAACAAAGTTCAAACACCATGGCAAATATATTTCCTGTGTTTTCAGTTCGTAGTCGTAAATGATTCCTAGTGTTCCGCAGGGTTCTATTCTCAAACTACTATTGTTTTTCTTCTTACTGTAGTGATTTTATGAGACGATGATCATGGCAGGGCATGTCAACTCAACTGAAGTCCAATCGAGATACCTGCTAAAGTTGTGACGGTGACTCGTCAAAGGAAAAAATAAGACCATTTAGAGAGCATCCTTTTATCTTTTCTCTTAATTATAACGTGTTCATCGATAGTTGAGCTCAAAAATGAACACAATGCAAGCATATTAGCATTAAATTACCCAATGGATTATTTTCAGCATCATAACTAAAGAATAAAACATATTCAGACCTGATCCAAATCCTCTTAGCACTCAAACTCCCATACAGGTAATTATCGCGACCATTATTACATTTCAGCCCACTTCCTCCGCTTTTTGTATGAAGCGATGCAATTGACGCACTTTATACAGACTTTAGCAAAGCATTCGACCGAGTTGATCACTCCATTTTGATTCCTTAGCTGCAGTAGTTTGGAATTGCAGGATCTGTACTAAAATGGCTTGGCTCCTACCTTCACGATCGCGTTCAATTCGTGAAATTTCAATGTCTTATTTCTAAGAAAATACACGTTAAATCTGGTGTGCCGCAATCCGTCTTTTTTTTTTTAAAAATATTTTCACATCAGACCTATCAGAGGTTTTATCTGTCATTCCTCATTTACTCTATGCTGACAGCCTCAAAGTCTACCATATCATTAGTTCACCATCTGGTGCTTCCTTTTTTCAATCAAAACTGAACTCTTTAGACCACTGGTAGTCCGCGAAGAGAAAGAGTTTATAGTTTTTGCCCTGAGAGATCTTTTCAACTTTTATGATTTCACCAACCTACCACCATACAAATATTTGCATAAATCTCTCAACTTATTAAGCCTTGCGTTGAGAAGGCTAATGTTATCTGCCTGTTTCAGCTTCGATGTCATCAAAGACGTGGCTAATGTCGACTACTTAAAGGATAAGTTTGTGCTCAATCAGCCCTTACAAGTCACAAGATCCCAATGACTGCTTATTGAATAGTAACACACTACACCATATGCAGCAAACGAACATATAAATAAGTGAGCCAGAACTTCTCCCCTACAGTGTCTAAAACAACCTTTAAAAATCACATTATCTCTTATACTCCACCATACTTATATACCTGCATTGTATATTTGCATTTATACTTTTTATAACTTATTATAGCTTACCTTGAACTTATATCAACGTTTAATTTTTATTTTTTGTCTGTATTTTTATTATAAGGAGTGTTTTTTGTTTGTTTATTTTCTTATTCATTTTTATTAATTTCGTTTATTTAATTTGATTTATATTTTATTATTATGATATTGTACTGTTATTATATTAGGAACCTTATTTGGTCAAAAATAAATAAATACCCATAACTACCCAAAGAATGGAAAAGTGACTGCAACCATTTCGAGTTGCAGCTTAAAAAAACGAATGTTAAGTGGCTATAGTTTATTTGAACTTAAGGGGTTATCCCCACTTGTAGCGCAAATAAATAGGTCATTTTCATGAATTTTTTTTAGGAAAACTACGAAACATTTTTAAACGATTGTTATATTATCTTAAAGTACATACATTTAAAATCTTTCAGTAATTTTTTTAATGAAAAATTTTACATTGTTAAATTACAAATGGGCGTCAAAACATTGGTATTTTAATTTTCACTTTTTGCGGTGACCAACATTGTGTCAAACTGGATCATCCGAAACAAAAAATAGCGATAGATTTAGTTAAATAATAGTATAAACTAGTCTTTAATCGAAGAATTTAAAACAATATCCATTTTTCACAAAATGGCGGACAGTTAAAGTTAATGGTTCGACTTTCACTTAAAAAACGGTCGTCTTTTGGTTATAAAACGGCCATTTTTTATTAAAAAAACAAATCCAACGATTAAACACTACAGTTTTTTTTTATTGAATAATTTTCGAGTAATTTTGGTCACCGACTTCAAAAATGGCATTTCGAGAAAAAAAGCGTTTAAGGTTTTTATTTCAGTTTATACGGAGGAAACAATTTTTTTTTATTTTCCATATAATAGCTCTTCCGCCGACGATGCCGCTTCCAAAAATGCAATTTGCTGTTACCTTCTCAGCATTCTGGCTTCCAGATTAGCCGGTTGTATAAGTAACGGTTTCTTCTCTTTCAACGCTCATATCTCGGTCAATTTTTTTTCGGATGGTCTTGAAATTTGAAAGACGTATTCTCAGATAGTTATACTTAAAAAAATGCAACAAAAAATAAATGAAAAATTTCAAAGTTACAAGTGGGGATAACCCCTTAATTAGTAACAAAAGGAAACTTCTTAAAATCATGGTAACAACAACACTCCAGCTAACAGTTTTTGACAACAGCTTCATCAGTTTCATAAACTTTTTCATGACTGCTCGTCGCGGCAGATCAATTCCGACTCCTCGCCTTCGACTGTCCAGTCCAGCACTGTGGTTGAATTTCAACTCCCTCGCAAGAAACATCTATAAATGCATATAGGTACTGGGTGTACCTACGACAACGATGAATTTCAATTTAGAGTATTCTTGAAAATGGAATGCGGAGTGATTTGACGCTGACTGCGTATAAAATTTACTGTCAATAGCTAAATTACTGCACTGAAAGTTTCCGATTATAGTGACATTTTAGATTTTTTATCAGAAAAAAAACTAGTAGCCAGGAGTGTGTGCTCACGAACAGATAAAAAATAGGTTTTTGAAAGTAAGCTGAAGTATTGTTTTCATCTAGTGCACTTTGTATGTTTGATTTCTCCCTTACTCCATGTCATCATTGTATTATTGCCATTGTAAAGAGAATTTGCATAAAAATACATATAAACTATGGACTCTTCCAATAAAAACTCTGCCCCAATTTAAATTTTATGCCATTCTACATATTATAACAACATGCATATCCTGCTTCTACTCAATCACTTCCATGCTACATATACAAACATACATATGTATATCATTGCATAATGAAATTCTCAAAATGATAATTTGCATACTTTATACACCATTGATGTTTTGCTTGCAATCCATCCTTGCTCTAATATTGTGATATCATAAAAATTTCGTCAAGGACATCATTCTATGAAACCCGTCGTTCTGAGCTTGATAGCTTAGCTTCAACTCTCGTTCCTACGATACAATGTCGTAAATTGCCAGATTATATGTTCCATAATTGTTTTTTCCTCGTGTTTTATGTTCATCGAATTCCGTCTCATTGTTTGTCGAATGTTCATTTCATTGGCGCAACAAACATACTACACATGCATGCGTTACGCATGTATGTATATAAATAAAATAAAATTCGATAGATTTGCTGTTCCAATTACTCATGGAATTTTCCTGTTTATGTGTTTTGCGAAATGGAAGTGGTTAAAGAAAATTATGGAGAATGGGAAACAATCGTGCGATTTCAGTGTTGTTAGGAATTGTGTTCGTGCAATAGTGTGTGTACACATTCGCAAGCATGTTTAGATACAAAGTCATGTATGCTCAGAGCTAACAACATTTCGCAAATCTGTTCAGTTTGCTGAAATAACGTGGTTTATTGTACTTTTCAATTTTCGTCAATTTTGTTTTTGAAGTTCATTGTTCCTTGAAGCTTTCTCACGTTTCAGTTGAAATTGTTTGCGAGCAAATCAACAATATTTGGATAAATGAATGTTGTTATATGTGAGCTTTTTTATGTTGATTAGAGTCAGCGGCACGCCAAAGTAAATCTGTATGTTTTCTATGATATTTTAAAGGGGAGAAATAAGAGGTTAGCTGCAAAAGGGCAATCGAAACTTCCAAAGCATTTAATTTAAATCAAAACTCAACAGCATGCTTACTCAACTTCAAAGGAGTTTCAGTAAAATAAGGATTAGTAGTTTGGATAAAATTGATTTTTCAATTTTCAGCACAGAAGATAAGATACAATTGATTTTTCAATTTTCAACTATAGTAATTTAAAGTCTAATTAATGGCAACGATATTCAGTTATGATCTATAAAAACTATCAACCGACAGAAAAAAACTATCAAAACAAGATTACACAAAATACTGTAATCTATCTACTTCCACCAAGAAACAAAAAGTGACAGCTCTCTAAAACTCCAAATTCAAACATCTTTTCAACTCTATTGTACTTAATTGCGACAAACAACCATGCATCTTCTGCATAGTCGTTTTAAAATGAAATCCGCTTTTGTACTTAATGAACAAACAATTGCATCCAAAACCGACATCCAGTCTGTACTGCATCCACTTCTTACACACATTTGCACAGATACAGACATCTTAAGAATTTTCCAATTACGTAAAGTAAATTTGATAGAACATTTTAGTTTGTGGATCTTAATCATGAAAATCAACAAATTGCGTTAACTAAAACATTGAAAACTTGAAATTGAGGAGTATTTACATATGTATGTTTCTATTTATGTAGGTGGTGGTGTATCTGTTGTATTTGTGATGTGCAACTATTGCTCAACTAGTATGGGATAGAACCGTCGTTACCCACAAAAGTGCCACTGAAGAAGATACATTCTTACATAACAAGAACTGATGATTCTTAGACTGACGAATAGAAACTGGTTTTATGGAGGAGTTTTGCACAATTTTTATTCAATTGAGTTCTATATGATAGTAAAATTGCAACCATTCCCTTCCAGTCCAGAAAATTTAAGAACATACTCCTATGCTAAAAAGATGAATTGCTCTCAGTATGTTAGTATTTTTTACATAGCTTTTTCAAAATTTGAGCTACCTAAGTCCATGTTTCGTCAGTTGCTTCTGCCGGTCCTGGTCTTTATCACTAACCTTGCACGCGTTTCGTAACGTATTTGCCGTTTAGGTTAATTTTTGGGGTAAGTTATGACAAGTTGTCACTCACTTCTCAAGTTGGTTTTAATTCTCGTCCAAAGATAAGGTAAGCAACAATTTTTTTTTGGCTCTGCATAAACGGTACCCTGCTCAGCATTGAAGAATTGTGTTGCATATTGCATATTCAATGTCTTTGATAGGGATGAAAAGAAAATTTTGGAGATAATTTCAAAGAACTGACTCGATGTAAGTAGTTGACACAGCGCCACCAGTTTAACATTAGAAGCCTCGTATTTTTGACAAGTACTCCATTTTTTATATGCTTCGATATGTAGTTGAATCCTTGTCCAAAAGTATTTATGGGAAATCTGGTGGTAGGTTTATTATTTGCGAAAACTTACAGTTAAGGGGGCGTCATGAAAGTTTTGCTAGACTCGTTCATTCTCTTGCTTTAGTGTAACCAATTGTGCATTTTCGATATCAGTATCGGGTGTGTTCCAATTGGAAGGACAACTTCTCATTGAGTATCCCTCTGATACACATAGCAAAAAAGTCGTGACGGTGCTCGGGTGATTCAAAGTTCCAGATGGTTTCAAGTAGATTTTCATACTTTAACTACACCTCCCTGACGTCTGCCTGTCGTAGTGTTGCTGTTGCAAGCTGATCTTCCAAAGCCCAAGATGAAGGTAGATGCTCGTCATAGACTGTGTGATGTAGGCCCTATAAAGAAGTTCGTCTTTGCGCAGAAGTGGATTGTAGAGGCTTTGAGGACCAGTAGAATCGGCGAGGTTCATGTTGGGTCGCGCTTCTCGATGATACTGTCCTCTATAATTTTCTATCTCCTTTGGCTAATTTTTCTTTTGAGGAGAGAATCTTGAGGTTGCAAAGGTAAATGATGCAATATCTGGAGTATTGATATGATACCTGAAGAATGTTGCAGGTGGTCTACTGCTCTGAAACAGGCGTGCGTTTTTGTATGTGGTGGCATTTAGTTTTTCCCGTTCTTGTGGTGACAGCCTGATGCTTTTATGTTTTTGGATAGTAAGCAATTCAAACTTAGTGAAAGCGATGTTGGAAGGCTATAGTACATGGCGTGGAGGATTATAGTGCATGGCGTGGAGAACTATAGTATATGGCGTGGAGGGCTATAAGCATAGCGTCTGCTCCTATGTACTATGGTGTGTGGCGTGATATTTTATCACAAATCGACCGAAATCGACTATGTACATGGCGCCAGAAGTCTATAAATTATGGGGTCTGGCGCTATGTGTTTTTTTCAGTGCACCTGAAGATGACCCAGTTCGCATCCAACAAAATACCACGAGCCTTGTCAGTTCTGAGCATCTGGAGCAGTTGATGTTAGGTGATGGAATTCTATCGACGAAATTCCCGAGGGATAAATGACATCAAAGACCATTGCCCCTCCTATACTTAAGAACCAATACTCAAATGTCACTTACTGACATTTATACGTCTCCTCACATAGCATGGCTGTGAGTTATAATTGGAGTGTATTACATGGCTCATAGCACTATGTAATATAGCGTGTGGGGTCATGATTTCTGCGCCATGTAATTATGGCTGTGGAAGCCATACTGCATAGCTCAGGCTACTATGTACATAGCGTGTGAGACCATAAATGCTGCGCCATGTTACATACGACCACGCGCTATGTAGATTCTGGCTTTATGGCGCTGGGAGCCATATCGCATAGCTCAGAGTACTATGTACATAGCGTATGGGGCCATAAATAATGCGCTATGTTACATAGCTCTGGGCGCCATATGGATTTTTTTCAGTGTACTTAGCTGGTTTTTTCTGATCATTTATGTCTTAGATCTTCAATTCAGTGACTTCTATCCGCATTTGAACGGCTCATTTCAGTACCCGTTACAGCAATCCTGCTGATGTTCTCGCTCTCACAGATTACGACTTTCAGCCTCGAATCAATACCACAATATTTTTTCCTTCAATCTTTTACTCTGTCTGGATATTGCAACGCCTAACGGTCTTAAGTTCGGTTGACTGCTAAATTTGATTGAAATTTCCAAATCGGTTTGATTTTCACTATTTTGATTTCAACTTTACTTCTTCAGGCTTCAAACCCGATTCCTCCAACTGAATTCTCAACTACCCACTTTCACGACTATTCTTTCACTATCCAAAACTCCCGTGTTTCTCTGTTCGCCGAAAATTTTCATATTCCCGCAAATTTTCCTGGTACTTCTCCCTTATGCTTCCCGCTAACGATATTTTGCCGCAACACCTGTGTCAGCACCACAATGGGATAATACATGCGTGCCATAAAGAAAATCTTGAAGTGTAAACGCAGCGACTAGCAGCCATATTGCTTCCGTTTTTTCGATGACCCGAGGTCCAAGAAAGTCGTTTCGCTTTCTCTTTCTCTTCTCTTTAGACGTAGGAGGCGGCCAAAAAATCTTTTTGCTGTGCATCATTTGGAAACGCAAAGAGTGATGCGAATCATTACTTAAATCTAAAACCTGCACATCATGGCTAATCAGCTGAAATATTGTATGATATTTTTACTGTATGATATTTTTCCTACAAATGTTCGCTTTTCTACCAGCTTTTCCTTCCTTGCTCTTATTTGAATATCTTTCTTGTTTCAATTTGAATTTCGGCTTGTAATACATTAAAATGTATGCTAAGAGCTCTATATCTTATGTTAAGAGCTCTTTATCGTTTGAACTTTTCAACTGAAATTTAAACTTTATGAATTATTAGTTTAGTTTATTAGTTTGAAATCAGAAGTAGAGGTACTTATTTTCTCCTCTTGTCTAATTAACATAGCAAAAGAGATTTAATATTGCCCTTTGCAAATGCTTGTATAATTTTAAAACAAAAAACCAACCCCAAACAGAAAAATAAGTAAAGTCCTTGCATTATACCACTTGACCGAGAACTTTATTAAAGCCTTTCAAAAGAAAAATACATCGACACCAACACAGGCACAAAAAATTTCATATGACCTCCTCGAAAAAATCCCAGCTTCGGCACGTATTCACGAGCAGTCCATCAGTCCAAATGGCCTGAGGCCAGGCCAAAATCGCACCGTCTGTGGGAGAACTCGGTAGGACTCATGGACTGAAGGAAAAAAATTGGATTTCCAATTAATCCAAAGTCCATGTGCTCAGGCCATCGGGCCATTTTTTGGTGGACCGTGTGTGGGGAAATATAATAGGCCGAGTTTTGACAATCCATAAAGTGGATTTATCGTGTGTATTGAAGCCTCAGTCCAAACAACGAGGCAGTCTTGCTTCATACGTTGATATGTGACAAGCTCATTGACTGTTTCTGTGATTATTTTATTTAATCGAAAAATTCAGCATCATGGGTAGTGGTGGCCATGGTTTATGGTGGAATTATTGGGGAAATTTTGAGCTCTTCATAGCTGCAACCACGCTTGCGTAGTACCGCAAAGCAACGGTCAATCTTTCATGAGGATTCATATCCTTTCGTTTGATTAATGGGGTGACCAGCTGTAGCAACGTATTATGTGTCGTTTCATCCATTCTTAAATAGTTTTGCTAATTAGATGGCTCTAGTGTGAGTTCTTTTACCATATTTACGTGACTCATTTGTTTCAGTTCGGCAAGCTATCCTTTTTGCCACTTCCTTTGTGGTTTTCGTTGCTTTAAATAGATACAAGCTGCAATTGCAAACTCCTCCATATGCTTCGCATCCACTAATTAACCAGAAATAATTTTTTCTTCAAGTTTTTCTTGATTTTTTTCTAAATTAATGACAGAAAAAGGAATGAACTGACTGGATCGAAGCTCTATCGTGAGTGGCGTGCTAAATTGGACTTAAACCAAACGGACTCAAGCCAAATGGAGACGTTTGGACTGCTCGTGAATGGAGGCCTTTAGCTAATTAAAATGCAATTCAATACCCACTTTTTCCTTAATTCCATTCATGCCGACTGTGAAAATTCAACTATATAAACCATGCAAACTCATTTCATTCTGATATTCTCCCAAAGAAAATTCAAACATAAAATATTTTAACTATCCATCTTACTCACCCATTTTTAAATATTTCGTTCATGTACCGTTGCAGTGCCCTAATTACAATCGTCTCAGGTTCGCAATATTTTTCTTCCATGCGCAATATGATTTTTTTGTTTCGACAAATACAGACTTCGGAAAAAAGGTTTGAATTCGTTGCTATGTTATGAAGAAGAGGAAAAAAGCTTGAGCCTAATTGATGCAATTAAACGCACCCTACTCCAGTAGCTAGAACGTTTGACAGCAAACCCTAGCGAGTAGAAGCATTTCAGTGTGGTGATATTTTTGGAGGATTTCAAAAGTGTTCGTGCTTTAAAGTTGTGGCAGCAAAGACTGAATGATGTATTTCATTTTATTTTAATATTTGTGATTTGAGAGATCGCATGTAGAAAACTAGAACGGCAGCTTTCGCGAAATACGGCCAAAATTGTTGGAAAGCTGTAGCAGTGAAGCTGGAAAACTAAGTAAGATGGCTTTTCATAGGTTTCCATAATTCATAGGTTTTTGTAGTATACTCGTATAATAAGAATACAGGTGATGTTATTCTAAGGCAATTACTAATCGTTTTTATCTTTTAGAAAGAGTTGAAAGTTTCAGAAAGAGTTAGTTATTAAATTTCAGCAGCTTGTATGCTATCTGTTGAATGTTGGGTTTTCAAGAAAAATAGTGAATTTTCATATTACGATCTGACAAAAAAACGCGCCTCATGTGGACTGACCGATTTCATGATTTTCTGCATTTTAGTCGAAATAGACTGCCTAAAACTTTCTAAATTCGGTGTTCTTCGCTTGATTTTCTAGTAGACACTAAAACTGTCTCAATGTGTTGAGAGAAATAATATGGAGAGAAACTTACGACGACACAGTCTGTTTCAGCGATTCCGGCTAAGCTTCTTGTTACCATAAGATTGCCAAGTGTTTGAATACGGGTTTGTTCGATGATGACAAATTGGTGGCCTCCAGGATTAAAATCAAGTCTGGCCCATATATATGATGTTTTTCGACGACTTTGACACTTGTTATCTTCCTTCTTTGTTTTTTGCAGACTACGATGGTTGTACTTGTTCTTGTTGCTTATCAACGGTATTTCCTTGTTGCTCCACTTGATCAGCTTTCGTCTTACATCAAAGCTGAAACCTGAGAGGTCCATGAAGTCCATCCCAAGTGTGCCTTCGCCAGTTACTTCCGCTTCCAAGACTCGATGTTGGAATATTAAATCGCCAAGCTTTATCTAACCAGTGAGTTCCCGGTGAACTGGTGTAGATTCGCCAAAAGGCGTCTAAAGTACGTGCCGCTGAACTTTACTAATCCTCCAGGTATTTGGCAAATCCGTTCATAAGATAGGCTTGGCTGCTCCGGTATCAATTGTGACATTGCAAAATGTGGTGAAAATTCAAAGCATTTTCGTATCGATACAACCTTGTGGTTATGATGATGACTCTTAGGCCGAAAATTCCACCAAACAACTGACTCGTGAGTTTAGGTCTTACTGAATTCTGTCTTCTCTAGAATGTGTTCCATGATTCATCCTATCATAGCTCCGAAACAGCATGGGTTCGTTGGTGGTAAGTTTACTTTGACTAACCTCATCTTCTTCTCAAATACAGTTTCCCTTGCCTTAGATCGTCAGGAACAAATGGACGTAGTGTACACAGATTTTTCTAAAGCCTTTGATACTGTCAACCATAGAATATTACTGAATAAAGTTGGACAGTTTGGCCCTTTCGGGTTACTACTTTCTTGGTTTTCGTCTTACCTCAGTAATTATGAGTGCAAAGTTACTATTATCAACCTCTCTTCGTCTTCCTTTCATCTTTCTTCTGGTGTTCCACAAGGATCTATCTTTGCTCCATTACTTTTCTTAATTTTTATGAACGACCTTCCTTCCATTTTCGATTCCTCTTATCTATTGTATGCTGACGATTTGAAATTGTTCCGAGTCATCAGGTCAACTAGTGACTGCAATATTCTTCAAAATGATCTGTGTGCTCTTCTCAATTGGTGTAACCGCAATTCTTTATCCTTAAATGTTAGTAAATGTTTTAGTGAGAATATTTAAAAAAATTGAAAAAAAAAATTTGTGGGAATATTTACTAAAATTTAAATATTCCCACAAATCATCGCCTATTTCATTCCTTTACTCGTTTCGCACCAATTATCTGTCGTCCGTTAATCAATTCAGAGATTTCGGTATGACTTTTGATTCTAAATTGGAGTTAAATTTCCATGTTGCAAAAATCATCGCTAAAGCCTCCCGAGTCTCTGGATTGGTCTGCTCTGCCTCTCGATTCGTTGACATGCGTTCATGTCTTCGTCTTATTGTAATGTTAGTCCGTTGTGCTCTCGAATATGTTTGTCAAATGTGATCTCCACGTTTTCTATAACTTTCTGCGGGCACCGAGTGTGTGCAGCGTAGGTTCACATGCTCTTTACTTTTCAAATATTACGTGTCCATATGTTTCTCGCCTGTCTTTTCTGCAAATATATTTCTTTTGAGTTACGCCAACTATTGCTTCCTATTCAAATCGCTGCAAGGTATTATATCTGGCTTCACCGATTCATTCCGATCTTGCAGCTAGTTACGTGGTAAAAGGTCGCAGGAAGTCTTCACTGTTCCGTTTGCATGGAGAAATGTGTACTTCTCTTCTTCTTTTGCCAGAATCTCTAGACGTCGTAATGAATTGGGGCTTAGATCATTACCGAAATCGTTCTTGGTCTTTAAAAGGCATTAAAAAGTATTTATCTCAACCTAAGCGTTGGGGCATTAGATTGTTGAATTGTGTTTTCTTATATCTATTTGTAAATATTAATCTTTAAATTTATTGTTTTATAATTTCATTGTCATAGCTGGATTTTGTATTCTGATGCGATGAATTTGTAAACAAATAAATAAACTGCCATCTTTCTCCACAATTCTAACATTGAGGAAGATCGCCTGTCGTTAGTTCCCTAATTTCGACTACAAATTCTTCGTGCATTTCACGAATCCTAACCCTTTACCAGACACCTGTTTTGCCAATTCACAGATCAAAGCGTTAGCCAAAGAATCTTTCAACTTCCGTTTGTCAGCTAAACGAAGTTCTTTGGCTCTTTATCGTGTATTCGCTAAAAGAAATAATCTTTTGCCGTTTCGTCCTAATTTTCTGGATCCGAAATAGAAAAGATTAGAAGTGTTAACCGTTTGGTGAATTTCTTGCACGAGTTCTAAGCTTTGAGTGACAAACGTTCTTCAAGTTATCTTTGCCGTACTTGAATAGCTAGATTGATTGCCCAATGGATTGGTTTGGAGAAATTAAGGTGTGGTTCCTCTCATTATTACCATTATTGTAGTCGTTCGTTCTCAACCACTTTAATGGTCGTATCTCTTATGTTTCTTGTAGATAGGTCAAGAAATTTGTCAGTTGAAAATTGTCGTTCGGATTCTTCTACTACCAGTTAATTCAATTGAAATAGTTCCCACAAGATCAAGCTGCTCCAAGTCTAAATTCAATAGATAGATAGCTACAAACTTCTGCGTTAGTTTCGCAGTTTTAGTGTCTAGCTGTTGTTTCGCTCCTGCAGCATCAATATTGAAATGCTGCTAGAACTGTCTCTTGGTCTCCGCAACTGCAACTTACTTTTTCCAGCCTACTGCGGCAACTGATCCTTGAGCTAGTTTCCCTTTCAATCGTTCATTAATTTTTCCAGCTTGTTGGTCCATGTTCTGCCTTTACAGAAACCTTTTCCGTGCTTGTTTAGACTTTTTCTGGTCTTGCCTATTGAGTTTTTATTAAGTTTCTGGTCCAGTCGCATACCTTTTTAGACCATTTTCCACGCATGTTGACCAAGTTTGGGCCCGTTTCATCATCTAAAAATTCAAATGTTCAAAGGTTGATAAAGTTGGTTTACTGCTGGTTATGAATAAATCGGTTTTCCGACACTCCATTTTCAACCCCGCTAACGTTTAACGGCTTACTAATTCCGAATTTTAGGTTTTTGCAATATATTTGCGTTATCACAAAAAATTCGCTAGTACTGACAATATCATGGTCAATGTGTCTAAAATTTCACAATTTTTATTTAGTCCGCTATTTGTTTTTCGCGGAAAATGACCTTTTTCACAAATGCATTGCTCAAGAATTTATTGCAAGACATTATTACATGCAAGAGAATCCCACTTCTGACACCAATTGTTGTGTTTATCCTGAGTAATAGCTCATGGGCTCGTCATTCTCTAAAAAAACGGTTTACTTGATTCATTAGTTCAAATTAAATCTGTGTCAATACTTCGTAGGACTATACTTGCGCCTATCGAATATTTTAACTAGTCAACGATAACTTTCAAGATTTCTCACTCACTAGGTTGTTATGGTCTATTTTTGCTTGAATGTTTGTATATATGGCTCTGGATCCTTATTTTAAATACAAATGTGCTTTCGATGCATCAATGCATGCAACAATAATATAGAAGTTACCGTAGCTTTGAGCGACGTTCGATACCGGATCGTTAGAAAGGTTGAGTAGCCCCGTGCGTAAAATTCAGTCTGCTAGTGCGTAGTTCAAACTCTGACATGTTCACATACTGAGCTTTGAGCCAGCCTAGTTTCGAGTAGGTACTTGAATTAAAGCAAGGGTGCAAGGAGGCGTGAAACTTATCACTGTACGTTCATTTGCATTGATTATAACAAATCTTTTTCAACTGTCAGGATTAATTGGACTGATAGGACTAATTTACTTTGTTTTACTCTTGCAAGAAATCTCTAACATTAAGACGGAAAGAAGTGAGACAGTCAATATTTTCTGACATTTTATTTTCATCTTCGATCACAAATTGGAAATTGAGCACCCTTTATAAAACTTTCATCAGATGCGATGCTTCTGAAAGACAAAACCCGTTTAGTTTGACTTTTGCCAAGGAGGCAATAAGCCCGTCTATGTACATATCAAAAAAATACAAAAATCAGCTTCGTAAAAGTTTAACAAGCGAAAGTAAAGAAAACTTTGCAAAAGCAAAATCAATTTCCCAATGAAACTCTGGCACGCTAATAAATTTGACCTGAAATGAGCGAAAAGAAAGCACAAAGGAATTCTAACCTGCTCTCGATTTTCTCATGTCGACACACCAAACATATAAAGAAATAAACTTTTCCGTACAACCATTTTTCTCATTTTTCTTCGTCGAGTTTTATTTTTCTGCTGTTTTATTAAAAAACACAAGCGACGACCACCACCACCACCAGCCAGCTACGAATGTACTCCGATTCCTACCCACTTTTTCGCCGGCACATCGAGAAGTGTGGGAATCGTCTTTGGGCAACTGAACTGAACTCGACTGGTGAAACTCAAACAAGTGCCGCACTTGGAAGAATTTAAGGGTTGCTTTGCTGCTATGCCGTCTGGCCAGTCTCATTTTATTGTGCCAGTGTGTTTTGGCGAAAGTACGAACGAAAGGACCGCGAGGCTCATCTTCTGAGAGACGTCTTATCCAATTTCAAGAGAAATGGGTTTTCAGCTCGTCTGACTTCAGGTGACTAGCTGGTTGGCTCTTCGCAATGCTTTGCAATGTGGCAGGGACAGACGTCAAGCAGATAATATTATACCACCTCAGCCGACTGAAGTCTCCAGCAACAGCCAGCAGTATCAGTGACGAAGAACTTGACCCTTTCTGTACAAAAGGATATTCGGGTGAGATTTTATCTGGCAAGCAGATGTTTCAAAGGACAAGAAGTGTCTCTATATCAACCCTTTCATCCCATTTTCGATTTCCGTCTTTTTCCTTTACTTGAAATCGCAATCCATTCATCGTGGACCTGCAGCTGCCACGTCACCGATATGATACAAGATAGAATCTTTTTGCTATTTTCTTGCTGCTCCAGACAACGGTTGACAGTATTTCTTGATTTCGTTTCCTTGACTTTTCGATAAGCAGCACGAGAAAACGCTTAGTGATTTGCATCTTGTATATCTAAAATTGTTCTGTCGATGATTCCTTAACAAGGCTTTTTCGGTTCCAGTAACACTAAGCAGACCAGATACTCGACAAGAGACAGATACTCGACGATCCTTTTTCTGAAATAATTCGAAAATGATTTGGGAATCACTTGGTTTTTTCTACAGCTCTAGGGCAAATTATACGTAATGTTAAATTAATTTGCTGTGTAATACTTTTGTCAGTCATCATCAGTAAAAAAATGGAGCTACAACGATAACGGGCGCATGCTACATGGAGAAAAATGATTTTATGCTTATTTATTAGGATAGACAAGGTATTGCTATAACGAATAACCGCAGCATATTTCCAAGCAACCTCTTCTTTTGATCGTTGCCAAGTCCACTCAAATTATGAGGGACTTAAAACGCAATCAAATAAAAAGAACTAAATTTAAATCGTTCTTAATAAAAATCTCTCTTCGAATAATATTTGAAAACATTCCGTAGAAACAGTAAAAAAGGTCATCCGAAACGGCCTGTCATGCCATCTTTTCGGAAATTAGGGATGAGCCGTTTTAATGACAAAAGCAGCAATATCAATTCACATCCTCTGTCAGGATATTTCCTAAACAATATGAAGCCGAAGCAGAACCACAAATTCAACGCTTCTTCTGCTAGTCGGCATTGCAGCATGTTTGGCCCCAACCTGGAAAACAATCGCAATTGAGCCAAAAGGGCGGCAGTAGGCTGGTAAATGTGGAAATAATACCATTTAGGGTTTTACGGTCGAAACCACAACGAGATGAATCTGTTTTTATTTTCACCGCGGTACCGCCGTGTCTATGTGTCTGTGTGCTGAGATGCAAAGCCGAGCGAGAAGAATCGAAGAAAGTACTTTTTAATTTCACCCAGACAACCCATCTACCCACGTGGTCTTTTGTCTTTTTCCCATTTCGCGTAGATGTCATTTACATTAAAGGCATTTGCGGGGTAAAATGGGGGGATGAAAAAATGGTAAATGTTTTATTTGATTGTTGTTAGTTCACATTTCAGCGTAATTTGGTGGGATAAGAACGAGGTTTGGTGGCTGGAGTTTGGTAAAGTTTGCAGGTTGTGATGAAAACATAAATTATTTTTCCAGTTTTTTTGCCGTACGAAGAGAAAAAGCAGAAATTGGTAGAGTGGGGGCTTAGGGTGGTACTATTGTTTGTAAACATCGGATTCGTTTTGTATTTATTGGCTGTTGCTGATGTAATTGCGTGATGGCTACGAAAGAGTATTACATAGAAGAGTATCACGAAATGTTTGATAGGATTGAATATTTACATCTGTTTTTAGGGTTGTTCTTTGAATATGATTTTGATTTGATTCAAAGTAATTTTCGAAAGGTTTTTATTCGTGAGACTAATGATGTTTAAGCCACGAGGGGACTGAAATGAACATTAAAGGTTTGAAGTTTTTAATTGTGAGGATGTTTTTCAATTGATCATGCGGAAAAGGTAAGGTAAGAATGAATCTTGAGAGTAGGCTATGCTGATAAATAATTAAAAGCATAAAGCGTGAATTTTATCCTAAATAAATACTTATTATATTCACAAGCATAAGAGCTTTTGTGCGATTAGAAATGGTTGCTATGTCGACGGAGGTTTATCTAAATAGATTTGACGATTTGCTCAAAACCCACTGACCACCTGTTTTTTTTCGTATCATTCTGTACTCAGAACGAAAATAATTTTCAAATAACCTTACTTCATTCATTTTACGTGGCTACTATTCATTCAGTTCACCAACTCAATTATAGTGGAGGTGAACGATTCAAGGGGTTGATTTTGACTTTTGAGTTACTGTATTTTTGATTATTTTTGCAGTATTAGTTTCCAAACCTAAATCTTTAATTCTAATATTTAATAATAGAACTAAATAGCGTATAAGGCTAATAATAGAAAATAGCTAATAATAGAACTAAATAGCTAATAAAGCTTGTAGTGTTACCAAATATTTCAGACATAAGTGCGACTGGGGGTCATTTGCTTTTATAGGGTTGGCAATCCCTTCTTAGGTGTATCGTCGGGAAGCGTGGTATAGAAAAGAATCTCAGCGCAGTCGGGGATAAAGATAAAGCAATGCATTCAGAGGGATGAAATCAGTGCTATTTTTGCTCTAGTAGTTCTTTCTATATTTCAGGATCAGAGAGGTTTTAGCAGTTTTTCAACGTTCTAGGAAATAACTGAAGTTCAGTGCGTTGCTAAAAATGATACAAGACTACTACAATCATTTATCATTTTATGCAGGAGATGATTAAAAAAACTTTCGTCAATGCTTTCTTGCCAACCCTTGTTGTTTAGGGAATGAAATATAGCCTACAGTTGACCGAAGATCTTTAAAGAAAAGTTTCTCTGTTAGCTGATCTTGGTCAAATTCAAAGAGGAGTTCAGGTCGATCAGTTGATTTAAAATCATTCACTTTGCTAGTCGCAAGCTAATTAGCTTCAATTTGGCTACGAAGAATGCATCTCTTAAGGCTGTTTGTGTCGTTCAGTCGAGAAGTATGTTTTGCGTTTAGATCACCCAAAAGCACAAATTATTTTTTGGGGCTATCAAATTGCAGTTGAATGAAGAGATGTTGAAGGTCTTTTCTAAACAAATTATACTGCGTACTGAGAGAATACAGAGGTACCGTAAAAAGATTAACTGTAAAACTACGCTTGCATAAGGGGTGATCCAAAAATAATGATAATGAATATAAACCAAGGTAATTAGACTTAGGAAAAATATTTATTTTTCAACATAATTTCCTAATCAGTCAATATATTTAGTGCATTTTTTATTTCCGAACTCAGGATACCATTAGAAAAAAATTATTTGTCTTTACTCTCCGAAAACGCCTCAACAATGGCCATCACTTCACTACCATCTTCGAATTTCTTGCCTCGAAGGCGTTCCTTGAGACAAGGCTAGATGCAAAAGTCATTAGAAGCTAGATCTGGCGAATAAGGCGGATGTTCAAGCAGTTTGAATCCTGCTTCTTGAACTGGAGCTATCGAATCTGCAGCCTTATGAACCGGCGCGTTGTCTTCATGAAGCAGCACTCCGGCCCGCAGTTTGCCGCATCTATTTTTCTTAATAGCCTCCTCCAATCTTTTTATTTGACCTGCGTAGTAAAAGCCTGATATAGTGGCTCCTTTTTTCAAATATTTCACCATAATAATTCCTTCAGCGTCCCAAAAAACTGATGCCATAGGCTTCCCTGCCGAATTCGACTATTTGAATTTCTTCGGCGTCGGTGAAAAGGGTCGTTTCCAAGTCATCGATTGCTGTTTGATTTCTGGATCAAAATGGTGGAACTAGGTCTCGTCCATGGCTACGAACCGTGACGAAAACTTCTCCAAATCTGCCTAAAACTTTTCGAAATTCACCCTCGAAATGTCGAATCGTTTCTTCTTTTGCTCGGCGGTTTAAATTCTCGGCACCCAACGCGCAGAGACCTTCTTCATATGTAAATCGTTGGCAACGATTCTTTGAACACTGCCATAAGAGCTCCCTGTGAACTCAGCTATATGCCTGATGGTCACTGTTGGATCTACCAACACGACATCTTCGACTTTTTTCACGTTGTCTGCAGTGAGGGACGTGGATGGACGTTTAATGTTTCCATCAAGTCACTGTTTATATCTTTGGTAGACAATTTTTTCAAACATTAGTACTTAATGATACCTCTAATTTCGTTTTTCTCTATTTTGATGTTCTCTCTTCGACGGTTCGTATTCAAGTGAATGTATCTCTCTCTGAAATTGTGGCTTATTTATATGTTTTAATAGGTATATGAGGTAGTAATATTTTGTTTTTAGTTTCATGGGAACTGGAAATAACTGATTGTCACTACTTTTTGATCACCCCTCGTAGCTTCTAAACACTCGACCATATTTGTTTCTGCCACTTGAATTACTCGGTGCTTTAGATTGCTTCATATAATGATTTCAGTTCCTCTAACATTACTGAAATAAGGCCTGTCCTATCGAATAGAGTCGTAGTCTTCAAAAGTTGACTTGTTGATATCCCTCAGTTAGGTTTCCGTTATGCGAACTTCTTTGAACTCATAAAACTTCCCAAACTGCACTGAAAATAATCCACATAGTGCCCAGAGCCATGTAACATAGCGCATTATTTATGGCCCCATACGCCATGTACATAGTACTCTGAGCCATGCAATATGGCTCCCAGCGCCATAATGTCAGAATCTACATAGCGCGTAGTCCCCTGTTACATGGCGCAGCATTTATGGTGCCACACGCTTTGTACATAGTACCCTGAGCCATGCAGAATAGCTCCCAGCGTCATGATTACATGGCGCAGAAATTATGGCCCCACACGCCATATTACATAGTGCCATGAGCCATGTAATATGGCTCATGGCACTACAAATATAACTCGGAGCCATGCTGTGTAAGGAGATGTATAAATATCAGCAAGCTTCTTGACTATAGAAGAGGATATGATATGGTCTTTGATGCAGTTGATGATAGGTGAATTCCATCACCTATCATCAACTGCTCTATCATCAGATGCTCAGAAGTTAGAAGTCTCGTGGCCTTTTGTTGGCTGGATCATCTTCATGTAGAAAATACATATTGGCCGAGGCCCAGCGAGCCGAAGTCAGACTTGACCGCCAATATGTGGACGGCATTTAACAGCTCGTGACGAAATCGCGTTGAACCCACTCCGATCGGAAGTCGCACGAGCGCCGGCGGGACCGTCCCCACAATTGGGCTCGCCAGGTTTCGCCTGGGCTCGGCAAATATGTATTTTCCATATCAGATGCATTGAAAAAACACATAGCGCCAGACGCCATAATTTATAAACTTCTGGCGCCATGTACATGGTCGATTTGTGATAAAATATAGCGCCACATGCCATAGTACATAGGAGCAGACGTTATGCTTATAGCCCTCCACGCCATGCACTATAGTTCTCCACGCCATGCAGTATAGTCCTCCACGCCATGCACTATAGTTCTCCACGCCATGTGCTATAGTCCTCCACGCCATGTAATATAGTCCGCAACGCCATGTACATGGCGTGGAGGACTATAGTACATGGCGTGTAGGCCTATGTACTTTTCGCCATGTATTATGGCGTGTGGCGCTATATTTTATCACAATCGCGAAATCGACTATGTACATGGCGCCAGAAGTCTATAAATTATGGCGTCTGGCGCCATGTGTTTTCTCAGTGTGTAGCAAGCTAGGGCACCTATATAAATGCACGATCGAATTTACAATGATCGCAATCACATTTATTTAAGGTTCTGTATTGGAGGAAGTCCTCTTTTTTGTTCATGCTTTAGAGTCCGATTACTCTGCAAATTAGATTTATCTGATAAGTACTGTTTGTTAAAATATTACCAAATTTATGCAATTGTTAGCTTGTCAACTGACAAGTTTGTTTGTTCTGCTTAGTGTGTAATAATATAGGAATTGTTCTCCAAGTAGAATGCTTTAAATTTTTATCTTAGGTTTGACGCAGTTCATCGACATTCTCTATTGTTCGACTTGATTGGTTTGCATCTTCTTACCGTTTTCGGCATATTTTTGCTGGAATCATTTTATGAGCTTTGCACCCCTTGTACGAAGCAAGATACCCATGCTTTCCGCAGTAGACGCAAAATGTACGCTATTTACTGCCCTCTTGTATGATGGTGCACCTGCCCGGATTATGGCTGACCTCACACATCGGGCATCTATACGGTACTTTCCAGTTTGCTGCGGAGTGCCTGCTTCTTTGGGATTGCAGAGCATCTTTTCTTCGAGGTCCTCAAACGTGACAATTTGGCGGCTAAGTAAACTTATTCTCTGCAGCTTTAAAATTTTCCTGTTGCTTCCTATTTGTACCTCCTAGACTAGAATAATATTTTGTGCTTTGGTCGCTATGGTCGTCGTGAATCTAATCACATTTTGAATTTCTACATCTCTTTGGCTTACATCAATTAGCTCGTTCTCACCACTAATTCCTTTCAGCGGCACCAGCTGAGTTTGTTTTATCTTTGCCTGTTGGCATAGAAATGTACTGACTAACGCTCTAGCACCGTTTTAGCTTGTTGATAGTCCCCTACGCTGTGTTTATCCTTAACCTTGGTACTTGCTACATTTTATCTCATAATTTTCCTCTATTAGTTTTATCAGTTCACTCGGTACCTGGTTAAATTTTTTGATTGAAGGTAATTTCTCCTTTTTATGCATACTTGTTTTAGTGTTATTTAAAACTTAAAATTTCGGACTTACTTTTTGCTCCACGTCTTATCCACTATAATTTTCCACAATTTTCCCATTTTTTCGATATTATTGGTTGGTTGTGTTTTCTCTTCACAATACCCAAAAATCCGCCGTGTAATTGGTTCTTCAATTTTGAAGTTAGTCTTTTAATTTGCAATTTTACACTTTCATGTACATTAGCATGATTCTCTCTTTATTGTTTTACTTTATTCGGCTTCACTGTCTGTCTCCGCGTCGAATTTTTGCTCGAAACTTTTTCGTTGATCGGCGACATTTTTGAGCTTTGATTTCACTGTCTTTTTTCACTCACATTTAAAATATTACAGTTCCTCTATCTGCACTCAATCTTTTGTTTTTATAAATAATTCAACCCGTGTGGTAGCTCGGCATCTTATTTATTACACCCAGTTTTATAAAGAAAAAAGAACGTCCGTATATATACAACGTGTGCTAGATCATCTCTCTCAAATTCAAAGGGATTTACTAATGGTATGGTCACCATAAAACCAAAAACTGCTATGTCTAATCAATGAAAATATGTTCGAAGTTTTCAAAAAACAAAACATGAATCTTATTGCACTAAAAACGTAGATATCACTTTTTCTTTACATGCAATTAGATAACATTCTTCTTTGTAAATTTTCTTGTAATATGTTCTATAATTTGTACCTTATCCAACTTATTACTCAATATATCTTGCATGATCAATCCTCTTAAGTTTGATTAATTTTGTATTTTTCCCGCTAACCGTTCAAAAATGTGTTTTTTCATTTCCCTCTCGTTTATCAACCGTTCTCTGAAATTCTTCATAATCAAATAGCATACTAATTACTTTCTCAAGCTTATCGTTTCATGATTGGAACAGTGGATAGGTCGGTCGGTCATTGAGAAACAGGTGCTACGAAAACAATTACGGTAATAATTCATTTGTTCACGCCATCTTTCATATGATTTCATACAGAATTCTTATACTGACAACTATACATATTCGCAAGAACGTTATATGCATGCATACATAGCATACTAGAGCATAAACCTGTAGATGCGTACTTTACACTTGTTTCTGTTTGTGCTCCAAGCGAGTTTATGAGTTGCTTTTGTTTTTTCAACGGATGGGAAAACGTTATTGTTCGGAGGGATGATGACTGTGTGTCATCGGGTCTTAATGATGTCAAGTCAGGTAATGGGAGTTTGGCTCATTCATTCGAAAAATGATATCACCGATGGGTCTATGATCACTTAGGACATGTGAAATGTTTTAATTAGAAAACTGAAAATATCTTGACACAGTTTAGCTGGAAGATTGACTTTAACAGACTGTTTGTGAATGATTGCAAAATTTAGGCAAGGCATTGTGTTGTGTTCGATATTTGGATAAATAGAACAACTGAAAAGCAATGTAAATGTTTGATATTTAAGCATTGAACAAATCGTCGTCTATTATTAGTTAAACTTATTTATATAATTTTTGTTTATTTTCAGGTATGTTGGCGCAAAATGCGAAAATATATTGGGATATAAGTTGTGAGTATGTATGCTGCAAACATAGTTTTTCAACAGTTATTTTATTTTTTGTCGCAATTAATTCGAAAATAATTATCCGACGAGCAATATTGTGGTGAGTTGTTACAGTATGAAAATACAAATCGTTAAAATATTTTGCAAACTTGATGAATGTAATGCAGGATTTATTTTCGAATGCGCTGTATATTTCGAATAAGCGGGCAAAAATACCATGAGAACGCTTAAAGTCCTGGGCTGAAAATCCTTCTAAGCGATCGCGAAGCAGTCCTAGCACTGCATGGACTAATATCGCATCAGGTTACTTTTAAGCTTAACGCGTAGTACTCTTCTTTTTGTACTCGTAGTCATTCTGATGGACCACTGCCTCATAGGGCGACACGCGCATTAGTTTGGCGTAGGAGTCATCAAGTTTTGTCTCTACTGCGGCTCAGGAGTCCATATACATCCCGCGTGACAGTGTCCAGCTCTATGGAGCAGTAGTATGACCTCACTCGGGTGCTATTCCTCTCTTGTCTAACTAATCTATCCTTTATCGAGTTAAAGGGTATTCTATAATTCATCAAAAAAGCCAGGTAGTTTCTAGAGTACAGTGGCTAAGGAAGAGAATACCCGTGTACCAAAACGGCCACTTGACCTAACCTGATCTTACCACCAACTAACCTTAAAAATTCTCAAAGTATGCATTCCGAAATAGCAAAGTACACTGGTTACAATGAAATGCTTAGATGCAGTGTTGAAATCAGGATTTATCCTTATTAGCCCTTATTTAGTTTTTTTGGTGCATGGACTTTGTATTTTGAACAGCCACAAATTATGGTCAAAAGGTCAACTTAGCTGCTTCAAACAAATCATCCTAGCGATAATGAAATCCGAAAACAACCAATATGTTAATAGATTTATGGCACAGAGTCATAATATTTTCGAGTCTAATCAATACTTTTTCAAATTATATTCATAAATTTTCAATACCTATTCATACTTTTTCGAGTGAAATTCATAATTTTTTTTTAAGTTTTCATTTTTTTTTCGAATCAAATTCATAATTTTTTAAATTCAAATTCGTAGTTTTTGTAAGACACATTCATAATTTTCGTAGATGAAATTTATATTTCTTTCGAATTAAATTCATGCATTCTTTAGGTAAGTTCATATTTTGCGCATCAAATTCACAAATTATGATCTTGACGCGCACAAATTAGTATTATCTTCGAAAAAACTACAAATTTTACTCGAAAAAATTACGAATTATGTTTGCGAAAACTATGAACTTGGCTTACTAAAATTATGAATTTGATTCCAGAAATTTCTGAATTGGGCTCCAAAAAATTATAAATTTGACTCGAAAGTTTATAAACGTGTCGTAAATTTACGAATTCGATTTGCGAAAATTGGAATTAGAGTCGAAAATATTATGAATTTGTACCAAAAATTTATGAATTTGATTCAAAAAGGGTGTATATAATATTCGATGGATTAAGTCCTACCCGTCTGACCGCTTCTGTCGCGTTAGATGTAATTCCTGCATATCTGCTCCGTTTGGACAATGTAGTAATGTTTCTGAAGGCTCGACTCACAGCCTACTACTGTTCCTATTTTTTGTTCTTAAACGATCTTCTACCGCTCCTTTTTCTACTATCTACGCAATCGAATTACAATTTTCTTGAGGATTGGTGTCAAGTGAGCAAGCTTACGTTAAATACAAAAATAAAATCTTAACAATGGTCTACCTTTTAAAGACAAATCGAAAAACATTCAAGTACTCGCTAAATAACCATTGTTATGGCGGCGGCGGACAAGGCTTTATGAACTCAAACAGTTTGTTTATATACACATTTATTAATATTAATTTCCGTTCTAATTGGTTGTTTCACATTTGTCTCGTTTATCACGTCCCGTTTCTTTTTTTTCTCTTGTCAATAATAAACTCAAGGCCTACTTCGTCCTTCGGCGAGACTCGATACATTCTCCAGAAAAACGAGACTTGTCAGTCTCACAGTAATAACATTAACATCCCACCCTCCGTAAATCGGCCTCCAATTCACCACAAACAGTCAGTAGGGTTAATTTAGTTGCGGGCCACCTCAGCACGCCTGACTTTGTCTTTGCATCTGCAAATCTTACTTGCCCCTCTTTGGATGCAAATATTTTGATAACAGGGCCCTTTAACCACTGACCTCGAGCTAAGGTATCATTGCAAATAAGGACAACATCGTCAACTTGGATTGGCTTCAACTTATCGTACCATTTCGGGCGATTCAGTAACTATGGTAGATATTCGACAGTCCGCTGCTTCCAGAGACGCTCTTTCACGTTGCTTTCGTGGACAGACAAATTCATCATCAGGTACTGGAGTTTGCGTGGCGTTTGCGCATCCACAAACCACTTTTTGGTCATGTCATAGGGCAATCGATCGTCCCAATCCAGTTTTGCCTTCCAGGTTTCTTGGAGCATGATTCTTAAAAATAACAAAAATCGGCTAACATGCCAAATGGGTCGAATACAGACATTGCCATCCAAAGGAACTCACGTTTTGTTGGAGGGCGCTGACACAGAACCACTTCTTTTGACACTCGAACGAATTGAGTGTCAAATTAGAAAGTATCACTTACTGTATTCCAATACATGCCTAACACCTTTTCAGTGGTTGTTTGTCGGTCCATTGAAACTTCTGCAACATCAGATATGTCACAGTCGTTTAGTGCAAGCTGCACAGCTACAGAATTGGATTTAAACCCACGCAACTCAAATCTAGCCTCTGCGTTTATGGTTACTACTTGTTGACTAACACGAACGGCATCTTAGACCTCATTAAAGCTGCAGACAAAATCATTAACGTAAAAATGGTTGTGAATAGCGTAAACGGCATCCGAGAACTGGTGCTTCAAGTCGTCGGCATTACGATTTTTAATAAATTCGGCGATACATGGTGAACAAATAGCTCCAAATATAAGTGATGTCATAACATATTGTTGAGGCGGCTGGCTAGACTTGGCATTTCTCCAGATAAAAAGTTGAAAATGTTAATCTTCATGACGTACACGAATTTGTGAAAACATCTCACGAATGTCTGCTGCTACCGCTACGGCACCTTGGCGGAACTTAAAAAGCACATCCATCAACGGCTTGGTTGTTCGGGTCCCTTAAGTAATTCCGAATTAAGTGATATATCGGCACTAGAAGCTGCAGCATCAAAAACTATACGTATTTTATTAGGTTTATGCGGGTTGTGGACAGCAAAGTAGGGCAAGTACCAAACTGGACCTTTATATTCGTTTATCTCTTCGGCTTAATGCTTTCTAGCGTATCCTTTATCCACGTATTTTTGCAGCTCTTCGGCGTATCTAACTGCGAAATCTGAGCTTCGCTCACATCTTCGCTTTATTCCTGCGAGCCGAATTATGGCTACATTCCAATTGTCGGGCAACATAGGTGGAATATTTTTCCACAGCAGACCGACTTCGAAACCACCTTCCAGATGACGAGTTGTGGCTTCTAAAATTTGACGAGCTCTCATATTATCATCAGACTCCAGAACTCCATCCCGAATTTCTCTGTAGCAAAATATTCAACTACCATTTGGTTTAAATCATCCTGGCGAGATTTATCACTTACGAGCAATATTGGCCGTGGTATAGTAGATCTGTTACCAATTGGGCCATATGCTACCCATTCCAAGTTGGTTTGAATGGCAATAGGTTCCAAATCATTGTTGGCAACAACCGAAAGTGAAATTGCAAGATGTGCATTGTCTAGTCCGAGCAATAGTGACGGCTTAATGTTATCGTAACTCCTTAACTGTAGGCTTTCTAAGTGTTTATAATTTGATGCAGTAAATGACTGTTCAGGCAGATGCAAGTTTGTGATAGCACGAACATTTTTAATGACATACCTGGTTCCGTTGTCACCTGCTATTTCGAAGCCGACACTTGATGCTGTTTCCGTTATGAACTTATCACCATACCATTGCATGGTTAATGATTGTGATCGACCTTTAAGTCCCAGCAGCTGTGCAACTCTAGTGTCCACAAGTGACACAGAGGCTCCTTCATCTAACAACGCAAATATATCAATCTTTCCATGCGCACCAAACAGCGACACCGGTAAGATCTTGAAAAGGTACTCAGACAGGTCATCCAAGCAGCTTAAAACTGGCCGAACCGACTCCGCGCTTGAATTTTGCTGCGTAGACGATGAATCTTTCAATTCAACATCATGTAAACACTTGTGGTGGAGGCGCCGGCAGCCATCAGTTCCACAGTATTGTCGAAAGCGGCAATGTTTTGTACTATGTCCTTTATACAGGCACGAAAAGGACAATCGAAAGTCTTTCACTTTTTCCCAACGCTGTTTGACATTGAGTTTCTCGCAAAAGTTTTTACATTGTGCAAGCATATGGTCTCCTCCACAGAAATAACACTTGCCTGACCTTTCATCGCTTCTTAGGGCGCTCACACACATGACCAGAAATATTTCCGGAAGCATTTCCGAAACATTTCCAGAAACCTTTCCGGAAATATTTCCGACAATATTTCTCTCGTCAGTCCTACACATGACCGGAAAGTTCATTCATGGTTATGCCTAGTACTATACTCTTCGCGAAACGAATTCAACGGTCGAATCCCATACAAAAAGAGCTTTTCATTTCGTCAGTAAAGCTCTTTTTGTATGGGATTTGACCGTTGAATTCGTTTCGCGAAGAGTATAGTACTAGACATTAGCGCGAAAATAAGTTCAAATCAGAGCTGCCGCTTTTGAAGCTGCATATCCCATCAAAATTAATAAGCAAGACGGCTCAATGTGACCATCTATGCAGCTCCATTCTATTTTTGCTATATGTATCACAGCCATACCTAGCTACAATACTATTCTCGGCCCTATATTAGTCATATCAGATTTGGCTTGCACATTCTGGATATTGTTAAAATAGAGAGCCACCAAACTTTCTGGTGGCGTTTTGGGATCTTCACAATATTTCACCACAGTCGAACCTTCCTTAACTCTCTCTTCATCGTTGACCAGATTCATGCTGACGAGTAACTATGTATACGTTGTATTAGCTTTTCAAAACAATTGTAACCAAAACTCCATCGAATCAGTCCAACATAAATTCACACGTCCCTATTATTAAAGCATAACCTTAATCGTTTAGATTGCTCCGGTCGATTAAACCAACTGAACCTTCAATTGTTGCTCACTCGTCGGATTTTCTCGTTCAGTGTTTTATCTACAAGCTTTGCTTGTATCTACCTAATCATGTGATTAGGTATTGTTTTGTTCTTACAACCGGGTTTCTACCTACGTCGCTAATACAATTCATTGATCTTTTTAAATTTATAATCAACATGTAATTGAATTTTTCCAATGTATGTTGAAAATAAAATGAGTTTTCGTAGGACTATTTCACTACTTTCAAGCACAAAAAAGAAGTTTCTACTACCACTGGAGTACAACTTCACCCTATGATCAAGAATCAAATTGGTAGAGGAAATTGCACTAGCATCAACCAGTACATAAAACTGGCCTGGTTTCTTAGCTGATTTTTGATTCTTTTCTATGAATTATATCTGACAAGCTCTTGAGAAAAACTAGAGCAAAATTCTTAGCCATTCTGATTACTTAAGGTTACTGATTGCAGTGTAATGATTCAACTTTTTCGTTTAAAGGTCGTTGCAATCGCTTTGGCACTAGGCAAGGGGTCTCAAAAAATGTGACAAAATTTTACAGATCAGAAATGGTCTGTCTCATTTCGCATGACTCGAGAAAGTTAAATTTCTAAAACAAACTGTAAAGAAGCGAAAATCAAATTTAGTTTGTGGTTCCTAGTCTAGTCTTCACAATGGCCATAGTTAAAAATAACTGAGAGTACAGGTACTTCGTATATTACCCTCAATAGCTTCAATCTGATGACCCTAAACTGTTGACCAGCTTTCTCGTTAATCCGATCATTTACTTAGCACGCAATATCGTTCCATCTACATAAACCCATTACCATATCCAACCACGTGTCTCTAATTTCTTTAACTCTTTGTCTTCCAGCCAAACAGTTATTAATATGCTCAAAGGTTTTCTCCGACCCAGCCAGCCCATTTTCCCTAACTATTAAAACACTCTTTCTTTTCAAGACAATGCACAATAGCTTCCCATACAAATGATAGGTAGTCTCGAAACGAGACATCTACGCAACTGTCATCCCATTATAACGTTGCTGGCTAACCTGTTTTCGAAAAGATTCTCTCCTCTGCAACGATGCCATCCGAATCCAATCAAGATGAATTTAGTAATTTCACTAAGTGGGCGAAGCAGAACAGCAGACTGTGTCGTGCATATATATAATCTAACCTCGAATTCAGAACAATAAGATTTTTTCAGCTGTTACCAATTTGCCCGAAAATGTTCTCCGAAGTCACTAATGGCGACAAGAACGGTTGAGTCGAGTAGCTTGGAGTCAACCAGCTCATCTCCGGAGACGGAGATTTTCTTACCTCGTTGTTGCATAGATTGCCAGCATTATTGCGTCGGGACTGGAGCAGCGGATAGTGGAGCAGGCAAGCGAAAGCAGAACGTGAACACGCAATTTATGTAATTTTACGATTATGATGACGACAAGATTCACAAAAGGGTGCTTAATGAACGTTTTTACGGGACTCGGTTCAGGAAATGGGTGATAGAGTTCGAAGAAGACCCCAGGTCGCAACCGATTCGCTTCATGTCTGGCCGAGATTTAAGAGCCCGAGAAAGAAGTCATGGAAATTCTGTTTTGGGATCATCTTTGACTTCTTCAATCGCTTCATTTGCGTGTTGCTTGGGCTTTTCTAATTGGGACCGACCATCACAAACTCAGGTAAGCATAATTGCATATGTGTGTTACGTCGTCTGGTAAAATGTCACTTGAGCGGTGTCTTCGACGAGTCGACAAGAAGTCGCAGCAGTTGGACAGCAATGACGCGTCGCTGACATAACATTTGCGACAATCAGAATTTTCTTATATTTTCTTTTATTACACACGAGGCAGAACGCTTCAGTAGGAAGAAGGCCCCTTCAATACAAACATCAGCCAAAGGTACATTACATTACAATAAAGCCTTGGTATTTCGACGAGATGGTAGAGTGCACGTGTCACAAAGAGTGGTAAAGGCCATTGCCCGCACCAAAGCACGGTTCTCTATAGTAGTGGCTTGAATCGTAGAGCTCTGCTATTTAATTACTGGAAAATGTATGTTGCACAATATAATTCTATGACTAGTAGTAGGCGTAGCGTATTGTTTTAGTGGGCCGCCGCCAAGTTGTGGATAGTAAGCTGTGTATATTTCAGTCAATGGGTCCTTTTGGCGTGCTCGATTGCTCGTTAGGTTTGTGAAGACATGAAATGTGGGTTTTTGTAGCAATACAATGTGTTGCAATAATGGATATAATGGTGTTTGGATAAGATGCTCAAGGATGAGCTGGTGAAAGGGAATATACAAGATATTTGCAGCTTGTATTATGAGATCGCGGTTAACAAAAGTTCAAGAGGTCAACCGCACATTATTGCACAGCAGAACTAGTCTCAGTTTCTTTTAATTCTTGTTGAATACTTGAGAAAAATTTCGGACTCTTCTGTAACCACCTAAAAAATATTCTCACGTCAATTGGTTACAATGTCCTATTAGCCCACCAAAAGTAACCTATAGCTTGTGCCACCATACACCTGTTGTACTTTTTGTGTTTTGCTTCTTGCCGAGGCACAATCGTCAAAATAAGTCTACACGTTCAAGCAAACATATGTGCACTTGATATCTATACCTGAATATACTTACTTGCCTAAGTCAACGAACAAGTGAATAAGCATGTGTGTAGATACCTATGTACATACCCGTACGAAAACTTCAAGTGCCAATTGGTGCACTGGTGACTGAACTGAATGACAGCCAGAGCAATTGTATGGCTTTTATGACACTAAGGCACAAAAGACGACGACACCATTTAGAAGGTGTTTGTTTTGTTCTTTTCTTGTTTTTGTTGCTGCTGCTTTGTTTTGTCATCATGTTTGTAACATTTCAATGCACACGACATGACCTGAATCGTAATACTACTGAGCGTGGCATTGGAATCCATCATGCCATGCTGCCGCGCTTTTTTTTTTTACAACCGAAAGAGTGGTTGTAAAAGAAACGCTATGGTGGATGTTGAATAAGTATGTGACATTAAGGATGACGGCAATATTAATAATAAAAGTGACAAAAACAAATTTGAAGACGAAGACAATAAATACAACTACCACCACTACCACACAATGCTCCGAATGCACATATGTATGAAGAAAGTGGCATGGCTTTTGTGGTAGTTTGTTTGTATTGTTTAGTAGTTCCTTCGAAATATAAACGGAGGCAGACTAGTTTTGAGTGTTTTGTTTACTTTTTTTATGAATGTCATTTTTATTGTTTCGATTGTTGAAACATCTGCAGGGTTTCCGACTGTTGTGCATTAGCCATATATTCAGAAGTATTTAAGTAAAAAATGAAACCCTCTGATCTATTTGATTCAAATTTAAATAAATTGCCCGTTACAATAATCAAGCTGATTGGCGAGGAAATGTAGGATAAGCGCATCTTGGAAAACCTATTTTTGAAGCCAGCTTTGCAAATTGTGAGAAATCTTTGACTGTGAATTTTCAAAAACGGATTCTAGAGAACGAACGGAGCACCACGAAGTCAGTGCACGAGAAAATGATTTGGTGTTATTTGTTTGTTTTTGTCAAATTAATTAATTGTTTGACATTATTGGTTGAATCTTTAAAAACAAAATTAGTGCCGTTAAAATACAGCAATTTAACTCTTATAATACAGAATAGAGTAAACTTTGAATTTTGCTTTCAATTTCTAACACCAAGAAAAATGCTGTGTTTGTGGGTTAATGAATCATATTAAATAGCGTATTATAAACATTGAGAAATAGCGTAGCTCTAGAGACTATAATGTATATACTTATTGTGCTTTGTAAGTTATGTTGAATCCCAGAGACATTGGAAAGAGCAAACATAACTGAGCAAGTTAACAAATATGAGTTTTCCAGATCCACAGTGAAGTTACTTGGTTTTATCGTTTCGAGCTCAAAAAAAATCAAAGAAACTCGAATCTAAAATTAGACTCCCACTTCTAGTCTTTACAAGCTATAGCGGCTTACTAGCAGTGCTTTGTTCGCGAACATGCGAAACTCGTCAAACCCTTAATATTGCTCTTAAGAGGAGAAGAAGATCGAATAAGATAGAACGTGCTACGTAATGTAAAATCGAACTTAATAAGGAAACGCTACAGGCTTTCCAGAAAGCTAAAGGTTTCCTGGCGTCGAAAGATGGATTGCTCGCATTTCCTGATTCCGAGCAAGAATTCAACCTAACCCCAGACAAATTACAAGACGCGGTTGGCGCCTCTGTGGAGCGGGAAAGAGGCCCAATAATATTCCTGTCACGAGTGCGAGACAAAAGTGGGGAAATGTTATGCCATCAACGAGCGAGAGATGTTTGCAATAATATGATGTTGAGCTCTTTGAGAAATTTTTTACACGGCATTTGTGAAATTAGCATCTATACAATAAAAACATCAACCCGAAAATGAAACTTTGGAAGACAATCCTAGAATAGTTTAACAATGAGTTAAAACATAAATCCGGAAGAGCGAATAAACTGGCAGAAGCTCTCTCCTAGATGGTACAAGCAAACAGCATACAGACCGCCGGTGTGATGGCAGCGCTTTCTCATTCCCAGCGTCTTCTATCAACACTATTCGCGGACTACTTTTTTGTTGGATAATTTGACAATGTCCCAGGGTAGTGCTACTGCGGTTCCACGTTCCACATCGTTAACCTCTCAGGACGTATCGGGGATGCACTTAATAATTGCTAGACTGTAGTGGCTCTGTAGCTGCAGCCACTCGTCTTTAATGGCGCATTATAGTATGTTACTAAATTACGGTCAACTAAACAGTATCTTGAAGATGTAGCTAAAACACTTCTTGCCCCAGAGAAGAAATTCAACGCTACCCTGAAAAACCTCCAGCCATTGTTAGACACTTTTATGTCTGTTAACTCTGGCGGAGTCATAGATATCGCTGAAGCTGCAAAATTTCCTCCTGGAGTCGCGATTTCAAACAAATGCAAATCTCGAACTAAATGCCTCAAATTGCCTCAAATTCTCTATAATGAACATCAACCGCTGCATCAGCCTCTCGATCGAACTCCTACTTCACCGTAATCATTTGGATAGCTTAAATATTCCTACCACCTCCGCAGCTGCTACGGACGTGATAGCAACGCTCGTTCTTCCTCAAAGTCGATTCAGTAAACTGATCAAATCTTCCGGTTGAATGTTGCACTTTTCATTTCTGGCATCAGCTATAGCACTTCAGCCGAGACAAGTAAGCAACTGACCCCTGACAACTTTCAGAATCAAGAAGTGGCAACTTTCCGTATCACCGTATCTGCTGGCTTCAACGAGCTTATACTAAAACACTTCTGGCCTCCTTGTATTCTAGTTAAAGAATTCACCAGAATTCCTCAAAGGAATTTTTATAAACGAGAAGCAAGGAGCTCCAGAACTTAAGATTAAGATAATATTGCGGCAATATCCATGATTTGAGGACCAACACTAATGAGCTCAGGCTCTCGGCCACTTTAGCTTCGGCTGATATGATATGTCTAAGAGAAACTTGTATCACTGATGATATCTTCGATTCTAAAATTTACGGGATCGTTTAGTTCGACGGTGGAAGTTTGCTCATCGCCACTAATAAGGCACACTCTGTTATTATTTCCCTTTCTGTCCTCATGTTTAATATGTTAATATGTAATACGCGATAGAGTACTTCGTTTATCCGGGTGATGTCTCTGTAGGGCTCACCCCAATTATGCTGCAGCTTCGCAGATCGGCCTTTCCGACGCCGTGGGCTGTATAAACAAACCAGCTCGTTCTACTGGAATCCTGATGAATTCTACTTCAAGCCATACCTCGTTTTCATGCGTTCGGTGGTACTCTTGATGTTTTTCCGCACAGCTTAGGGGGTCGGTAGCTTAGCTGGCTAACGCGTCAATCCGAAGCAGCGATCTACTGGCCGCGGGTTCGAATCCCGCCGTGCCCATGGCTGTGTTTGTTCGTCTTGTGTTGTCTTAACAGTCGCCGACTGGGCATAATACCAGCGCTCCATTAATTAAGTGTCACATTAAAAGCTTTAGTAGCGACTAGGCATAACACTAGCGCTTTAGAAAATAAGAAATAAACGTGGCACTTAAAAGAATAATGGAATAATTGATATCGGCTTCTCTAATATGTGTCTCCCTACCGCCATCGTTAAGCATTCGCTTCAAAGGCAATCCCCTGAGCTTTGTCATTATCATAGAAAAAAAAAGCTAGTAGACGGAGGATGTTCCTAAATATGACTCTGGCTGATGCTTCCCTCGTTGACGCGTGCTCTGCTGCAGTGTAAGCCAACAAGAAGAGAGTGATATGTCGATTCCAGTCCTTTTGGATTTTCTCGATCACCTTGGCCAAATGTTTATTCAGCGTGTTGTTATACCGTTCGACCATTCCATCAGATTGGGGATGAAAAGCCGTTGTTCTTGTTTTTCGAATCCCCAATAGTTCACACACTTCGCCGAAGACTCGCGACTCGAAGTTCCGATCCTGATCAGAATACAGTTCGCTTGGCATGCCATACTTGCTGACCCAATGTAGAAGGATTTGCTGCGCTACTATAGTCGCCCCTTGGTTCGGTATAGGGTGCACTTCTGGCCATTTGCTGAATTAGTCGGGAACGACCAGAATATACCGACTTCCTCACTCGGACTCAGCGAAGGGTGCGGCGATGTCCACGGCAATTCTTTCGAACGGTACTCCAACGTTGTAGGTTCGCAGCTGTTTCATCGTGTATTCCCTGTAGTATCTCTTTTGTTCGGGTTTTTAGAAGAACAATATGAATCCTGCATGATGAGCCGTTCACGGGCTCTCACTTCCGCTCCAGCACGCCATCTTCTATCAGCAGAAAGTTCCATTGGGCCCAGGAGCTTTTAACGACAGTGCCATGCTCCAATATATTCTTCCATTTACGACGTCCCGTGGACTGTTTCCATACCAGCAATGGCTTACTTTTCTGGTCGGCTAGCTGAGCAGTTCTAATCTCCTCAGACGACCATCTTTCGTTGCTTCCAACCGTCAGTAGCCGTACCTCCATGGTTGGCTCATTTTCCTCGAGACGGTGGCAATGTCTGCAGTTGGTTGGACAGGGACGACGAGACAACGCATCATCATTCCCATGTATCTCTCTGATATCTCATAGTCGTAGGATTGCAGCTGTTCAACCCATCTAGCGACTTGGTCTTCGGAATTTTTGAAGTATGACAGCCACCTTAGCGAAGCGTGATCAGTTCGAAGAACGAATTTTTGACCATAGAAGTACTTGCGGAAAGGCTTTGTTGCCCCTATTATAGTCAATAGCTCACTACTGGTTACGCAGTAGATCTTTTCGCTCTTTGGGAGAATTCGACTGAAGTACAATATGAATTTTTCTTCACCATCTATTTGCTGTGAAAGCACTGCACCAATCCCGCTGTTACTCGCGTCAGTATCGGCAGGAGCTTTGCACAGCTTCATCTTTAGTGAGTTCATTGCTTCCCGACACTTCTTGTTCCAAGAAGTTGTTTTTCTCGGTCAGCTGAGGCAGGCACTTGGCTATTCTGGCAAAGTCCGTGACGAACAGCGAGTCCTAGAAAACTTCGTAGTTATCGTTTCTTATTCGGTACTGGCCAACTTTTGACAGCCTCTATTTTCTCTGGATCAGTTTTGACACCGTCTGCGGATACAGCTTGTCCCAAGTATTTTACTTCAGGTGCAAAAAGTGTGCACCTTTTAAGACTCAGTTTCAAATTTGCCGCTCGCAGCCTTGAGAGCACCTGCCCCAGGTTCCGTGCATGCTCATCGAAAGTTTTTTCAATGAAGATGATGTCCAGGTATACCAGGCCTGTCTTTCAGCTCAACATTCCACATTCCATTAGGGACTCGAAAGTTGCTCGAGCGTTGCAAAGTTCAAAAGGGATTACCACGAATTGCCATAGTCCCGTACCGACCAAGAACGCAGTTTTTCTTTCGGTTCGTCTTGCCAATTTTCACCTGCCAGGATACATGAGGTCCAATGTTGAAAACCACTTCGCGTCAGTCAAGGTGTCTATTATATCATCGATCCGGGGAAGCGGGTAGCTGTCTTTTCTGGTGACGTCATTGAGTTGTCCATAGTCGACTTAGAAGTCAGTGTTCCCTTCCTTTTTCTTCCCGAGGACTACTGGTGATATCCACGGACTGATAGACGGCTCAATTACTCCTTGCCTTTCCATACCCTGGATCATTTCACTCATTTCTCTTTGTTCGGCCAAGGAAGCCGTCTCGGAGTCTGTCGAATGGGCTAGGTGTCCTGTGCGTCTATGATGCGAGTCGCTATACTGGTTCTAGCCTGATCATCCTGACCTGCGGAGAAAACTTCGCTGTATAGCTTCGTCGGCAGCTGGATTGGTTTCAAGGCTCCGGACACTACTCCACGGGTTTCGCTCGACTCCGGGTTTCTCTTGACATGTTGATCGTTATCTATTTCCAGAGATATTCCCGTGGAAACAAGCTGGCAGCTCTCTATGATGGTTCCTGCCTTGATGCTCGTGTCAGAGTCCAAAGTGCTACACTGAAAGAAAAATCTTGGTAAAATCAACAGTTTTCCTTAGTTGGTTTTGCATCAACTAGGGCTATAGTTAAAACAACCATAAGAAAATCGTTCATTACTTTTATGCACAATGACGCGTGGTTGATAAACAATTTCATTCGGAGCATGAAAAACGTCCAAATGTTGAAACCATTTGTACTTGTACTTTGCGTAGAATAATTCCAAAGACGTTGCTCACTGAACTACGTTTGTTGAAATCAACTATTGCAAAGTAGTTTAAGTACCATAAAAACTGTTGATAATTCGAAACGTTGAAGTTTTGAGTGAATTGATGAATATTTTTCTATTGATTAACTATTTTTCGTGGTTATGAAACAATTAAAACAGTTGATTGCATGAACGTTGCGATATTTTTTGTATAACCAGAACCAACTACTTTTATATCGTTAAATTAACTATATTAACATAGTAAAAATAACTATTAACCGTAGTTTGTTTAACGATTTTGAATGAATCGGTGCAACACCATTAAAAATAGTTGAACCAACCAAGAGTTTTTCTTTCAGTGTAAGAACCCTAACTGGCACGCATCCCTTCTTGTTTGACCTCACTAGACTTCGCGCTAATATCAGATTGCGCAATGCTGGCGTTTTCGTTGGTTCGATCACGTAAACTCGGTGGTCCCCCGAATTATCACCAAGTCTGGCACATGTAACACTTTTGGAAGATCTGCGCTAGAAGCTACATATATGCTATCGCTAAACATGCAACCGTAAATGTTACGCTATGTTGAATCCGGACTATGTGGATTTTTTCAATCAAGTACAGGCAGACAATATCAAACTTTGCGTTGAATATCTAATGCAGGATTTACCTTTCTTTCATTTTCACTTAATTATGTGATTTTTAAACTGTTGAGAATTTAAATGGCAGTTTTCCTCTAAGATCTAGCATTTATTGACATCAGATTATATTAACAATGCTCTGTCATGTACAAAGCCTTACTCACTATTTCAGCATATTCAATGAAAAACAAAGCAAAAAAACCTTGTCTTTGATCCTGACAAAGCACTCATTTCCGAATCAATGTACGAGTACTTGATGTGATTAGCGTAATGACATCATTAATTTTACTTTCGACATGGTTTAAGCACCTACACACAATAGGGTAAAATCTAAACAAAATACGGTGTCATTACCCAGCGTCGAAAAATCTAAACATTCTACACCAGTACTAAGACTGCACATGCTTCAAATCTGCAGGAAGCAAAAGCGGAAAGCCATACATAGATAGATGGCAAATGACACTTGGCTAGGCATTGTATTGGATCCTTTCGATATGTTAAGTAGATTTACATCTTATATTATGAAAGAAATGAACATAGTTTCCAATAGAATCAACCAGAAATCATTTCTTTCATGATTAGAATCATTTCTTTCATGATTAGAATCATTTCTTTCATAATGAGAAATGCTCATATCTACCAATTCTCCACATCGAAATGCTATATCTATCAGTGCTTCTTAAAATGTGTGAGCTGTCTTAACTCGCTTGTCAGTTCTTGGTCTCTGCCGGGCTACTGTACTTTCATTCACTCCACAGAATTCACCATTCACTCAGTCATCGTGTCGCTGGGCATTTTTATTCTAGTCTCGCTCGAGCACCTCCGTTCTATCCAGCGGCCCCCTGAAAGTAGAGTTATTCCTAGTATCAATGAAAAGGTCACATACCATCTCATCTATAAATTTCAACTTTTCTTTCGTTCTCTAACTCAGTTCGATATTTTCAGTCGAATGAAAAACTCCCCAAAAAATCGAAAATACATCAACGGGCAAACGAATGAGTGTTCTTGCCGAATGCAAGATTTGAGGGAGTCCGACGGTCGTCGTTGTGTCGTAATCAAAGAACAAAGATTGACTCTATGAGTGGGAGGAGCTGTGAAAATGAGATTTTCGTGCGTTAAAAAACACAATTAGAAGTTCCTCTAATTCAAAGCGCACGGCACATCGTAGCTCGGTCCCAACCAGTCGAAATGCCATAAATTAAAAGGAAGGGCTCCCAAGGGCTACGTACTACGAGATCCGATTACAATGGCTTTCTCCTGTAGTCGAATTAATGCCATAAACAGGTTCCAGAATGGCTATCGCCTTCTCTGCATCCGTTTTGTTGTTGCTGTTGTTGTCGGAGCGTTTCAATGTTACTGATGCAAACGCTGGGAAAACAGCAGAAACAAGAACAACAGCACCAACGCCAATGACAACAGAAAACATTTACAACACAACCGGCGGCAACACCGATAAGTACAAAAACAACAGGTTTCACTCCTTTTGTATAGCGCACTCGTTTGATGTCGGATGTGTTTTTGGCTCGAAAGGGTATTTCGAGAGTTGTCACAATGGGGGCTTCATTGGGAATTCACGCAACAGTATGTGTAAATATTAGTAGAAAAGTGTGATAATTCAACGAAGTAAGTGTTAAAAAATACTGCATTTCTAGTTACTGTAAAATACTCAAATTCGATTATAGTCATAAAACCTGGGTGAAAAGCAACCTCTATTTAGGTCGGAGTTCAAAAAAATTTCCATTATGCGTATGCAAACCGCTCGCTGCATTTCACTCATGTATGGCTTTGTAAGCTTATAAATAGAAACTTGACTGCAACACAAAATACTGGCAGCACTAAACAACTAACAAACCCTACAAACATTTGCACACACTACTCACAATAGGGAGGAAAGCCACCATACCGACGGGCTTAGCTTCTAATTAGAAAAATTGACTTTCCTGGTAACCAAATGCACGTTACTACGGTACATTAAATTTGGAAGTCACGCGTGACCTCTCTTCCCAGGCAGGGGGACGTTCACACAATGGCTGGTCAGCAAGCAAGTCAGTCTAAAAGCACAACAGATGAGAAACCTCTGTGTCGTTAATACGATTTCCTGAAGCACTCCTAAGAAAGAAAATGTGGGATTCGTATTTTCAGATTTAAGAACATATCTCCCATTCACAGCAGATAGATTTCTATATTTTGACAACTAAAAAAATAAAACAGATACACAAATATCTTCAACTCAGCCTCATTTTAGAGACAGATATTTACGATCTGTATGCACCCTGCTGCCCTCCGCCGTCTGCTTGTTCTCTTATTCGTTTACAATGAGTATCTTCAAATATTTGTTCAGTTGCATGCCAGTCAGCTAATAGTGAAGAGTAAGTAGTAGCTTTAAGTGCTAAATGCCAGATGTACGTACAAATTTATTGAGAAAAAGCGAAGATATTCGATGCCACTTTGCCCCTACGCGTCCGCGATGTATGTTTGTGCACATTTTGCTAAGTCTCACATACTGCAGTTACTTTGAGCAAAGTAGCAGAAGAAATCAAAACAACAACTAAGATATTCTGTTTGAAGAAAGCTTGAAAAAGTCGAATCTACTACGAGTGAGAAGATATCGTTAATTGAATTGAAATTTTCAATATTGTTCAATAGATACGGTGACGAGATGTGGCGATAATCGTAAAAGATAACAAACATCATGATTGAAAATAATGCAGTCGATGGTCACGATATGGAGGCACCGACCTAGTGTCTGTAAGCAGGCATGACTGTGGGCCTTGAATCAACTATTGATGATAGAGAGAAGTATTGTGAGTTGTGTTTACGTAGAAATGTGTGACCTAGAAAAATGTAATGAAATATAGTATTTTGATGAAATAACGGACGCTTTCAGGAAATTTCCATCCACTTGTGCTATGATATGCTAAGGAAACATGTTGTGCATTGTGTTTGGGAAAATATGTTTGAAAATTTAATTTTCAACTAAATCATTCAGGCGGAAAGAAAATAATTGAAAATCGTTAGGCTTGAATACGAGGTGAAATGTTTTTCGTGTGCATGGAGATGAATGAGACTTGGGAAACATCCGAAATTTATTGAATGATACATGATTCGGGTTAGATGTTTCTATTTGTTTTGATTAACTTATTTTGTGCTTTAACATGTTTTTGGGTGAATTAGCCGGTGATATTGGTCTGCCTTTGAATGTTCTCTTCAGGCACGGACGAACAGTAGCTACCTACTTCCATTGAGTTTCTATTGTCTTTTGGAGTGCAATATAGTAAATTTAAGTTAAAAAATAAAATTTTTAAGCAAAATTTTTCATTACGCTAGTGTTTTTTTTTTCATAAGATTTTTCTTAATTTCTTGGTTTGCCGACAATTTCTATTTAAATTACACTGGACATGAATTTAACGACTGCAATATCTACTCATGAATATTAACAGCGCAACTATAATAGCTTTTGCAGGAAAAATATTCGGTACACCAAGTTTGAATGTCTGTCATTTTTAGGAAATAAATACATGCAGCATCATATTTGGCAGGCTAATCAGATAAAATTATTGCAAATTGAAAACAAAAGGTCTTAATAAGTTGCGTGAAAGTAAAAGTAACGAATGCCACCACAATTCGTTGCGAGTTTGGGGGTGAAGTTAGTAAAGATTTTATTGATGATCTATGCTATTTTTCTTTGCATCTTGTAAAAGTAGCATATTGCAAAAGCATTTTCTGCAAATTTCAGACTAATTGGGCAATTATTTATGGAGATAAATAACTTTGAATGAAGTCGTCTCTAATGCATAAAGCGTTTTTTGCATGCTTTAAACGCATTATTCTCGAAACTATGTTTTCGAAGTCGGTGATCACTAACTTGAAAACGGCTTTATCGATCAGCACGAAATTTTCCTAACTTATTTTATACGTAATTATCCTCCGGATGAACGAAGGATTTTTCGATTGGACGATATTTTTTTTTCAATAGCCGAAAATGTGAGTGAAATTTTGGTCGAAAATACAATTTTGAATTTCAACAACCGCCATTTTTCGAAAAATCAAAATCTGCCAAAGTCCATCGTTCATCCGGAGCACTATGTCATTAACTAATAATAACTGATTTTTTTTTTCTCGGATGATCCAGTGACAAGCTACAGTGATCACGGCAAAACAATTTTTTGTTTTGGACCCCTCGAAAATTTACTCTATTTCGACTAATTTTGAACCTTTTGCCTTAAACAAATTACAATAGCTTCTACAAATATATTTCTTTATTAATTATTTTAATGTGTGTCTAAAAAAACAATTCTAAAAAAGAGCTTTTTTTGGACATCCCAAGTGTACCTATCCCCTTAATTGATAATCAAATTGAACGTGTGTTTCATGTATACATATGTAAGTGAAGTAATTATTTCCACGACTCTTCTTGCCTCGAATTTAACTCAGGTACTTAATAACATATATATGTATGCCTAATGTATCAACGTGTTCGATCGTTCACAGTTGGATTCGAACCAGGGACTCCATCGCCAGCAAGCGATACTCTCCTAGTTCGGTTGTAGGTACTAGCTCTATGTTTTTTGTTGCTTGTTTTGGCTTGGATGGCACTTGATTTCTCTTGCTTATAATGCTGGTGGCTCTGGTTATGCCTATGTATTTTGTCATAAAGACCTCATAAATTCTGCCTTCAACCCATTTTAAATATATTCAAATAACTCAAACAAGTCGACCGTCAAACTAAAATGTTGAAAACTGTCTCTAAAGCCAAGTTTTCGTCATGCTTTGCGGTATGACCCCAGTTTTCAGGTGGCCATCTACGGTTGTCATTGCAGTAAACTTGGTAATGTAGAAAAAAATACTTAGATCTAATACCTTTAGAGTTCTTAATCCTGTTATCTAGGGCTGGGTTCAGTCTAATGCATAGGAGTGTTCACATAACTTGTCCTTGTATGCTAGCTGTCCTAATTATTATTCGGATTGTTCGAAATTGTATCAAATTCAATAACCATAAAACTTTTGAGTGAAGTATTTTGCTGATGTTATATTTCTTCTATCGTTATTTTATGATCTTCCCAGGAATAATATGGAACCACTAATCACAAGTGGTTAAATCATCATACCTTTTGCACACATGCCTACCATTTCTCTTTTGCTTGATTGTTTTCTTTTTTATTCAAAAATTGGCTGTCATGCCTTAGTAATATTGTATTGGAGCATCATGTAGCGAATCACTAGCTGAAAAGGTTAGTGCAGATGGCAGTGAATCTCAGCTAGACCGAAATTAATTAAGGTACCTGCCATACTAGTGGTTTGAAGCCCACAGAATAATTTAATATCCGTGGAATAGGGTGCCCTAGAAGTGGGCGGTAAGGCCTTTAGTCCAGATCAGCGAAGCCTCGTCCGCACTTGACGGATGCTAGTGAGCTTCTTTCGTACCTTTATTACTTTCGTACCTTTTCGTACCGTAATATATTGAGAAACACTAACATGTAGCTCGCTAACTAGTTTTCCTCTTTCAAAGTAAATACTAGCCTGAGCTTATTATCTATGGCATGAACCTTACCATCTGTCAGTGTTGTAACTAATTGATGTAACGTCATGTGGCGAACTCGCAAATCTCTTGCCACAGTTTTAACAAGTTTTCCCTCCTTGATGACATCATCTGCAGCTAGATGCAACAATGTCTCGGAGGTTTTACCTCTCTTTGTCTTACGTTTGTAGTTTCGCATCCTTAAAATAAAAGAAAAATGATGATAAGAATGTTAAATACGATTGAAAGTAAATTGGGGTTTTCATTTGAAGTTACGGTTATATATGAAGACTGACATACTGGGAAACTAATAGTATCAATTAAAAAAGTACTTAATTAATAAAATGCTTTACTAATGTTAATGAAACTGTCAATAAAACACACGCGTTTACCACACACAGTATGATATATATATTTAGTAACTGATATAAACGGTAATAGATATAAACGGTAATGGATATAAACGGTAATGGATATAAACGGTAATGGATATAAACCGTAATAGATATAAACGGTAATAAGCGAATAAGTCACGGAGACTTGTTACTATGACGACAGGTCAATTCCGAAGCCCTCTTATCACGACACCGGCTCAATCACTACCCTCCGGTTGCCGCTTCAGTGGATTGCCCTACCATCGGTAGCATTTGCCGCTTCTTTCCCACTTAGTGGTTGACACTAATGTCACTACGATTTAGGAAAGTTTCTGATGAATCGTTCTATAATGAACAGAGATATAGCAAATAGTTAAACCACGAAAAAATTTACTCACGTGATGTTTTGACAGCTACGTGCACACAACCACTGAAACGCAGTCACCGGACCGGATTAATTAAAATGGCTGACGATGCGGTGTGTTACCTGAGCCCATAGATATAATAGAGAATGGATTAAAAATCGACCGAGAGAAATGTGCCAATTTTCGACTTTTTGCTTACTGGTCTGTACCCTATACAGCTCATGTAAAAACCACGAGAAATCACCATTTTGAACGTCGTTTGACATTTCTTTCCACGCAAACGGCGAGTGGAGATTAAAGTGCTTTGTGTGAATGAAATTAATTATGATTTCACACAAAAACAAAACGAAATTGATGCCAAAGGTTAATTTAAAATTTTCTTTGACAAATTTTGACTGAAAGTCAATGTTTCCAGTCCTCGCCACAAATCAAACTGACATTGACGTTTCTTTCCGTGTTGCTCGTTGCACGCTTTTACACCGATCTGGTGTTCCACACATTTTTTCGTAAATAAGACAAAGCATTAAGTGAATGCGGTAGAAAGGGGCGCACTGAGTGGAATTTTTGTGAGAGAGCAATGTTGTGCGTGTATTAAAAAAGGCACACTCACGTATGGGTACACAAATATCTGTGCCTGAGCCTTTAACGACGTAGTTCACAAGTATTGCTATCTCTTTTCCTTATAAAGCTATTGCTGTCGGAATAACTTACCCTGGGAACTTCCACTCTCTCCTATAGTTCTCTCTGAAATATGTACCTACATATTCATGCAGAGATTTTTATCTTTCATTCATTTCCCTGAAATGTTACAGCGAATGATTTAACAGTAAAGTGGAAAGTGCATTAATAGTAAAGTGTTTTAATAGTAAAGTGCACTTTCCGAAATTTCTAACCTGCTTGAGCTATATATCAGTAAATAATTATATTATTAGCAGCTAATAAAGACCGCTTTTCATATTTGGTTTTGAGCTATCAAAATCACCAATCAGTTTATTTAGAGGAAACCCAAATCAAACTCACAATTCAACACACATTTGCCAATGCGAAAATTAGAATGCCACTATTCATCAAGCATCCTGTTGAAACTCTACTTAAACCCTAAAAAAGTCCATGCATCATGTCGTATATATTTAGCAGGGTATGTTTTCGTTGACGAAGTCAAGAGCCACCACTATAATTTTCATCATTAACATCTAGTTAAAGCATCAATGAACAAGACGTGGGGTATCATCTGATTCTGTTTGCTTGTCTGACTGACCAAGCTATCTACAAGATGCAACATGGTTACTTCAAGGGGCTCAATTGCATTCGATGTATGCATGTGATGCCAATGGCGGATGAGACGCTTTGTGGTTTCTCATTGATGCGATACGATATCATCGAGATGATCGAAGTTGCGTCTGGTTAGTTTTGCTTAAACTTCACGGGTCAGTAGCTTGCGTTACAGTTCCATCGCATCATCGATGACGTTAGACGGAAACGTACACTCAATCGAGAAGTCAAAGACTTTAGCTAACCACCAGTAATGTTTTTTTGCTTTCTTATCAGCTTATCGACTATCTTCATCTAATTTTGCACTCGACTGAGTCAAGAAGACTGATTGACTTAAGGGCTCAAAGAAATGATTTTGTCTTGAGATGGATTGCATGGTCGCAGTAAATAAAACTGGTTTTACTGTGCTTAGGCAGGCAGTATTTGGAGGATTGCAAATATAAAAGTGCTTTAGTTTTGACTTCGATGTTTTTTCATAGTCCACATTATTTCTTTAAAACCTTCAATTTACTACTCACTCCCATACATTAATAAATACATATCTGACGTTCATCTAACTCTTTAAAGCTTTGATTTAATCTAACCAAATTTTTCAATGTTTACTTCATTTTCATTTGGCACTATATCAGTGGTTTTATATGACCGCGATGACGAAACCCTACTATGCTTTGTATACACAGAAGATAATTTTTTTTAGTATCTTTCAAAGTTAAAGAAAAGAAAAAATGATCAGATAACAGTAATCGCGTTTTTTCATTCATTCTATTTGGCTTAAATATGACTTAAAGTGAATTGCCGGCGATAAGATACACTGTGAATTTCAAGTAACTAAAGTTTATTCTAAAATATGAATGTTTGAGGATAATTGTGACTGTTGAAATATGTGAGAGCTATTAAGCATGTATGTTACAGCTCTTAGAGGTTGAAGAACATTAACGGTTATATAAAAAAATATTTAGCGCGTTCAGTTGAGGTTTTCAGTTTGAGTGATATGTCATACAGATTGTTTTAATGTATATTTGATTTTGGCTAATTCCATTGCTTACATTGCTTGAGATATACTCCTAGGGTTACGTAAAGCTAACATTTTGATCATGGTCGATGGTCTGTGGTTGGATTTGAACCAGGGACCACACAAGATAGCAGTCGGCTTTATGTACGTTTAGTTACAGTAGTTCTAAATGGTAATGCAGTCAAAATTTTTCATATTGTAATAACATCTTGCATATGTTCATGTTCAACATCTTGCATAGCTCATGGTTTTGCAAAAATCATTAACCAAAACTTAAAAAACAATCTGTTGCCTTCCTATTATAAATCATTGTGCTAAATTCTATTAAGGAGTCCCACTGTTCATTCCAAGGCTTATAACTAATCAACCTCATTCATCACTCATATGCATTCTTGTAAGCTACAATCTGAGAAAAATATTCGTCATGCGCTTGATACCTGATGATAACGCTTGTGCTTTTGCCCTCTCAGCAATCCGTGCCTATTCACCGTAGCATGTTCCGCCAAAACTGGCTTGTGGTGGTAAATAAATAAATTAATGACATGTTGTCGGTGCAATGTTCAAGAACTTTAATCGCATTTAGAAAGAACCGAAAAAATAATCAGTAATTTTGTAGCTGAAGAAGATGGCATAGAAAAAAATCAGTGAAGCAGATAATCGAAATTATGAAATAAATAACCGAAATAAATACGCAACACCACACACAAACACTCCAATACGAGTCTGCTCATACATATGAACGTTTTGTTTACAAAATGTCTCACCTAGTATTTGTTCGAGATTATTTATTATGTAGCAGGTACCTATGCTCAGCTTATTCGTAGTATATAAAATGTTGTAGATTGCGAATGTCTCGATGTACATAGTTATGATTAATTTCCCAAGCGGTAATGATAACAAGGTTAATCGTATTAGAACTTTATCAGGTGAATAGATTTTTTTCGGTTAATCGGCTGTCATTGCATTCACATACCTGAAGTAGAGAGCAAAAGTATTCGTACCTCCAATGATGAAAAAGTAAAACTATAATAGCAACTACAATTACAGAAAGACCATCATAATTTATTTAACACAGTATCTACTTCAATTTTGGTAAATTAAATGAACATTTTAATCCAAATACTATGCAGGAAAAAAAATCGCACCTCACTTATGATAACACTATTGAAGAGATTAGTATACTATAGTAGTCTTGAGGAATGAATAGCAACATTCTCTAAAACGTGTAACTGCCCCCAATATTTTTGGAATTGAGTCAACCAAATTTTTACAAATTCAGTGCTGATTTTGAATTCATTCTTCTCTCATTCGCTGGTAACAACTCACTAAATTATCAGCAGTGAAAGTACATAGATTTTCTGACACATCTCAGCTCGATATCGGTGCTGTTATCAATATTAAAACAATTGATCCAGCTTACAAATCACAAGTCACTTTCCTGTGTGCAAAACAAAAGTAGCACCACCGAAAACAATGATCATACCTCGACTTGAGATTACTGCAGGACAACTTCTTGCAAAACTTAACACATCAACTATGCACAAGCCACATTGAAAGTACCTATTGCAAAAATTTATCAGTTACAGTTATCTGAACAGACTGCCTTGTCAATCACGGTGATAGGATTTTTTTCGGAAAGAACTGTCAATAATCTAGCATCTAGTCATCATTGGAAGATTTATTCCTAACAAAGACAACTTTCCTGTCTGTGTTTCTCGGTTGTAACCCATGTCTTAATAGCATAAAGTGTAATGTGCATGGCTACAGCAGCTGCTCGATGCTTACGGTTCATAGTCAGAATCAAAAGCTCAAAAGCAAGAGCAGCCACAGGTCTTATACACTGTAGCAGCAACTTAACAAAATTATCATTGGATATGATTTGTTGGTATTCATCACTCATGAGACTCCCCAAAGCTACTACGATTTACTTTCGAATTCCAAATAAAAGCCGCCGCAGTCCACTCTTAGCGATTCTCTCAAGTCACACGATATAGTAGAGATGAGTTTCTAAATAACAGACTTTTATTTATAAATGACAATAGCAGCCTGCTATTTATAAATCTGCCACCCTGCTATTTTCCTCAAATGCTATTTAGGTACCATAATAGCACCAAATAGCAATAGCAGTAAATCGCACGAGCAGCAAAAAGCAATAGCAGCAAATAGCAATATCAGCAAACAGCAATATCAGCAAATAGTAATACAAGCAAATAGAAAGAGCAGCAAAAAGAAATATCGTAAAATAGCAAAAGCAGTATGCATATAGAAATGCATCCAATACAATGTTCAGTTGACTGGGTGGTACGGCTCTACATGGCACATCATTCATGTCAACATACTGAAAATATTCGCGCCATTTCCAAGGAAACCAATGGCTTGTTAGCTACATAGCACTGGAATCATAGCAAGCGAGAGCTTAGCCCATCTATGATATATGAAAATTAAAACGTCGCTATACCTAAAAATATTGGCTTTCGAAACACAGACTGTAACTCTCTACTTCCAAATTGCAATTGCTATTTGAAACTGCTATTCAAAAATACTGATAGCAACTGCTATTATTATTTGAAAATAGCAGTTTGGGTCATCACTACGGTGAACAAAATGCTAGAGCGCTTTGAATCTATGTAACTCAAGCAACGTACTATTCTCATGAGCTCGAAATCGTTAAATCAGCTCAACTACCACCAACTGTCTCTTTAACGGCATAGACAACAAAAGTATAATTCATCCCACGAACAGCTCCACATAAGCATGGAAAATGGGAAGCAACGGTCTTATCATTGAAACATAATCTGTTTCGTACAATTAGTGACACTGCTCTTTTCTTTCAAGAGCTTACCACTCTACCCATCCAGCCGCTCTTAGCACGAGACTACTATAACCACTCCTCGGCGACCCTAATAGCATCATAGTGCTAGCACAAGCTCATTTCTTTGTTGAAGAAACCCTCATCATTGTTCCAGAACCACTAGTAATCGAAATACCTTACGAAGGCGATACATCCAGTAAAAGCTACAATACTTTCGGCCGAAATTGAGGTGGCACCATCCTTCAAATTATATCAAAGTCGGCTCTTTAGGTCTCATCATTGTTGAAAGACTCCCATCAAGGAAATGGTCTCTCTTTAAAGTTCTGCGATCAGACCGATCGCCAAGCTCGCTTTTCCACCGGTGCAGCCACCAGAGGACCAGTTTAAAATTTATCATCAGCATAAGTTGCTGATGGTGGGATGTTCAATATTTGCGCTCCGCAGTTACCTCCCGTATCGAGCTCTTTGACCAATTCGGCTCAATTAGTTGTTGCCGATAATTTTTTAACCTTATCGAACCGTCATCCTGTGTGAGCTGTGTGGACCTATCATTATGTAGAGAAGCACGATTGCGAGATGTTTGACCGACTGTATTCGAACCAGGGACCTAGCTCACTAGAAACCAGAAAAACACAGTAATCTTCTGAATGATTCTGTGAGGTGCAGGACGGTCCATAAGAGACGTTGAGGCTGTGCAAGACTCTGGAAAAGGAGAATTCAGCTGAACTGGGCTATCTAAGACACCCGCATGGCTGTTTTACCAAGTCCAGAAAGGAATCTCTGCAAACTTTACTTGCGAGTCACTTTCTGTGTGCTCCGGTGATTGAAATACAAAAGGCTTGTGGGTCTCTGGCCAAATCTCTTGCTCTTTACAGTAATAGGAAATGCTGTAACACAGCTTAATCTGTGGTCACCAGCGAAAAGGTCAGTGATGCAATTATGTTCTTTGAAAACTTTAATTTGCTGGGAACAAGTTTTCGATAGGAAAGGACAACTTTTCGACTATGCTAAGGGAAGTAATTGACAAACCTAAAGAAAATTTTTTAAGTATGCCTTATTCTTAGTGATAAGTTATGTAGTCTTCAAATCACAACCTGGGAGGAATGGCTATTCAGATTCAACGATCTACAGATCAATTAGCTTAAAATCGTTGATGCTGAAATGTCCGGAAAAGCTAGGTGATCAACATATACGAATTAAGCCGCTTCAACTATCAGAATCATGCAAGTTGGCATTTCATTCTCTGGTTCCCAGATTTGAAAGAGCTGACTTTGTAAAGTATGTTAATTGGCTCCTTACTCAGCAAAATGCAACAATAGGCGTGATTTTTTGCTTGTCTATCCAGAACAGAACGGACGCATTGGAAACAACAACACTCCTGTCCCAGTGAATTCACAGGGACAGAATATTGTTCTGCATTGATAGTTCATGTGCTGAACTATAGAATGTGCTAAAAGTTCATGAGTAGTTGCCTTTTTTTGCCGGGAGATGACTTTGGATTTTTGAAGGTAATGTTGTATGTTTTGGTAGTTAGGAAATAAGAAAATGGCCTCATAATGTGTAGAAAGTTAAAAGAGGTAATTTTCTGTTAGTTCTTTACATATTTTCTATCGATTCTAGTAGTTTATACTCGTTATTTTCTCCTATTATTTTCAACTATTTTGCGCGACCACAGCAAATACAGCAACCTAAAGCAATCTTAGCGAATGCACCAGCTGTTCTGTACTGGATCGTTTTTTTGCGGCATTGTTCTATTTTGTTCTGCACCGGAGCAAAAAAACGCACCTAATAATGGCATCACGTGCAAGCTTATGCTGATGACTTAGCCGGACTAGCGGTCAGTAAAGATCTGAATGTGGCAAGTAGAAATACAGTACGAGCATTGAATTTAATTGGCAGTTGATACTTAAGAAACCGGCTTTTTACTGAATCCTAGGAAAACGGAAATTGTTTTGTTTACCAAGAAATCAAAACTGGAAGGATTAGTGTTTCCAAAAATGAAAGGTGAAAAAAAAATGTCTCTTCCAAAAATGTCTCTCAGATGAGTTCAAATATTTTGTTGTAATCTTTGATGAGTGGGTGGCTTGCTCGAGCGCTTGGTACTTTTGGGCAGTTATAAAGAGATCTTCTTCGAAAACAGCTCGAAGGCAGTTGTTAGATCTGGAGCTCACCAAGCTCAGCAATTGAATCCAGCAATTGAGTCCAACAATAGTGTCAAGCAATTTAACCTAGCAATCTAGCTGAACAATCGGGCCAAATAATCGAGCTTTACTCGATGGTTCCCTTCTATTGCTCTCTCGATTGTTGACTCGATTGTTTCGTAGCATCGATTGAGATTGTCTCGATTGTTTTGAAGTGGATATACATTTCCAAATTGTTTCTTTTGTATTTGAATATTTAAGCTGGAAAATAATTTTTGCAGAGTTCAGAGTTACGAATATTTTTGCTTCGCAATATTTAAAACAAAATTGCTTTAAGTATTCTTTCAAATTTATTCGAATGCACTGTTTTTTTAATCTATTCGCTGAAATTCAAATACAATTAAAAATAATCTTTTTTAGTAGCATTTTATGTGATGTTTTACTTTTCCTCCATTGGGGGTACGAATACTATTGCTTTTCACTGTTTATGCTCATATTTTTAAGCTTGCGCTTCATAGATCATTCCAGAACTATATTATTTGATTTTTGAGTGTACATAACAGTAATATTTATTTCGCCACTAGTGATATCATTCGAATTCTCAATTGATTTTAGATACGTTTTGCGTTTATCAATACTGCAGCCGAATTGCCTGCAAAATTAATAAAAAAAAAACCATATGAGTCTAATAGATGAAGATCGTAAGGTTGTTGCAATAAATTCAATCATTTTGAATTGATAATGCGGAGTAGATTGAAAAAAGTCAAATCAAAATGAATTACAAAATTGTGCAATCTAAAAATATTTTCTTTGCTAAAATTTTATTACTTGATACGGTTGTATAGGAAAATAATATATTTTTATTTCTTTTCAGGTACGTTTCGCTGGATTTTGCGTTGTTTTTCGAAATATTAAATTGTTTTTGGTAAGTTTTTATAGAAACGTTTTTCCTGCTGCTTGTTTTGTATAAAACATTTCCAAACTTGCTGCGTCCATGCACGCAAATTTCCTATTGCCATATCATTGATTTTTCACCGCAAATTCCTCTTGACGGCTCTAAATCCGATATTTGAAATCTCCTTAGCTTCAATATTTTCTGCATCTATTTCGGACTGTATCTTTATCGAGCAGGACGGATTTTGCCTGACTTTCAATTCAATGTTGTCACTCTACTTTCCCAAAAACCATTCAATTTGTATTTCGGTTCAGATCACTGGAAGATTCGACAGCGAACTTTCGTAACGAAATGTTCGCCCGAAATTCATCAAAGCAGATTTTCCGCTTTAATGCACTTCGCTTAAGCTCTCCATTCAGTGATGATTAAGAGCAAAAATGAAGCATCACGGTAGCTATTCCTGGCCGATGATAGTATGTACTGGCACAGTTCGCATTTGATTGTTGTTTTGATCACTTCCACATAATACTGGCTGGGTGATTTTAACGTAGATATTTCATATATGTATGACTATTTCCATCCGATTGGATGGAAATAATCATATATGAAATCCGACACAGTCGTTATAGCAAGGTCAGTACATATTCAGATTTATACACGTGTATTTCAACGGATCTCCGAATTCGGTTGATAATAGTTCCAAAAGGAACAATAGGGACCAAAAGCCTATTTTTATTCACAAGAGAGAAAAAAATGTTTCCAGCTTCACTAATGTCAAGTTCGTTTTTGTTCCATATTCCAATTGTTCCATATAATGGGCTTTTAGGGGTGTGAATATGATAAATACATGAGAGATTAAGCTGTTTCCAGGTTTTGTTGGTATATGCGTAAAAAAAAAAATCGGAATTCCTTCTGAATAGTTGGTTGCCACGTGTTTTGATATTCTGTGATGGCCTTTGCAAGCTTTGTTGCCATTTGAATGGTGATGCTCATTCAAACGGTGCATGTAGATGGCCTTGGACTTTCTCGAGATCTAGATTTAATGCCTATAAAAACTAAACACGCCTCTGTGACTTTCTTCCTAAGATGATGCATCATCCACAAACTTTCTGATTCTTTCATTCCCGTCATCCCTGACATTTTTTTTACCACTCTACAACAATCACCATGATGGCAATGGTCATAACAAAAACCAACTAAAATCACTTCTCATCTTTGATGGTCAGAACAAAATAAATGATAAACAGCGAAAGATAAGGAGTCGAATTGAAAATATGAGGCACATTTCGGAAATATCCTCTATAGAGGCTTTGACAATCGCTAACAATGGATTTAAAGATGAAAATGCCTCCTTGTCCAGTCTTTCTAGCAAAATAAGAACTTGTCGTTTTTGTTATGGCTGTGGAATCTTTGCTCCTTTATTCGGACTAAAAGGCGTGCTGGTTGTAGTTACAAATCCTGTAGTCATTCAACCAGTCAACTAGCCAGTGGGAGCAGTCAACGGAAAATTCATACCATCCGAATAGTCGTCATCGTCGTCAGTCATAACAAACAAACAAGCCAACAAACAATAGAACGAAGAAAATGAATGTTTGGTATTGGCATGAGGTGAAATGAAGGAATGGCGATAGAGTAAGAGTCAATAGAAAACATACGACCAAAGACGCCATTTACTGAAGCAAAGTTTATGGTGTATTTTTTTATGTTCGTTTTTGCGATTTTGAGGTAGTGGCGGGGGCAAAGAGCAAGCCAACAAAGGAAGTGAATCGCTACAGCGACAAATTCATGAGTACAATAGAGCAAAAAGGCCACAAAAAGTCTGTAGCGTTCGCCTTTAGTTCGATTTGGAGGAAGAAAGATTAAGAGGGTACTTAAAATGAAGAAAATGAAATGGAATAGGATGAAGTTAACGAACGAACGCTGAAGGCGAGTAAGGAAAAATGAATGATGAAAACATTTTCCGCGTACATTTTTATTGTGTTAATCGTTGTGTACAGTTGGCAGTAGTAGCAGCAACTGTGTTGGTCGAGGAAGTGATAAAAGCAAACGCTTAATGGAACGAAAAGACATCAATCAAACAGAAAAATAGGGCTGAGCCATAATGTTTAATGACTTGTTTTCACTTGTTAAAAGAAAAACTGGGTAGGTTGAGTCTATACAAGTGGCCTGTTAAAGATGATTGTTTTACGTACTGATTGATTTCTAGTCAGTTCATTTGCTGAAGAAAGTTTTGTTATTGTATTTGTATTGAAAGAGTTTGATTTGAATTTGAGAGTTGTTATTCAAGATCATTTGGGGATCAAGGAGATATAATACTTAAAGTGACGTTATTTAATTATCAGCTATGTTTTCGATGGATCAGTGCATCTGCTAGCTACGGCGTCCATACAAATCATTGCTTGAATTCGTAACTAGATGTACTACATCTTGGCATACGTAGCTAAAAATTAGTCATGACCGTTTTGGTCTGGAGTTTTTAGCCAACAGAGTTGAAAAATGCCCCATTAACTGAACTTACGAGGGTTGATCCAAAAGTAGTTATAATCGGCTATTTCCAGTTGGCATAAAATTTGTAAAAAAAAATCTTTTACTATCTCATTTACCCACTAAGTCAGTAAAAAAAAGTAAGTAAGTAAAAGTAAGTAAGCAAGTAAGTAAGTAAGTAAAAGTAAGTAAAAAAAAAACATTTGAATAGGCCACGATTACAGGGAGGTACATTCATTTGAATACAAACAGTCGAAAAGAGAATATCAAAATGGAGAAAAACAAAATTAGAGTGGTCATTGAGTACCTGTGTTTGAAAAAAATACATACCAAAGACATAGACCGCGACTTGGTGGAAATACAATGGAACTCTGTTGCTCAATATTCTACCGTTGCATGCTGGGCCAACGAGTTTAAGCTGGGGAGAACATCCACTAACGATGAATACCGCGTTGGACGTCTATTCACGTCCCTCACTAAAGACAACGTGAAAAAAGTCAAAGATGTCGAGTTGGTAGATCAAAGAATGACCATTAGGCATATAGTTGAAGTCAAAAGGATCTCGTATCGTAGGTTTCAATGAATCGTTGCCAACTAATTTCATCTGAAGTTGGTCTCTGCGCGTTAGGTGCCGAGAACGTTAACCGACGAGCAAAAGGAGAAACGAGTCGATATTTCGAGGCTGAATCTCGAAAAGTTTCAGGTAGATCTGAAGAAGTTGTTGTCACTTTTCGTAACCATAGACGAGACCTGGATCCAGCATTTTCATCCAGTAATCGATGAACTGAAAGCGACGCTCTTCACCCATACCGTAGGAACTCAAGGTGTTGATTTCGGCAGGGAAGTTTACGCATCAGTTTTTTGGGACGCTGAAGGAATTATTATGGTGCAACATTTGGGAAGGAAGCCAATATTTGAGGTTTTTACTACGCAGACCAAATAAGAAGATTGCGGGAGGCTATTGAGGAAAAAAGACGCGGCAAACTGCGATCCGGAGTGCTGCTTCATCAAGACAACGCATCGATTCATAAGGCTGCAGTTGCGATGGCTGTAATTCAAGACACATAATTCGAGCTATTTAAACATCCGTCTTATTCGCCAGATCTAGCTCCCAATGACTTCTACCTCTTTCCTCGGCTCAAGCAACACCTTCAGGGCAAGTAATTTAAAGATGATAGCAAAGTGATGGCCGCTTTTGGGGCATTATGGGAGAGTAAAGACAAAAAAGTTTTTCTAGGGGTATCCTGGGTTTCAAAAAAGATGGACGAAATGTATAAGCTTTTTAGAAAAATAAATATTTTTCTTAAGTCTGATCACCTTGGTTTGTATTGATTATCATTACTTTTGGATTAACCCTCGTACTTCATGATATCTTAGATTGCTCTATGGTGTCCTTTCATACTAAGTTGAAAGATGAAGTGACAATGACTCCATAGATACGGATATATGTAGTTTCAATATCAGTTGAAAATTCAGCTCCTGTTTAGAGGTAGTTATTCTGTTAGCTGTGTACTGTAACGTGCCAGCTATTAAAGACACCCGTATTACGGTTTGGTAAATTAAGACAATGATATTATGAAGCCCATAGATAATTAATTCTATCTTAGTTTGTAGATGTTGCTGAATACTAATTTATTCTAAGAGGCTCCATTAGACCATGCAAGGTTTCAATTTTTCTCTTGTGGGAATAAAAAAATAATATTACTTTGATGCTGACCAAGGTTTGTCCTGGGCCAGGGCATCAAAATGTTCTCCATATCAGCGTTGAATCAAATCTGGCTTCCAGTTAAGTTTTGTCAAGTGATATATTTGATATATTTATAGAGGGGGACATGAGTGATCTTTCTCGAATGACCTCGAATGTTAGTTTTTCCTGTTTACGCACCTTTTAATACCTTGAAATCAAATTGATTTCCAGGAATACGCAAAGCAACGATTATTATGCGCGCTTCATATGCCATCATCATTGGCGCTGGAAGTTTCTCCATCGAATCTGATCTTGAGCATATTTCATTTAGTTAGGCACCCCTCAGATTTGAGCGTCCTAGTCAATGCCATCCCTCCAACGCAAGCAAAGTCTTCAGCGCTTCTGTCTGTCATACAATCTACTGTAAAAAGTTTTCCGAACAGACTTCTTTTCGCTCACTGGTGCCCAGCCCACCGGAGTGTATTGACATTCGTCTATGTAATTATATTTTCTTCAAGGCCGATTGCGTACAATTCATGGTTGTAGCGTCTCCAAAATCACAGGCGGACTCAACGATACTCCATAAGACTTATCACCCGAACACGGCCAAAAACACAGTGCGATTTTCTAAACACTCAAATCGTACACTTATGCATTGGTACTGACAATTCCACCATGTACTTCGACTTTCCTTCATTTGTGTGCAGTTCCAGCTTTTGTAACGCATGCTCGATCTACGTAGATGACAAACGATTCTTGTACAGCTAGTTCGGATTTCCCATTAATGTCAATGTAATCTGTATAAGCCAGTATCTGGCTGAACTTAGTGATGATAGTCTCTTCCGTTGATGTGCTTTTAGTCATAGATTGCTTTCCATAACGCCAGGTTGATTAGAAGGCAGACCAGACCCTCTCCTTGTCGGGTGCCCTTGGAAATCTTGAAAGGCCATGGTCAATCTATGCAATTGTGACAGTTTGTATAGAATGTCAAATTGTCTTATACCTTTATGCAGATCTACCTTAGCGTAGCGTGTTTTAAAGTCTACAAATAGTTGAAATACTGAGTTCCAGACAATTTTCTGATCAATTGCTGGTTTGCCTGGGATTAAGCCACATTGACATTGTCGGATAATAACTTTAGTGTATGAGGTCATCTGTTCTTGCAAGTTAGAGGAGAGTAGCTAAAAAGATAGAGGTATAGCAATCTTATACAACAACAGAGCTATAACAATTTTATTTACTTATTTATTTCACGGACATAATCTTTTTACATGATTATTATAAAAATACATTTTAATAATTATGTAATCTTCACATCAACTTAATTTCACCTTGTATTAATCTTACTTCTACTAGAGGATTCAAACACACAATATTGAAAGATGAAAACTGGCCTGTCATTTTGCGATTGTTTTGAACAATGAAAGTCGATGTGGCTCCATAACACATTACCAGTCTGTTTTAATTATGATATGTATTGTTGAATTTCGTAATTGGTATTGGCTGTTCCGAAAAAAATACATGTTCCAAATAACTGTTCCAGTATAAATGCCTCTAGTCACGATTTCTTCTATAAATATTATAGTTAGTCCTACAGATGCTCTCCCATTTCTTATATATGGAGCTTAATATGCTTTTCCACTCGTTTTCTGACATCTCTTCATGCTCCTATCCATGTACTTTAATTTAACGTGGGTCCCCGGTTTTGAATCAGCTGAGCTAGTATGCCGTTGGTTCCAGGGACTTTGATAAATTGCAATGGACTTGTGGAATCTTTAGTGAGTCGACTGTTTACTTCCGCTGCTGTTGTTGATCTCGCTCTCTAGTTCTTTCTCTTTGGTAGATCAGGTATTCCACCCAGTTTGCTTTCTTTCGTCTGTGAAGTTTTTTCTCTGCACGTCTAAACTCTTTATATTCCTCCTTGTTTGCCCGCGTTCTATGGGATTGTTGCATTGCTCGGTATGCAACATTCTTACATTCAGTCGCTAGTTTGCATTGATCTGTGGCTACTGCCTAAGATACTGTCAGCAGTACTAAAGACAGTATTCGTAAGACGTGTCAAATTCCCATTCACGCCAGCCATTCTGGCCCAGGCTAGACTCTCCCTCCATCAATTTCTTCGAAGGCGAGTCGTAACGCAAAACCACAGGTATAACTGGCATTCTCATTGCGTAAAGCAGCCGTGCTAATTCGAAAAACCATACCATCTAGATTGTGGCATAGCATAAATACTGATGAATAGCACGGAAAGAACGGTATTGTACGATATTTGCCTGATAGAAAAGTATGTCAGGGAGTGAACGATTTACCATCAGCTGGCACCTAAGAAAAACCAAAACCAAAATAAGTTCACTTTATCATATGCAAAAGTGAGAAAAGCATACTCGTAAATAACAGGTTAGAATGTACATTTCCGTGTTAGCTGATAGGTGAGAGTGTGTTGGCGTGTGTAGAATCCCATCAAGAAACAGTAAGCGCAGCGAACATTCGCTGGCAACAAACGAAATTCTTTGTAGTTGACTGCATAAAAGTGTCGGCGAAACTCGCCAAATGGTATCGAAAGTAGTATTCCGCGTTGACTATCTTATCACTTACCATTTTTATACTCAGAATAGGTTTTCAGAAAAGTCTCTTTTTCAAAGCACATGTATATTGCCTAGTGAGATTGAGAAACGTATCTGATCGTAGCAGCGTTGCTTGGCGGGGTACTTTCTGTCTTTTTCCAACTTGGACTTGGATATTGCTATCTACTTCTCGCAATCAGTGGGGGAATTCGCAAATTTCATACTTTCCGAGCTATGTATAGTATTTAAGCTCAGAAGAGAGAGATATAAGGAAATGAAAATGGCAGTGAGAAGTGAAGCAATTTGCCTAGGCTGAGCGTTAGTAGTAGTAAGCGAATTTGACATTCACTTACTGTGCCGAACAGAAAGATAGAGTGAGATAGATAGAGAAAAATAGTTGGCCATGTGCACGCGAATTTGAAAATTAATAACTCAGCAACAACAAAAGCTAAGGTATCGGGGAAACCAAGGGGAATATCTGAGGTAGCAATTCTCTCGATTTGTTCTATTTATAGATTTTACCTTTGTAGTAAAATTGCTTCACTAAATTTCGTATATGTATACGCTTGTTTCATTTCCTTAGATCTCTATGTTCTGAGTATTTAAGCTATGATTGTGGTCCGACTCTATGTTGGCAAGTCAGTATATTCGTATCGTCATCAAGCTCGAGAATATCTACGCGGCAATCTGAGACTCGCAACACCTAACTGCTGAAACACAATGTGCAGCCGTGGCCTGCTGCGAATGCTGTCAACAATGCTGCCGTCAGTGATGTAGCCAGACATTGCAGCATTGACCGAACACAATAATGTAGCCAGCGGCAGCTGTCAAAATTGCTTTTTTTTACATATTCTATATTCTTTCTGTCGCTGGGTTGGATTTAGCAAGATATTTTTTCATTGAAGTTTTTTTTATTGATTTTATATAATCGGTGTTTACTGGCTGTTTATTTTTAGATCAACTAAGGGCATTGTTTTAGGATAATTGTTAAAAAATGGAATTCATCGGTGGAACTTTAGCAAAGCGTGCAAAAACTTTTGAGCTGAATCATTGTGGGTAAACTCGCCCACGTGACCTACATACTGCAGTGCTTATCATTGAGCTAACACCGGATTTGAAAACTGCAAACTCTATTACATCATTATTCAAAATATAAAAACATCTATAGTGGAAATATGCTGGAATCAATAGTGATATACCTGCATGCTGCAGAAAAACATTAATCGTTGAATATCTTCGAACTAACCAGCATGCAGACAGAAAGTGTATACTAAAAAAACACAATCGGTAAAATTGTCCAAAATTGTCTGTTAGAAAATTTTATCGATTGTGTTTTTTGCGTTTTTGTGGGTGTTTTTTGTTTGTTTGCTTGTTTATCATAATTGCATTGTCTTCTCATCTGGTTTATATATGTTTTTGATGATTATTCTTGGAGTCTTTGCCCCTGCTACCACCAGATGTCGGGCAGGTATTAAAAATTCTAGAATAACTAACAAGAACTAACAAAAAATACACGATAACACAAAACACTAAAAATAAAGAAACAAAGAGAAAACATCCCAAAGAACAAATACACAACCACAGAGAAAAAAGTGTCGATAAAAGTCGATAAAAGTGTCTAACGGCGATAGGGGTACGTAGTAGAGTTTTACCAGCATTGCACATGCAAGCTGTCAAACATGTAGCCAGGCAAAAAGTAGAAAGTTTGTCAATTTCGGCTACAGCCACGGCGCCATGGGCTACGCATTGTAACTGGTTCAATGCACTCCTGTGCTATTAACTTTTTGACAGCTCCTGGCTTCGCTGTAGGCCACGGCTACGGCTACACATTGTGTTTCAGCAGTAAGTTCTTCGATGCTACTAGTTTTGTAGCCTGAAGTCAATTTTCCATCAGTGTTCTCACTAAACTAAGGGTCAAATCTGAACACAGGCTCCCGCCCTGTTTTGTATCCAGTTTGGCGTATTTTAAGGCTAAGATCTCCATTTTTGCATTATACCGTAGTCAGAAATTGAGAATCTGCTCGACTTGTTCGTAATATGCTTCTTTTTCGTCGTCGGGAGAATCCTCTGTAGGTCCGTGAACGTTTATGAGGCTGATTTTGGCAAATTTGCCTCGCACACGAAGGATGCATAGCCTGTCAATAAAAGTGCTAAATTCGATAATGGTAGACTTCAGTTTTTGGCTAACTAGGAATTTCCCTCTGAGCAAATGGTGTTTTGGATAACAGATGTGGTACATACATGTCATTTTCCTTCCTTGGTAAAACATATTCTCCGTCCATTTGATCTTTTGTATGGCTGTTATATCAACCTTATACTCAGACATGGCATCGGCAGACTGCTGATCAGATCGAGCTCTTAGAACGATTTATCTTTCATTGAGAAAGGTCTCAAATCGTTTAGCCGTTTTCGTTTGAGTGGTCGTCTTTGTGATCATGATGAGCGTTGTAGAAAGCTTTTACGGGAGAAGTTATCGGTTAATCGCCACCCTTATTTGGAAAAGACTAGCTTGATCATATAGGCCAATTTGTCTTTCAGGAAAGATTACAACCAGCAGCCATCATGAGGAATCTAAGATTAGACTTCCACCAGTTGCAATGGATACGGGTTTCAAATACTACAAATTATACCCCTATTCGATTGATGGCTTCGGCACCCTATAAATTGTATAGGCATATATTTTTAGAATTGTTTTCTGTGAAAGTACTTAACTAATACTTGGTTAAGTCTGATTAACGACTATGGGATTATGTACTGGTCTCTTATATAATGCTATTTTCAAGGATTATTTTCAATCTACTCAACGAAAATGTTCGGAACAACAAGCATATATGGAAACTAACTCACTTATTTATTTGCATAACCGAAACGTGCAAAATACTCAGCAAAAACTCATACATTATTTCAACGGGATAAGAGTAAGCTGCGCAGCCGATTACATTATATTTGATTGGTTTCTTCAACAAAGCACAAATGCAAATATTACCATACCTACATACATAAAAAATTAATAAATAAAATGAGAAAAATTAGAAAAGGTAGAATGCATATGCAAATCAATAATGAAAACATCCTCATGTTTTATCCGTCCCCATGTTTTATCATGTTGATTTTATCATAATGAATGTTTCACCTTTGGGTTGAAGTGCTCGTCATTTAATTAGTGTTGAAACGGATAATTAGTCTTTATGACTCATGCCATAGAGACGATTCGGCCCATAAGCTTGTTAAGTATACAAAAATCTTGAACGAACAAAAAATAGTAATTACAAGCTTCTTATTGACATCACTGGTTTACAGCGTCCACATATCAGCCTCAGGCGACACGGAGAGAAAATCTCGCGTTCTTTCTTACTGTTGGTCTCATTCCTGCATCCGCTCAATTGCAAACAATTTCAAGAAATTTACTTTGCATTAGGTCTTCAAATCTTATTTTCTTCGAAAAATTTCGAGAGCGTTTCGTTTACGCTCGATTTCGCTCGAAATTCAAAATTATTTGACATGAAAATAAACTCAAAATTCAATATTAAAATTAAACTAAATATTTGTTCGTGAAATCATCGGAAGTTATCCGAAATTTAAAAAGCATTCTTCTATCATTTTTCAGTTACGTCCAGCTTATTCTGGCTTCCAACCTGCGTAAATTTTTGCTACGTAGATCGAAATGCCATAATGCATTTTTAGCCTATTAATTCCGCTTAGGAAAGCAAAATTTATTTGCATACTTACATTTATGTGCACAAAAGTTGAACTTGTCCTGTTTTATGACCCATATTCAGCTTACTATATAAATCTGTCTTGAACATTTTTCACATAGAGAAAATACATCACTTGCAATTAGCGCCGCCTGATCGTGAGTGCTAATACGAAAGATATTTTTAAAATCAAATGACTTGAGTGCTAATCTTATGTACACACTTCACATATATGTAAATATAAATTATGCAAACATATTGTGCTATCAGCAACTGACAAATGCATCATATTCTGTGCTAGTGTGTCACTAACGAAATTAGATATTGTTGTCAAAATTAGTCATCTTCTTTCTGTAAGTATCTATTTTTCTCAGTGCTTCGGAAACTTAACACCAGGTTCTTAGGTTTTTATACATATTCATTTCAGCGTCAACTATATACAATCGAGTGGTGATTAAATCGATGCTTACGCAACACTTTTAATATAATCACCTGAAATACTTTTGCTGCATATTTGTTTTCATACATGTAAACCTTTCAATAAGCATGATTCGCACGTAATAATTTTTAATCATAAGTCAAGTAGATACAAGAATTGAAGTAAGTTTTTTTTTTGCTGATTAACTATTTTTTTTTTGCAAGTATTTACGAGTAAGTAAACATGTCCAGTGCCACATAAAACATGTGTACATATTTAGTCATTACGTCGCTGTTATGGTCGAAACAGTTCGATAACGACGAGACTTTGATTTGTTCAAGTGTTTTATGATCAACGGAAATATGAATTTGATTTCAAGTTCAAGTTATCAAGGGATTTCTCGTGTAGAATAATGCGCAATGATTCCAAATTTTCCGGGAAATGTATGAGTCGAATGGCTGTGGCTACTAATATGTATGTAGCAATCAATTGCAAAATAATAAATGCAGTTGCTTACGATATGGTTCCGATAAGAAAATTCTCGATCGAGTCTTCCTGACCAATGGAATTATTCTATTTTGAAGTAGCTTGTATCTGGTGTTAAAGCTCTGGGACTAGGTCATTAATCCCGAGATTGGAATGGAGATCCCGAAATTCGGGATTATTTTACTATTATTCGAGAGAGAAAAAACTATATTAAGGGAATTTAAACAGATATATTGGCTTATTCGTACTCAATTAAAACTTTATTTCAATTATATATACATAAAACCGGAACCTAAGTTCATTATAATGTTAAATTTATGCACATATAGTCATGAACAAAAGTCTATGTACCCCCGAATATCTGAGCATTAATCTCAGTTTGTATTATCCTAATTCTAAGCATTCACAGCAAAAACATGTATTCACTTAATTTAAGCTTAAATATAAGTAAATATTTGAACTATTTCTATCGAAGCAATAATAAGAGGGATATAAATGAAATCTTCACACCCAAAATGAAACAAAAGTCTACGTACAGCTTAACGTGTGTTTGAATAATTTTCATTGCGCATGTTTTCATTGAATGGTGAAATTTATATTAGATTCAAGAGTTGACGGCGCGTTGATAATTTGTTTAAAGTGATCATGGCTCCGATTAGGAAAGAAATCTCTGATGACGTTAGAAAATTAATTGTGAGCCTTAGAAAAGAAGGGCGCTCTTATCGTGAAATTAGTGAAATAGTCAAAAAACCACGGTCAAGTGTTCAAACTGTAATTTTAAATTACCAGAGGACAAAATCATTTGAAAACAAACCCAGGAGTGGAAGACCGCGAAAGCTGACCGACCGTGAAGAGAGAAGGGAACTCACAGAAATAAAAACTAATCCTCGTACGTCGTCAAAATTACTAGCTGGAGGTATCAAGGAGGTTAAGGGCAAACACTTACACCCTATAACTGTGCGCAGAGTGCTCCACTGCAACGGCTATTTTAGCAGGAGACCTCGGAAAAAACCATTCATTTGTAAAACAAATGAAGGTAAACGACTCGAATATGCAAAACTCCATGAAGGCAAGCAGAAAATTTTTTGGAATAGCGTCTTGTTTAGCGACGAGAGCAAGTTTAATATTTTCGGACATGACGGTAGGCAACGAGTGTGGGGAAAACCAAACTAAGGAATCAAAAAGCAAAATTTTTATTGGTACGGTAAAGCATGGGTGTGGAAGTGTTCTTGTTTGGGGATGCATGTCAGCGGCGGGGGTGGGAAATTTGGTTGTTATCGACGGTATTATGGATCGTGCGGAATATTTAGACAAACTTAAAGCTAATTTAAAACAATCAGCGCAAAAATTGGGACTAGGGCCGTCTTGGGTTTCCCAAAAAGACAATGACCCCAAACATACAGCGCAGATTGTGAAAGAGTGGTTGATTTTTAATATCCCCAAACAATTTCATTGCCCACCCCAATCTCCGGACTTAAACCCAATCGAACACTTATGGGATCATTTGAAGCGCCAACTTCAAAAACCATAAAGTTTCAAACAGATTCGACCTAATTTCCGTTCTTCATGAAGAATGGGACAAAGTTACACCACAAATTACAAAAAATCTAGTCGATTCAATGCCAAGCCGATTGAAAGCTGTAATTTCCTCCTTTTCATTGCATGAAATTATAAATAATTTTTTTTTATGTTAATTTGCACTAAATGAATATATATATATTTTGGACGTGATATGAAATAAGTTTATTGTTTTCATTATTCCTTATCATTTTTGTTGACAACAGGCGTTCAGTTCAAAATTTTTCATGAAAATTGCAGGGGTACGTAGACTTAAGTTCATGATAATTGCATCTAAATTAATCTTATGATCTAATTTCTTCTTATCTTCTTGTCCAATAAAGCTCTTTATTTGGTCATGATAGTTAGTTATAAAATTAGTTAAAAACGAATTGAAATTTAATCATCATAACGGATGTTACGATAATATAATAAAAACACATTATTGTTTTTAGTTTGCATATTAAATACAAAATAATATTGCTTTTCAATGAAACAAGTGATAAGTAATAATATCGATTAATTCAAACTACTGATTCGTTTTGAAAGTATGCTCTTAATAAACATAATTCGTCAAGAGCTTCAAAATTTAAACTAGACCTGATTTTGCTGCACATATATCCAGCTGCTGAAAAAGATATTTCGGGTACACTTTTTGGTGGGATATTAAGCATGTAATCATACGCCAGTTGTAATTCATTATTACAACTGGTTCAAACAATATTTCTTTTAGTATTAAGTTCTACTTTCTAATTCCCAAAATGGGTTGAATTTTTTGAATCCCGAAATCTCGGGAGTCCCGATAAAAAATTCGGGATCCCGAAAATGTCCAAAATGGGTCGGGATCCCGAGATCCCGAAATCTCGGGATTGCCCCTATCTGGGACTCGCACTGACCCTTGACTTGATTAGAAGCTTGATTAGAAGATATTACTTAAAATACTACCACACTGCAATAACTACAAATAGAAACACTAAACTACTTCACTGGACCAAAACCATCCGATACTCTATCAGTCATGATCCCAGAAACACAGTTAATCTCATGACAATATCAATTCTTAATCCTAATTTATTGGCTTTTCCGTGAAGCCAACTATCATTTTCTATTAATCTCCGCGACTACTTTGTTACATCTTCAATGACTGCATCTCTGCCATTGGGCCTTTTTACACTTGCATTCTTGACGCACTCCTGAAACTGGTTTTACACAATCAACATTTCCACACTTGGTGTGTATCAGCAACGGAAGCGTTCATATACCGATTATGCATATGAATGTGTGCGTGTTGTTGTTTTCTCATTTCGACTTGAGTGTTTCATGAAAAATTCCTGAGCCGTGAACTATGTTTATAGTTGTGTTAGTGATTTGCAGCAGTTTCAATCAGTTTCAAACGTGAGGAAAAATTCTCTCCAAGTGCATCACTTTTTGTAGAGATTTCCCCTCGATTCTTCTGCCTCTTGCCCAGATAACCGGTTATAGGACTGTATCAAGAGTACAAGTGTAACAAGGCCCATTGACCTCGGTCCGTTCTTCTGTCTCTTCATGGGATTCCAGCTGCAGCGTCTTTCATGCTTCAATGAATTTTATTCATATCTATCAGATTGACGAAGACGACGACGACGACGATGAGGTTTCTCCGTTTCTGTGAAGTAGCACATCCACGATGAGCAGTCTATCTGAGTCGGACAATATGATAACAAACGAGCATGGCCGGAAAAAATGAATCCCTTGTGTCTGTACTCTTCTTCGTCTTGCAAATCTGACTAATCATTTTCAATATTTTCCACCACCCTTCTATGCATTTTTCGAATTTACACCACCTTTCGGTATTTGTTGTTACTTCTTCGAGAAATTATCATAGGCACTTGTGATTAGGTTAGAGACGAGCGGAGCGAGGATTCCACAGCTTCGCTATCCGTCTAGCGAAGATATTATTTGACCTGGGGCAAGGTCGTCTTGAACGATTTTTTTCATTTTGTTCTGTGCTGCTCCTCTTGACCGCCATTTCAATTGAATCTGATGACCGCCAAAGCGGAAGGAAAGCAGCTCGACGAAGAGGATTTACGAGTATCATCAATCTGTGCACACTTCTGATTACAGCCGTACCACTAGTTGTGGTAGTTGCAGTTGCAATCACCAGTCGCAATGCCATGCAAATATCCAATTAAAAATTCAAGAAATCTGAAAGATGAGATAATAAGCGAGTTATCGTGACTTGTGAATCATAAGAGCGATTAAAGTGGTTGAGTAAACTTGCGAAACGAACGAATGACTCGCTGACTTTTGGCTTGCAGCAAGAACAGATGGCAAAGGCAAAAAGTAAGGCAAGTTAAATCAAGTCGCAGACGGGACACTATTCTGCGGATCTGAGTTTGATTTGAGTCATTGTTCCATGGTTCTGGTGAAATGAAAACAATTTGCGCTGATTGCAAATTTGATTGAGTTTCGATGACGTCTTGGTGGATGGGTGGGAGGATTTATCATTGCAAAGTTCGAATTTCATCATGTCATTGAAAGTCGGAAGTTTGTATTTCCTTGAAAACTGACTTGCGTGTAGTATAGTGTAGTGAGAAATGATCGCTTGGCTGATTAATGAGTAGTTTATGGAATTTGAACTCAAGCAAATGCTGAGGAAATTATGAAAATCGATTGATAAGTCTGCTCTTTCAAATCGTTTCAAGCAGATACTTAGGTTTATTCAAAGTGTGTGTGTGCAATGAGTGTGCTATAGGATTGAAAAGTTCATTCCGTATTACTTCAAATCTGTTAAATTGTTCAGGAAAATATTAGCACCTTAAGGGGTTAACGGATTCTTTTTTATGACACCTCATTTTATTAGCTTTATATTTTTGGGTCACACAGTAAAGTGGAAGTTCGTGCAGTTTAATCAGTAGAGCACTGCTTCCTGGTTCGAATCCAGGTTCGGATGAGGGAACATGCACCTAGTTTTGAGATCATCTAGCTCTGAGGAAAAAGTGCAAAGTAGCATAGGAAAAGTGAGTCGCGAATCTAATCACTCCGTACTTGCATTCAGATTGATTGTAAATTTGAAGCTAAGAGCTACAACCCCTAAACCTGTGCAAGGGTTGTCGTGGGATCGTCATACTTTTGCACAGTAAAATAAATTTGGATATGGTCTCGTTCTGTAGTAAGCTAAATTTTTCGATATGGTCGTCCGGACCACGACTGAGAACAATTCACAAAGTAGTGACTTAGCATTACTGCCACCACCTGATTGGCTTTCATACTAGAAAGCGAGATTTGGCTAGAAGTTAACCAAAGGTTTTCATCGGAAAAACGTGACTGAGACGAATAAAAAAGAGGAGGCTTCCTGCCATTGGTACGAAGGCGGAGTTTTGAATGACTAACTAAATCTACTTGAGATCAGTTCGCAGCTTCAAAGCGAAACACAAAGCGTAAATAAAGCGTAAATTGCAATCGGGTCCATAAGGTGATGAAAATTGTGAAGTGGTAATTTGCGTTTACTATTTCAAAATATTTTGAAAACTGAGTAATTCAGTGATTTTGTTTGTTCGTTGTGGCATTTAAGAATTTGTCATTGCAATTTGCGAATTCAGATTAGTGGAACAAAATAAGATAATTAGATACTGACCTTTGTTGTTGGTGTCATTTCATTGTTGGTATCATAACATTAGTATCGTGTCGACAATGAGTTTTCAACCAGATGAAGACTTTTGTGTAAGGGGTGCGTGAGGAATTTTGAAAATACTCTGGTAAGCGGTTTTGATTGAGCTCTCTCCATAATTGTGAGAATTTCGTGTTGTTTTGAGTAGTTGGAGTAATTGGAGATATCGGAAGGCATATAGTGTTCTTTTACATGCATAGAGTGTTCTTGCGGTGATGTATAGATAGGTCACTGGTAATGTTTATGAAGAAATAGCAAGGTGAAGTCCAAGTGCATTTTGATCCAATTTTCTCTAGAATCCAATGAACTTGCTTTATGTGAGTCCTGAGTCTTTTAGTCTCCCCAACTAAACGTAAAGAAACGTCAAGGAAAAACATATGCCCTTAATTTTCCAAAAAATTAAGGCGGTTTCCCGTATTCTCGTGACCATCTGGGGTCTTTGAATAGTCAAGTCCGAGCCTATACTACACTGCAATTATGCGGAGCAAACGCTGGTGGTATATTTATCTGGTTAGCAAAAAAATAACAACACATTAGCAAATATGTTTAGTTAAACTAAACAATAAAAAATAAATAAGTCCACGCTCAAAAATGTTGGTATGGTTTACTATTTTGGTGTAAAGACTTCAAGGGAAATGGGCACTTTTTAGAAATCCAAAGCTTTGAATACAGCATTTTTGAAGCTAGATTTGAAAATAGATTATAAATAGCAGCTAGAAAAATTGTTAAATATTTGGCAGCATACCGAGTCTCTTTGACGAGACATCACAGTTCGTCTTGCAAAATTATTGAAAGTTATTTTATTTGAAAGATATGCAACGTTAATCCAACCACTAATCACATAAAAACCCAAACACGAACATAATACCGTTCTGCTTAAACAAAAAAGTCTCTCCAGGTTTAAAAGACTTAGTCTGTAACTGTAAGATGATAGGCTTTAAAAATAGTGTGGGTCAAGGCGTCAAGGGGAAAAGAATAGACTGCTTTTGAACGGATTCTACTCTATCGTTCTGAGTATTGAAAGTAAGTTTTCAGTTTTTGCTACCCATACATTCTTGAATTATTTTGCACTTCTCTAAATGTAGTGTAGTCTCTAAGTGAATCCTAGTTGCTCGCTGGCTCTTGTAAGAATTTTATCGTGTTGAAAATTAAAGCGCAGCTTCTTATCCAGAACGGCACCATGGTCTAAAACACAACATTTTTTAACAGCTGATTGGTCACGCGATAACCAAATTTAAAGGAGAGGTCTTGCGGGAAAAGCTTATGGCATGGCATTTGTCAACGTTCAGAAAAAGTCTATTATGTTCACACAATCACTCAACCGATAACAGTTTTGCCTAAAGGAAATTTGAATCAAATTTCGATTGAATAGTCTAGTGCATTTTCAAACCGTCTGCATAAAAGAGTGCGGAAATCACATAACATCTCCGAAAGATCCGAAATAAAAATATTGAACAGTAGCGGCCATTGGTGGCTGCTTTGAGGTACCCCGGAGGAGATGGTCTTTTTTTTCAAGATAATTATTGGTATTTTTCATGTTGTGTTCGATGAACAAAGTAACAAACCCTTCAATTTAGCAAATTTCTTGAAATACCATATTTTTTTAGTTTGTGTTTCAAAACAACAGGGTTGACGCGGTCAAACGCTTTGCTCGAATCTGTGTATAGAGTATCGATTTTATGCCTTTTGTCCATATTTCAAAGCACATTCGAGATTTTTGTCATGAGGTTACTGGTAGTTTCTTTACCTTTAATTTATTAATAACTGTAAGCTTATCAAAAATAATTTTTTCAAACAGCTTAGGTATAACTGACAAAGTGGCGATGCCTATAAAGTTTTTAGGCGAGCGTAGATAAAGTATCGGCCTATACTAGGTCTGATAATTGTTGTGTATTGCCACTTAAAGACTTAAAGGTTAAATACAGGGTGTTTATTTTAGAGGTATATAGCTTTAAGCTTGCAGCATTTTCTAAAGCTGTCATGCGTTTTATAGTTAGCTTGGTTTGCCATTTAATCATGAATTTGTTGACGCCTGAGCAACGGTTCTGTTCGAGAAACTCATGGCACACTCCGTCAATTTTATGGCCGACATAATCATTCATCAGAACGAATAATTCGATTAACCATGGTTCATTTCCGCACCACGTTTACTCTCACTGATAATACGCATCCACCCAGACGTCGTACAGTACATAATGAAGAAACCATAGCAGCTGTAGAGCGTAGTATCGATGAAGACCCAAGTGAGTCCATTCGACATCGTGCTCAACAATTAAACCTGAGCCCATCCACATTATGGAAGATTTAACGGAAGGACCATGGTTTGCGGGCCTGCAAAATCCAACTCGTGCAGGAATCGAAGCCGAACGACCACCGGGACACAAATTGCTGCAGGTCCGGAATTTTATAAGAAAATCTTGTTTAGCGATGAGGCTCATTTCTGGTTGAATGGCTACATCAATAAACAAAACTGCCGCATTTTGAGTGATGAGTAACCACATGCGGTTGTCCAAACACTGTTACATCCGGAGAAACTCACTGTTTGGTGTGCTCTATGGGCCAATGGAATAATTAGTCCATATGTCTTCAAAAATGCTGCTGGGAATAACATTACAGTCAATGGTGACCGCTATAGAGCCATGATCAACGACTTTCTCGTCCCGAAATTAACTCACCGTAATGTAGGATACCTCTGGTTTCAACAGGTTGGCGCGACATGCCATACAGCTCGTGCAACCATCGACTTATTGAAAGAAGCATTTGATGAGCGCATAATTTCTCGTTTTGGGCCCGTGAAATGACCTGCGAGATCTTGTGATTCGACACCGCTGGACTATTTCTTGTGGGGATACGTCAAATCAATCGTCTACACCGACAAGCCCGAGACGCTTGACCCTTTGGAAGACAATACTCGCCGCGTTATTGGTGGGATACGGCCCCAATTATTGGTTAGAATAGTGGAAAATTGGACCTCTCGTTTGGACTTCCTCCGCGCCAGCTGTGGCGTTCACATGCCCAAAATCATATTCAAATAAAAATGGCAAAAAATTATCTTTCCAATAAAACTAATTTCATGGCAATTAAAACAATTAGTCCGTATTTTATTTCATTTAAAAGTTCTCCATGACTGTACTAGAAGCTATAGGGCAAAGAGCTTTATTTTCCTTAACGAATTTTCAAAATTTAAGGCACAAATATTATCATCACTGGCAACACTGACCGAATTTTTTAACCAAAATTACATCTGAAAAAACGCCCTGTACCTTTTCGTTTTTTCGAAACAAGACGCAATCCTAAAATTTATAAAAAAAAAATGCGTTTTACCTCGGGGCGATAATGAAATGAATGGCCACGCTGCTTACATGTGAATTAATTGAATGTTTTTTTGAAATGTCCAAATAATGGAAAATAAGAAAAGAACACTGCAGAACGTCTCATGATAAGGTGATCTTATGCCAGATACACTAGGATAAGATCACCCCCGAATGAAATTATGACTCATTGGTATCTTTGACCACTTTTGGCTTGATTATGGATTGATAACCCTGAAAGATTCCTTTTTTACTCCGTTGAAACTGGCTGGCCTAACATAGGAGTGGGCTTTCGGCAAACGTGGTTTTTTAGGCCAGATTCACAGATCAATTTAGGCTACCACAACATCTGGGGCTTGATGATATGTACCTTCCACCGAGTCCACTTCTGGAATGGATGCCTGCATTTGTGTTTTTTTTCAGGAACCTCCCTTCTTGCAAACGCGCTTTGTTGCATCTGACTCTGGTCTACCAGCTTATGACTCAGACCACGGACAACGGTGACGATATTTCCATATATTTCTATCACGGTAGCTGAGTGTTGATTCGACGGATGGTAAACACACATCATCTCCCTTTCAGGAGCTTATGTACCCTTTTCAAGAACCCACCCCTGCCGCGTAGTTAGAAAAGTGGCAAGCCAGCAACCATCAGGTAAAAATAAACGGGCGTTCTGATAAACCGGACCCAGGGGCCTTCACGTTCATTTTTAGATCACCTTGCTCCAGGAAAGAATGACTTATTATTTACCTGGTTGATGTTCCTCCATCACAATTGTGACAGCCCCCACACTCAATGGCAGAAGATGGTCAGCAGTTGCATCGCATATTCATGTAATATGTGTGCCTTAAAAATGGAGCTGATTGTTTTTACATATATGTATGTATTTTACTTATATCTATTTTACTCCACGCGATATTTATGGCAAAACTTAGAATGATTCCAGGAATTGTTTGATGGGACTGCATTTTTCCTTCGATTAGATTATGAGTGGATTTCGAATAAACACGTAACTTTGCTGTTTAGTAAAAGTCAGTTTGTATAGTAACATAACTTGTTAATGCTAATCATTTTTTTTATGGCTGAATGGTTTTTGAAAAAGAATCAACAGATTTTTTTTTACAAATCTGGCACCATGTATCTCAGCACCCTATTGCATAATAAATTCCTTACACTGAAGTCGAACTCAATTATCACCTGACAAGACACATAATTCACACTATGTTCAACATATCTATCTCAACTAATAACCTGTTTCCAAGCCTTAATGGAAACCGATCAATTTGACCAACAGATTAGTAAAACTCGGATATGGTGACGATAAGCCACATAAGTTGTTTGGCATACACACATATGCACCTACACATCCAAAGACATTTTCAATCAAGCAATTATTTCGTTTTTCATTCGAATTCTTTCCAAATTACACATATTCGAGTGTAGTCGCGTACTGAATTTGCGGTTTCAGAATGCTAGCAACCATTATACTATAGTTGTTGTCGTCGTCGAGCACTATTAATAATTCCATGACATCACAATCAAATATTCGTGCGTACGAAAAGGAAAATCACTTGATTGGAATTTTTAATAGACGAAAGTCGAGTTTAGCCATTATGAGTGTATTTTCAATAGGATGATTTTGAACGGGATTGTGGGTCTACTGAAAAAGTGTATTCCATGAGGCAAATTCAGGAACGTGTTAGGTTCATTGTGAATTCTAAGCAAGTAAGACAAAGGAGAGACTGCGGAACAATTTGGTGGATGAAGTTTGTTATTAAGCGATTTATTACGGTGATGAATAATTTTATCGGAATAAGTTTGAGAAACTAATTGAATATCAATAGATAGTCTGAATTTGGCAGATGTCCGATTTTTTAAATTTATTAACATCTCTTCCTTTATATATTAGAAATAAATGCTTCCTCTTAGTGTTAAAACCGCAAATAACTTGAATTGAAAAAAAAACCCATTAGCCTTAATTATTGGAATATTTTTGGAAATTTTTTCCAACGTACAAAAGTAGAAAAATATTGAAAAGCTGTGGATCAACTCTAGGCGACCACTAAACTGACCAAATTTTGTCTTATTTAATTGCTTGCAGCAGCTGTGACACGCAAATCAAAATTTCGTCTCCATCGATGTCTAATGGCCATGAATCGTAAACTTTTACTATATTTCCAGGAAAAAATGTCAACAAAAGTATCGATTTCACCGGCACACCATGGCTATTATATATGTATATTCACAAGTTAGTTAGGCATTTTTGAACCTGAATCAAAGACTGTATGCACATGCATCCATATGCTCACCTTCACTAAGAAATTTCCTACCTCTAACCAGCAAACGGTGCATTTACATACATATTACAATAGGCTATTGTAGTCTGATTGAGCACATGCCAATGAATAATTTCTTTGTTATATTGTGGCTTGGCGCAGTTTTTCAATGTTGTTTTATATTTTTTCATGCACGTATAGATTTAACTGCAGTAGATACGTGCAGGAACTTAAGTGAACACACCATATGTCATCTCACCTCGCCTACGTACTTAATTTACGTACTACCCTTGCCTGAGTGGGACTGACTGCAACATATGAACTGGAACCAAGTGATGAGCCTGGGTCGTCAAGCGGTGTTCCAAACCAGGCATCCTCTATACATCCAATACCCTGATGAATGATGATGATTCTGATGTGGATGACGATAGTGTGCGATGACGATGATAACGATGATGATGACAATGGTGACTACATACAATATGATGATTATGATTTACAATGTAAACAGTTCCACATTGTCGGGTCCATGAAATGTGTGTAATGGTTTCGACGCTAAGTGCTCAAGCATAATTTCCGATGGAAATACGAAATGTAGTCGATGTGAGCCACAGTCAGCCGGGGACCACCCCTTCCTTGTCGTCGTGGAGGCGGATGTGTAGATCATTCACTCACATGACTCTACGCTTTTGACAATTGCCATTTTTCTAATTTCCACACTGAACTAGGGCAATGTGACCGACTAACTGACTGACAACGAGTATTGTCATCGATCGCATTCATGTTGGTGGATTTTAATAGAACACTAGCAATGGCGAAATAAATTGTTCGTTCAACTCCCACGTTGATGGGGAATCGTTTTAATTCACATATGGGACACGTTAACAATTCTAGCGTGTGCTAGTTTGAAAGTTGAATGAAAGCTGGATATTCAATTGTACGAAAAGGTATTTTGATGCGTGTAGTAAAGAACTACGTATATGATGGGATATGTGAGAAAACTGGCGTGAATTGGAAAATATTGAAGTGAATGGGTAAAAGGATGGTGTCAATGGTGCTTTCTGATAAGTATAAAACGATACGCAGATATTGAGAAATAGTAAGCGAGATTTGCAGTCTATACATTCGTAAACTTGAGGGCAATTGTGATATGCTTAAAACAGGAATCTGTCACTGAAGTTGTTGATATCACGTTATTTTTCCTGACCTAAATGATGATAAAAAACCTGCATATTTCCCCAAGAAACGACAATACTTTGATTATATGTTAGATATCATGAATGACAACTTTATGGTTATCAACACTCGATTAGTGCGCAAACTAGTGCGGCACTCAAAAGAAGGCTTCAAATCACGCACTAGTTTGTGTAGGGCTAGTGAGAAAAGCATCATACGTGGCTCAGATCAGGTGAATGGAAGATGGGCGTCGCAATTGTTGCAATTACTAATGGGACATATCCCCACACTCTCTGTATCGCCGTTTTTCACCAGCTCATACGATAACAGCGCCTTGTCTCATTCTGACATGTCAGGAATTACTTGAAATCTATAAAAGTGCTAGGCATCGATGGGATCCCTGCGGGACTCCTAGTGATAGGCGAAATTAACGTTTTAAGAGCCTCCTCTGAGTTGGTCATCAGCATCTAGGAGCAAAAAACGATGCCAGATGAATGGTTAAGTAGCCTTATCTGCATCATTCACAAGAAAGGAGATAAACGATATGGCGAAAATTACAGGGCTTGTGTCATATGTTACCTACTAAAGTTTGCTCACCTCAGCATCCATTGATGTTAACCTGACGCTAATGGAATGCGATTTTTGTGAAAAAGTTAAATATTTGCTATACGATTTTTTCAGGTAAAAGGTTCGTGACTTTCCCTAAGCATGGCTGAGACTATTTATAAGAAAAATATCTTCCTCTCTCCATCTGTGCTCCGTTGTGAGTAAAATCTAGTGTAGTCTGATTAATACGGTCTTCCTCTTGGAGGTTATCGTCAGAGTAGTTGTTCTCTTAGAATTGGAATTATAAAGTATTGGTGAAAATGTCAGCTTTGTCTGATTTACTATACTTTATTCCAGTAGCTGCCTCAATGACTGATGTTTGGTTTCTTTAGCGTACTAAAATATTTGGGCAGCGTCCATAATGATCCACTTTTAGGGTTAGGACTACGTTGATTTAAGAGATCTGTACACGATTTACGTGTGCTAATCGATTTATTTCCCGTTAAATGTAGGGTCACCAGCACTCCTAGCTCGTTTCATATTTTGGTTTCTTCTTATTATTACAATTTCGATAGGTATCGGGAGGTCGTAAGGGTTTCGATTAACATGCAAGGTAGTTTCGAACGTGAAGCTCTCTTAATGAGGTCCTCTATAGTTTCGTTTTCTGTAACTGGTGTTGAAAAAATGTTTGTGTTGGCGAAAAATGCTCAAAAAGCTTCCAAATTGGTTTTAGATTTTTCCGCTGTTAAGGCGCCTACTAAGACCTCTTCTTTATGGAACATTAACTACTTTTGGTCTGAATGGGGTCCATTTAGAACGTTTATAATTATGATCTAGCTTATATTTTGTGTTATGACTATGTCCAATGCATGACCGTGAATGGGGCTGAAATTCGTAAGCTGGCCGGGAATAAGTAAGCAGGGTGCTGTCTTGGAGAATCTGTGTTGGCTTCTACCTGGTTGGTTATTTATAACTGAGCCGTAGGAGCTATTAGTAGCCCAAAGATCTCATGTAAAAAAGACAGCGCTAGTGTGGCTGAAAAGTCTGTCAAAATCCTCAGCGACGTCTTGTCCCTTCTGGAGTGTGTAGGCAGAAATCGACATGAAGCGGAAGAAGAAAACGTGAATGTTTGAACTGTTCCTACATGATGGTAAAAAACTGCTCCATTTACCCAGGAGAGTTGTGGCATTAATTTTGGACTTCAATCAAATCACTTGTATTTGGTGACAGAAAATCGAAGAGGATCCCAGCTCTCTAAGCAGAAGATTTCTTTTTTCAATATAGAGTGTTGGAGTTCGCAACCTTCAGAGTTTGCGAGATGCTCACCTCCGCAGTTAATGCACATTAGCTTTCTGCTCTGGTTTCTGCCGCATTTATTTAATACAGTAAAACTATGCATGACTGTTATCAAAAGAGTGGCCATATGGTGGACAACCGTGACATTGTTCTTGGCTGACTCTACAATTTTGAAGCTTCATCTGTCAAACTAGTTGGTAGTTGGCCCGAATATTAAATAGGTTTTTCTATGTGCGATTTGATTTGTTTGAATGGGTTTCTACAACTTTTCAGGTTGAAAATATCGATTGGGTTGAAACCTCGTTTTTGGAGGTGTGATTTGTCTTCTTCGAGAATGAGTCCATGCAGATCTCTGATAAACTTGTTTAGCAGTTTTTCCTTTGTCAGATGGAACTTTTAATACTGGAAATTGAAAGCACAAAGAATGTCTATGCGACGGTTCTGCGACCATCAAGAGTTTTCGGCATTATTTGGATGGGATTTTTCACTTTGCAGCTATAAATTTCCTTTTTTCATTTCTTTGCTTAAATACTCATGCCAGCTATATCCACTGATCAGGTTGTAGTAGAATTAGTGAGACTGCTTTTGGCATTGTCTCGGATTCTAAAAAACTGAGTTGTTAGAGACAAAGTCGGAATTGAAGAAGTGCTATTAATTTTCTTGGTTTAATCTATTGAGTTAAAAGGAGGGGATTTCTCGATCACCAATGATTTAGCTGTTGAGGCATTGGTCGCCTCTTTTTTCTTAATTGTGTTGTTTGACGGTTTAGGGCAAATTGTAGGGATCTCCGTAGCTGGTTTTGGCTCTATGGTAAAATTGACATATGTAACGATTTGTCTTTCGAACTAAAAGTTTCTTTCTTCTTCCGCATGGGAAGAGATTGCCACTGAAATTGAAGTTTAAAATCACCTTTTCTTTTGCTTTATGGCTGTTTATTTTTTTGTCTAGTTTCAGTGCTCATTTTTTCCTAATAGTCTGTTCAATTTTTTGTTTATCTCACTCTGAATACCAAAGTTTCTTTAATTCGTTGTCACTCTGGGCTTTCATTCGGCTTTCGTTTCAGTTGAGATCACACTCGTTGATGGATATCACAGTTCTCAGAGTAGCTTGGTTTGCATAGTTCAAATCGACTGAAGTTACATTAGAATAAACTGGACAGCCATGATCAAAATGTTTTTTGAGCATTTAGATGAAATTCCAATTGTAACTTAAACCTTTCCTTAATCAACCAGTCTAGCAATCTGAGTTTATAAGGATGTCGTTTGAAAGACGTGTTGCATTTCAAGAAAAAAATTGACTAAGCTGAAGTCAATTGAAGTTATATGATGAATGAACAATTGCAAAGAATTGCCTTTAAATTACTTTCATTTCAATCAACTTAAGGATAGAGTAGCCGAGTAAGTAGGCTTTGGCTAGTAATTTGTATGGTCAATAGTTCAAATTCGGCCATGGTCATATGCCTACACGGTTAGAAATTTTCGGATAAATTTGATAAATTTTGGAATGCATATAGGTCCAAACGAAAGTTAGTATCAATCCAATAAGTTTTTTTAAGATCAAACAATGTAATCTGATAAGATAAATTTTATCTGATAAGATAAATTTTATCTGATAAGATAAAATCAATACCAATTATTCATATAAATTGAATAAGACGCTCTTATAAACGGTATCCGAATTGCATATAAATGAATACACCACATTCTTATTAAATATACACCATTTCGAATAAGAAATATATTATTCTAATTTCGAGGTCACACGATAAATTTAACCCATTTTCAAAAACCCAAAATCATTTAACCCAAAATCTTATTCTGGCTTTTTCCAGTGGTAGTTCATTTTTATTATGAATATATATATACATAAATGTATATATATATATATATATATATATATATATATATATATATATATATATATATATATATATATATATATATATATATATATATGTATATGTATATATATGTATATATATATATATATACATATATATATATATACATATATATACATATATATACATATATATGTATATATATATATACATATATATGCATATATATGCAAATGTACATATATATATATATATATATATATATATATATATACATATATATATATATATATATATGTATATATATATATATATATTTATATGGGATGGATATATATATATATATATATATATATATATATATATATATATATATATATATATATATATATATATATATATATATATATATATATATATATATATATATATATATATATATATATATATATATATATATATATATATATATATATATATATATATATATATATGTATATGGATTTATATGGATATATATATATATATATATATATATATATATATATATATATATATATATATATATATATATATATATATATATATATATATATATATATATATATATATATATATATATATATATATATATGTACATATATATATTGGGAACAATTATCCATAATAATGAAAAAAGAATGAAAGAAATTGAATATTTATGCATTCAAAGATAAAATTAGGTGTTGTGAAAACATTTGACATAGTACACCAAGTAAAACTTTCGAGCATTAAATTCAATTATGTACTGTGAGATGGATAACGATTATTTGTTTTATTATTTAAAAAAAAAATCTTGATATATTTTATTCATATATACTTTATTCACCAAAATCAAAGTTTTACAATATTCCTGTAGTGATTAAAGTGGTTCCTTATGGCTACCAAATAATTTTCACAAATAACTTTAATAAACACTTTATTAAACACTTCCAATTAACTTCACTCACAAACTCGAAATGCTAATTGCACGACTTGCGACGCAAAAGTAATTTTAAACAATCCATTTCACGAAAACACTCCCGACTATATTTTTGCGTCCAATGCAGTTCACTTACAAACTTTAAACACGAACTTTACAACTTGCGACGCAAAAGTAATTCTAAATAATTCGTTTTATTTTTTATGAATTTTTAATATGAATTTATGATAAATATTATCCGATCTTGGTATAAAACACCCGTTTATACGAAACTCGTACAAAAGTTATTCCAAAATAGGATAGAACAATTTTATCCAACGTCAACATATATAATCTATACGAATTTTAGGATACATAATCGTACACCATTGTGAAGATCAATTTTATCCGAATATTTTTCACCGTGTAGGCTTTGAGTTCATCTCTACCTCATAGTAGGTATCTGAGCCAAATCAGGGGTGAAGTGAGTCGTGGAACTTATTAATCTCAATTAGCTAACTTCAATCCCTAGATTCACAAAAGGTTGTAGTGGGACGAATTTCAAGTGACGAGTCCTTATTTACATGTATTACTTTTTGATTAAGTTATCTCAATTCATACAGTGTGAGTTAGTTTTTAGAATGTATTTTAGAACTCACGACAACTATTGTTACATTCAAATAGAAACGCATCATTTTGTATATATCTGCATAGTTCTTTTGTATCAAATGTATCTGCATAGTTCTTTTACTATGAAATTTAATTAAAATATCTATTTATAGCCAAAACCCTCAGTCGGCAACCCCTTCTTCACCATCATCAAAAAAAATCACCCCATTTTTTGTTTCAAAGTATTTCAGAAATGATTTCTTCGCGTGCGTGCATACAACCTTCTTATCTGCATAATCCGTGTAATTTATTAAGTTATTAATTCATTAACGAATTTCAAAACCACACCATATGGTCACGTTTCGAATGGCATATCTCCTCCATTAAGTCTATCCCGGGCTTGACCATCCGGTCAGTCAACTGACCAACCAACCATCAATTCAACCGTCCAAGTAAACCATCAACCACGATCCCACCAAACAACCTTATGTCAATAATCACTTACCTACCTTTAATGGAGACCACCATCATTTAATTTATAATTTCGTTCCGATCGTAAAACTGACATTGAAAATTTTAAAATTGAAAATTTTTACGACCCTCTTTTGGAGTGAGAGTGCGTATGTTTAATCATCTAGTAAAGTAGTTATTCTTATGTTTATGAATTTCGAGTGATAAAAGGGCGATCGGTAGTCAATCAACGATTCGCATCGGTCTGCAAATGATTGATTGAGAGTGTGGGTCAGAGATTCAAGTGAATTTTAAAAATAAGGAAAATTGATTGGTTGATAAAAATTATGAATGCTTAAAATGCATGAAAATGTTTATGATATATTGGTTCTTACCAGGGTTTGGTTTAAAAGGATATTGGTTAAAAAAACAGAGGTGACTTATTCTCATTATTACATTAAATCTAATGCAACTATATTTATTCCACCTATTGTTAATTTTAAATAATCTCAAATTATAGATGACTCTAGACTCTAATTCCGGGCAATAACCCTTGTTCTCTGCATACTTGACAGCTCTTCATCCATCCGGCACATATCATATTTCCGATCTCTCCGCTTATACAACTTCCACTTTCGGGTCTCGAATTTCCCAAATTTTTTTCTTTGTTCAAAATTCAACTTGAGGGTCAGGGTGACAATCCAATATAAATTGAGCCCATAGTTTAAGTCCTAAGCTGCTTGGCATCCGTTCTACAGTTTACTTCGTATTATCTTCATCATATGCCATGGTCTTTGCCGGTCATGATCTTGAACGAAGAAAATATCTACTTGATTGCAACACAAGTCGTTCGGGTGCATTACCAGCACATCAGCCCAAATACCAAAGTTTTTTTGTGTGCATCTGAATGAATATTGTAGAAGGGCAGACAACCAGACGGCGATAATTGAGTTGAGTGGGATGTACACCCACATATTTGGTACAATCGGTTAATGATAATATGAAAAACTCAGACAGAAGGGTGCATTCGAAATGCATATGAAAAGATATACGTTGTTTGGATCAGACTCAATGTACAGCGAATTATTCGATTTTTTGTCCGATTAATTTGGTGTCAGACGCGCTATGGTAGGATGATATAAGAATTTAAAAAATTGAAAAGAAAAATCAAAAATTAGCTCTGTATAATTTTACGACTTTTACTTGCATCTTTGAGCCAAATCTTGCTTACAGAAACCAATCATCCCTCTTTAAAAAATGCTTCACAGACACATCCTTGCACTTTGAAACCAAATAGACTTCAAATATTTTCGCAACGTTCAAGTACAAGCTCAACCATCAGCTTATTACATGTCTATGGCAATCCTGGCTTATCAGACCTTTCGTTTCCTCAAAGTCATCTGCGTCTTAATTCTATCCAGCTTCAAACTATAACCGATTTCAAAGATTGAGAAAAACACGAAACTCAAAGCGTGAATTTAAACCGGAACCGAGGAAACTAAATAGAAAATCCGCAACAAAAGAATCGGCAGACTAAAAGATTGTGTTTTCCTCTACCGACTGACGTCAACTATGATAATGATGAGCGCAACCACGGCAGATGCAATGTTTCCAATTATACTTCTTCGTTATCCTCTCGCACGCCGTACAGTACGTCATATGAAGTAGTGGCAACAGGAGAGAGGAGATATCATAAGATCCTTCAGACATAATATCATAGAGACGAGAATGCCCCCAATGTGGGGCAAATATTCAAATTATTATAATAATAGTCGCTTATCATTGTGCTCGCAGCCAGACTCTCGTTTCAGATACGTGGGTCCAGACAAACTCTCTACGATGCGTGATATGTTGTGCTACTCTGTAGCATACTAATTACAAAACCACTGGCATCCTTTCTGTTGAAACTTTCCAGCATCCCTTCTAGTGTCCAGGAGACACCAGAGTGCAAAGCAGCAGGTAAAGTGCAGCACAGATACCAACTGATGGCGAGACTCTGGATTTATTTCATCCATCGGTATCCACTGGATTGCATAGAGCTACGTGTACGACTCACGGGCTTCTCTTTTGTCTCAGTGCAGCGTGAAACTGCAGCAGCGGAACTTTCCCAAGAATGGAATATTGCGGGAACTCAATTCCACGTTGTTTCTGGCCCAAGCCAACTTACTTCTCTGTGCGGTGCTGCTTCGTTCCGTGCATACCGAATGCAATACACTGTAAACAATAGAAAAGTAGTTTATAGGTAGCTTCTGTTCCATATAAGCATGCCACGAAATGCATCGTGGCTCATGCATTCGTACTTCCTCTCCTGCGAAAAACGAGAATGACTACTATCGCTTGGAGTTATGGCAGCCAGAAGTGTGACGCTATGCATGTCAATGCTCAGTCTGCTACTATAGTGCAGTGTACAAGTACCGATTGCAGACCGCATATATGCAAGCATGTGGCTCATAATAAAAGATCTAAAAAAAAAGATTACGTGGAATAAATTCCATTGCATTGCTGCTGTCCTGTCACTGTTGCTGACTAGTCCGTTAGCTTGTCGTCACTGCTCACTATCATCATCAATGTCATCGTCGCTGCGATTAAATTTACTCCAGCAGCGATGTTTGTATGATTTCCCGGTGAGAAATGGAGCTAAGCTTCCCAGGTGACATAGATGAGGCCTACAACCGTTAACGACTCGCTGTCATCGTCGTCGTCGTCGTCACAAATGAAGTTCTAAAATTGCAGTGGTTCGAACGTTCGCTTCCAGTTTAGCCACAAAAATTACAATTATAGCACAGGCAGGTGGCTTTGATGTTCACTCTGCAGTTAGTGGATGATTTGGTTAGGAAATAAAATATGGTGATGAATGTTAAATTTGTCAATTTTGGTTTTTCGCGGGTAATTTTAAGATTAACGGCATTATACATCAATTTTTCAACGTATTATACATCAGCGCACTGATGTAGATGATACACAATGGAGAAATACAAAAATACTCCCATGGTGCTCTATGTGCATTCCTCGACGTCCTTCATTCAACTCCTAGCCACACACAGAGAAACAGGTTGGCTAAAATTCAATTTTTGATAGTATCGCAATCAAAGTAATTCTATAAGATAATGCTTTCGAAGTCTTTATCCGCAAAATGATCCATATTTCCGCATCAAATATTCTTCGCTCGGAAAGCTTTGATATACGCTGTCAATGGTATTGCAGATAGGAAGGGGAAAATCTAATTACAGTTTAACACTTGTAGGAGATTGATGTGTTAAATTTAACAGCAAACTGGTGCGACCTTTGCCCATCGAGGTCATGAATTGTCTTACGATCGCACAGATTCTTTAGCCCAGGTCTTATACAACACAAAAGGTGCTTTAGTAGAAGTGGTTCCAACGGCCTGGAGTTGTCGTCCGCATCAGCAACAACTTAGCAGCTGAACAAGTCTACACTCGTCTGAAAAGTATTTATCGGAAAGTTTAACAACAGGAGATAGAGGCGAAAAGAGTACCACTCTGCGAAGAGGCTATCATTTTGCTCTTGAACAGGTGCTCACGTGGTCAGCCGCGTATCAACATCAATTCATACAAGTGCCTCGACAATCGCATCAGACTTGATGAAGCCAGAAGCGACCTAAATGTAAAAGAAGGCCTCAAATGTATAAGATCGAGAGACTTTTTTAATATGAAGAAAATATAACAAGCCGTGACTTTTCTCGACATAGCAACCAATGATATGCCTATCGCATCTGCAGAAAAACAGAGCTAAGACGTATCCAACTATATAAATATTCCCCGATTTAGGATTGAAAACAATTCTTATTTCCCGCCAACTAACGGTATTATACGAAAAAAACGCGTTATATATCTCCTTCAATTGTACCGTTATCTCTATGAACACCTGGATATCACATTAAAAAACGCTATCAAGACCAAGACGTTTGAACGTCGTGGGGGAGTTTATCTAGAACGTTTAATTATAACTTTTTTTAATTAGAACTTTATCTTTTACTTAAAGATAACGAAAAGCTGATGACCTATTCCGCTTGATTCGTCTTGTATAATGAGGTCTAAATGTCCGTGAAAGAACAAAAAGAAAGGACGTTTCAATGTATTGGTGCCCGAAAGACTCCAGTTGCCATCAGGATTCTGAATACATCCTACAGCCCAACTATGGGAGCTTCGGATTCCCCCCCGGGCTTTGAGTAGGTTGCAAGATTCTCTAGCTGTTATGGCAACACTGGTTTAATATGTCGCGGATATCGTTCAATTCCTGAACCCTAAGAGCTCCCACAACATAGTTAAATTTTTTGATTGGCATAACGACTTTCGCAAGAGCGAACAGACTCTCAAGCGCAAAACGGAGATGGCTAAGTTGCCACCGTACTAACTATCAAAAAGACATTGCTAATAAGCCGAGGCTCAGACTCAGCCATCGAAGTTTCAACTATGTGAAATTCCCGAACACAGCAGACTAATATTACTATCTACCTCCAAATACCGTTTGAAATTTTGACGCCGTTGCAAAACCGGTAAGAGCGTAGGGACGGTAGTGGGGTCAAAAAAAGCCGCTATTGAAGAGAAGATTTCCGAATTGGGCAAGAAAATGAACAATGTGTAAATATAGTAAATGAATAGTGCGCGGTGTAAAAACAAAATTTTTATTATTAGATTGATAGTTTACTACTTTATACTTTTAGTTTATACTTTCATTATTTTCTCAAGGGCCAAACTCTCACTTTGTTCACATACCACAAACCTTTAACATGTGCTTAAATATATATAACAACAAAAATTAGTGTTTTTCTGAAGGTAAAATAGAATATGAAAAAAAACTGAGCAGTCAAAAGAAAAATTCAAAAACATTCATGATTGATATGAAAACATGAAAATAAAGCAAAAATTCCATGTATGTAAGACCCACTACTCGAACCCGGCCGGGATTGTTTACACCAATCTTGACAATAAATAAAAAATATGCTGTATAAGATTATGTACTGAAACTATATAAATGAATATATAAAACAGAAAAGCAAAACCAAAAAAACAAAATCGAAGTTGAATAGACAAACAAAAACTATAATGAAAATCAAAGATTACACATTGATCAATTAAATCATGTCAAAAAATATCCTTATTTTTAAGGCTTTCAAATAACTCAATACTTTTTTAATTAAATCAATTTACATACAGCTCGTTAGCTTTAAATTCGTTTTTTTTAAAGAAATGAAAATAAAATTAATGGAAATGGATGACCCTGTGTGCCAAGAAATCTTTCTGACTACGCCGACATTAAATCAGCCATGGACTCTCGTTTCTTTCTTCCGAGCAGTCGCAAAATTGCTTCCCAAGATCTTAGTCGTTGCTGATACCAGCACTTATTACCAAACGACTTCACAAGACACTAGTTTCTTACCCCCTTCGTCAATCTCCAACTCTTCTTCAATCCTGCTTCCAACTGCTGTTTTTCCTCACTTTGATGAATCAATTCACTCTTGATAGCTTTGTTTTTACTAATAGTATCACTAACTCCCACAAAATCGTGTTTTTTTCTGACTTTTCAGTAAACCACTTTGTAAAACTTTCCAAACATGATAACATTTTTTTAAATAATAAGAGCTTAAACTTCCAAAACCGTATTTTTGTTCTTCACTGCTCCCAAAAGCTCCCAAATCCAAATCTGTTCAACTTAGCTGCTCAATCTCCTATTTCTTTCCAAAAATCTTTCGTCTCCCTTCTTTTTAATTCTTCGTATCAACGATTTGCCCAATCACTCGTTTAAGGTCCCATCAACATTCATTCTTTGAAGCAACACCATCAAGTGGAACCCGAGTTGGGATCTACATTACTTAATAGATCTACACAACACCTGACCGAATGTAAATATGTCACTCAGTCAGTATGACCAATTTCAACTTAAACAGTCCAATCTGCCATAATCTGGATAGGAATATGCCTTGCCTTTTCATTGAGAGCCACTTTACAAGCGTTAACAGTTTTTGAAGAACATCTGTAAGACGCAAGAGCAAGAATGGCTGCCCTGCTGTCGACGCAAATTGTCATTGGTTTGGTTGATATTCCGCTAATGGACTCAATTGCCATGCGTATAGCATATACTTCAGACTAAAAGACGGTAGCATGGTCCGACAATCTACACCACAGGTAAAGGCTCAGCCCGAGCCAACTCCTGTGTCCGTCTTTGACCCGTCCGTGTAAATCCAGACGTCCCCACTGGTGGTAGCTCCCTTTTTCTTCCAGTCTGTTCTTGTGGATATCTTGACCTGGAAATCCCTGCCAAGATGTATTATTTTACTCATGCTGTCCGTGTCCTCTGCAACGAGCCCAAATCTTTTGCGGCATTCTGTAAGAATACCGCTGTGGCCCCACTGATTTGAATCGTTCCACATGCCGGTACTTTTAGCGCGTATCGCCGCTTAGCTTGCACTTCTAAAAATGAATCGATCTAGGGGCATGAGCCCCAAAATTAATTCCAACCCAGCCGTTGGACCGGTTCTTAAAGCGCCCGTTATACATATGCAAATTAATCGTTGCAGTCTTGTTAGCTCCTTGATATTAGTTTCACTCTCCGCTGACTTCCACCACACGATCGCTCCATACATCAAAATCGGCCTCACTACACATGTGAATATGTAAAAGGCTGCTTTAGGTTTAAGACCCCAGGTATTGGAGTTCAGTTTCCTGTCTAGTATAAGGACCAAATATTTCACACTATCAACAAGTTCCAATGTTATACCGCTGAGGTTTGGCGTGGCAATAGCCGGTACCCTGTGTTTCCTTGTGAAGAGTACAAGTTCGTATTTTGTCGGGTTTGCCTTAAGACCGACTTTTATGGCCCAGATTTGGATATGGTCGAGCGCCGATTGCTTAAGGTCCGACAAAGTTTGTGGGAACGCACCCCTCACAAGTACCACAATGTCATCGGCATACGCCACCACCACAAAGCAACTGGCCCTTAAATTCTCCAGTATTTCGTTGACTGTCAGAATCCAGAAAAGGGGAGATATAATACGTCCTTGTGGTGTTCCGGTTCCAACTATTCTTTCTGCTTAGGCCTGCAAAAATGTAGCCTCAATCTGCCTGTTTTTGAGCAAGTGCGATGCCCAGGTTGCCAGAGTTTTCCACTCCATATCGATGATACTCGCAAGAGTGACATTGTTGAAGGTCCCCTCAATGTCTAAGAAGGCTGCCAACGTGAATTCCTATATAAATAAATGAATATTAGAATAAATATATAAATAAATGAATATTAGATCAGCACCTAGCATAAGACGCACACAGTCCCTAGCGGCTGTAGCCACTTCTTCCTTGACGATGTCAGAAGAAGTATATGCACCATGCCCGTGTGCCATGTCAAAAAAAAATGCTAAGCATGAGGACTTGAAGGACATTCTTCATTCACTCGCAGATTCGTAGTTTTTAAACATTTTCGAGTGCACTAAGTCTCTATCCACAAAGACGTTTGGGGAAACCACGTGGATCTTTGCTAAATATTTACTCCTCTGTTGTCGGGCAGCTATTGCTGCGAGCTGGGCAGCTATTGCTGCTTTGGAGTGGTGAATTTAAATTTGAAGTACCAATCAGGGTCAAGCCGAACCTCGCTTTGAATCATAAAACAGCCTCACCTCCCTCCTCTGCTTCCAGAGTCAGGAGGTACAGACAGCAGCCTGAGTCACAGATAGTCTCAGCACTGACTTCACCAGCCAACAGAGACTCCGCATCTGAGCATATGAACCTACAAAAAGAGTGAGGAACCTCTTACCGGATGATTGCTCTACTATCAGAACCTTCTGTCTCGTGCTGTGTTTGACAAATTCAGAATCCTTCGATCCAGAACACTAAATTTTATCACTCCTACAAACAGTCGACCCCGTACTCAATTATACACGACCCCGTACTCAATTATGTCCTTTCCCGCCTCTAAAAGCAGTATCGCATTTTCATTAAAAACGAAGATAGCGATTTTCAAACTTTTCGCCAATTTAGGCCATTTTTCGATCCGGTTGAAAAGCCTGATGGTTTCCAAATTTCCTCTCGATCAGAGTGGAAGCACCGAATCCATGCCCTGCATTTTCACCGGGTGGGAACTTTATCCTTCGTCCTCGCTTTTAGCTTGCTGTCTGGCCAATCTTCCTGCAGATCGGAGATTGGTTGCTTGTAGAAGTCATGTCACGTGTGAAATATAAATAAAATATAAAAGTTTATCGTTAAAAACTCGTACATTAAATAACTACTTACTTTACCTTACATTAGTTATCACAGACGTAATCTTGCATTAATAAGTACATTGCATTGTTTTTTTCCACGAATGACTATGTCTCATCAATGAGCAATCACCTTCGTCGATTCTATTTACTATCCCTATAGTCACCAATAGGTATTTCATGAATGAATCACGACTGAGCTGGAAACCATATAAATAACATTATTTATTGCCCTCGGAATTTGCATTTAATTTCCTACATATTCGTAGCTTCTATTCATATCGAATCGATCACAGCAATAACTTCCATGAAATGAATCAGATTTTCTTGGAATTCAAAATTAGCATTCATCTGCTGATACAAACACATGCGATTCAGTTGCATTGGTTTACCACTACACGGTCACATATTGCATCAGACCTATCTGCAAACGAATTCATAATTTATTGAATTCGAACCGCATCACTGCCAACCACACTTTATTCAATTGATTAGTTTCCATTCCTGTAATTACGAAATCATAAAATTTTCTATTCGATTAATCTCAGATGGGATACCAATAAGAGCTTTCTCAGGTGTTTTGCATTGCAGGCGTATGCCCATGTGAATGCATTAAGTCGGCATCGACGCGACCATACATTTCATGTCCATTACTGGATGGCTCCACAGGTTGGCTCCATATGCAGATGAGAGCACAGGCACAAAGAGGCTCACAAGCAGATATCGACAGCCTAGGTGTATCTAGAAAAGACACTGTGGAGTAGATACAATTTGAACTGAGCCACACATATGCGGTTAGACCGAAAGATATCTTTAGTTTTTACGACCGAAGAAAAAGTAGGTTTGTTGATCGAACTATGATAATCCCTTGTGTATACGCTTCGAATCGAGTCTTTAAGCAGCAACAGTGCACACTTGTACTGATTAAAAGATAAGCGGGGCTCGAGACACTTTTGTCGGTGTCTGTTAGTGATTAGGTGCTTTGCGGCATCTGAGCTTTGCAAGGTGCTGGTAACCGAAATCAACAGCTCCGAGTGCTTTATGCGGATAAAGATATTAGACTACATGTTCAGTGCTTGCACTAACTGTGATGTAAGAAAACATTTATCCAGATTAGAAAAAAATAAACAAGCTTTTTTACACTTTTTAGCAAATAAATAAAAAGAAATCATAAGAAACTAAAGCATACCACTTATCAAACTCTATTTAAGATGCACGCAAACAAATCAGAATTAAATTGTAAATTCAAATGATCTGGAAAAGTTTATGTTCATAATACGAGCGTAAATCATTCTCTAAACTGTCAACTAAAGTATTTTTCTGCTTTTTGTAACGAATCTGCTCTCAGCGAGGAGCAGAGGGAATTCATCCTGGCACAGATCTCATCCAATCGGCCGTGCTCAACATTCAAATTCAAAGCATCCACTAATTTGAATTCAAATGCTAGTCGTTATGAAACCGGTTCTAGAGTAGTTACTAATAATAAAAAATCGTTGTCTTCATAATATTCCTAGTGTGGAAGTTCTTTTCGATTTCGAAGCTTTGGTATGCCATCATCATACCACCATGCTCTGGCATACCTGCGGATTTAGTTTGCATGTGAACTGTGAATTACGGATACCTGTGTAGCCTGCAGCGTGTTCAGGTCGCCCACATATGTGTAAATCGAATGCGTAGGCGTCAGTACACCGGTTCGCGAACATACTAGCTTGCCATTAACGACTTAACTAGCATCTTGAGCCGTCATCTCACGTTTCTTGTTTTCGCGGTATCCACTCCTACAATATAAGAGTATATGTACGATACAATGTAGGCTTTTACTTTCGATCAATTTCATTTGAATGGTTTAGGTGTAGTGATGGTTTTGAGTGAAATATAGTTGCTAATTGATTTTAATGTGTTTATTTTTCTTTTTCGTTGCAGGTAAGCCGATTTTGACGACGATCTGACGGTTGGTCGTGGTGGATTTATGATGATGGTCGATTGTGGGTCATTGAGCTGAGTGAAATTTACATGGGATTATTGTTGGTATAGACTTTGTAGAGCCGCATTTAAATGATTGATTTTATGCATTGTTCTTAAGATGATTTGAAATTATGAGCATATTGAGAGTTACTCTATTTAAATTAGTACTATAACTAATGTATGCACTCTGTTCAAGTTAAAATTTAGTTTTAATGAATTTCAGTTCAAAGAGTCTCGGTTAGTTCTTTACAAACGAAACAAATTCGAAATTTATCAATTTGTTTAGAATAACTTCATCGTTATTGGACTTGCAAACGAGTTTCTTTCATTTTGTAACACAAATTCGTAGCTTATTCAAATAAATAAATACCTGAGAATCTCAGCCAAAATGAGAAAACGTCTGCTCCTATGTATTTTTCGCCATTTACTATGGCATGTGGCGGTATATTCTATCACAATCCCGAAATCGACTATGTACATGGCGCCAGAAATCTATAAATTATGGCGTCTGGCGCTATGTGTATTTTCAGTAGTCCCTTAATATTGAAGTAAAATGATAGTAAACCCATGACAATCTTTATCGGGTAGATAATTTGAAGTTGGTAGAAAGCTTTATTCAATAATTTATGATCAATGCATACGAGTGAAAAGTTACGAATTCCACGACTACTTCTAATAACATTCAGATACCAATTCAGAACTAGAATAACTCATAGCTCGATCCGTAGTTCTTCATCTAAACCTGAATTCGAACTACGGACCCCAGACAATTTAAAAACTACACGCCAGAAGTCTTTAAACTATGGCGTCTAGCTCTACGTGTTTTTGCAGTGCTTTTATATCGGCGATATTCAATTTGATTTTGAAATAGGTTTATTGTAACATATATACAAATTGAAAATTGAAAAATGAAAAATTCTTACAGCTAACCTACAAGCTATTATAAATAAATAAAACATAAGCCTACGGATTGTGCATATTTGCGTACATCCTGAGTTCAAAAATTATCGTTATCTTATAAAATATGTTAAAATGTAGAAATATATATTAATTTTTAAAGATATCTAATTAGTGTTTTGATACGTGGAGGTGCCTCTGGGGCGAATCATTTGAGGGAAGACCTGACTTGAGTATGAGTGGAAGAGCGAATTTGAAGTTAATCATAGGCAGAGCGAATTATCCTTGACACGTGGTTTAGACCTCTTTCACGAGTTTTACGAGCATGGCAGACTATAACTTTCTGAATTTCGTCAATTCCGGCTGCTGCATACAAAATTTTGTTTGAGAAATATTTCCTAGGCTCACTTCTGTAAAGACCCGTGCATTGACGAAGGATTTTTCGTTCAAAGGCTTTAACGGAATTTCGCCTAGATACGGGAGCCGACCACCATATCGTTGCACCGTAAAGTATTATTGGCCTTATGAGAGTGGTGTAAATTAGAATTTTCACCCTTTTGGAAGTAGGAGCTGCTTTCCGGAAGAGGGTACAAAGCATTCCGTATGCTTTCGAGGCTTTGCTTAGGGCCATTTCTACATGTGGGCTGAAGGATAGAAAGGAGCCGAATATTAGCCCCAGGTATTTGACTCTTTTGGAAGATTTAATTAAGTGACCTCGTATGCTAAGTTTTAGCTTTTTGATCGACCTTGTTCTTCTGGAAGATTGTAGACGAGGGCGTCTAAATACAATAAACTCGCTTTTCCTAGCGTTTATTTTAATTCCCCATTTGGCGTAGTACCGACAGAGAGCGTCGATAAATCGCTGGAGCCTTATTGTTGCCATCCTTGGGTTGTGGCCATCACACCACGCCAGTAGGTCATCAGCATATAAATTAACCTTAATATCCTCAGAGCTGCTAATGCAGGGAATATCAGAGGTGAAGATATTGAAAAGAATGGGTCCAAGGATGGAACCTTGAGGGACACCAGAGTCAAGTGAAAAGAGCCTGGAATTCTTCCCATTGTGTGTAACAGAAGCCCATCTGTCACGGAGAAAGCTGGAGATTATTTTGATAAGATGTCGAGGGAAATCAAGAGATATGAGTTTGAAGATTAGGCCATTGATCCAAACTGAATCGAAAGCTTTTTCCACATCAATCAGACAAGCGGATACAAATTTGCCTTCAACCAAGGACTTTCGTATGTCAGTCGTGAAGACTTGTAGTGCATCGATGGTGCCATGACCTCTCTTGAAGCCAAACTGACGGGAGGGAATAATGTTTTTCTCAACAACAACTTTATCGAGGGTGGAATAGATAACTCGTTCTAGAAGTTTCCCTAAATTTGAGAGAAGAGAGATGGGTCTAGTGTTGACAATGTCGGTGTTGTCAGGTGATTTTCGAATAGGAAGTATTTTGGCATGTTTCCAAGGACTGGGGAAGTAACCAATGTTGATGCAGTTGTTAAAAATAGCAGCTAATAGAACAAAGAAGGAAAAAGGAAGTTTCTTTATTAGGTGGTTGGATACCTTGTCTTCACCCGCAGATTTCTTTGGTTTAAGGTTGGAAGCCAGTTGTTGTAGGTCCACCGGGTTCGTAAAGACATCACAACCATGAGGGCAATCGGAAACATTGGATGCGGAGAATTCTGTTAGACGAGAGCCTTCCATACTCTGTACAAACTGGCTTACTCTGCAGTCTACTTGACTGGCAAAGATGGGATCTTCACTGGGTTTTTCACCCGTGAACAGTTCTGAGAAGTGATCAGCAGCCGCTGCGGCTGTTGCACTATCGTCAGCAAAAGGTCTGCCATTGGACGTGAAGGTTGGGGCGCGACCCTTCCTCCTGGTGATTCTATTGATTTCTGGATACATATCTATTCCAGGTTCAATATTTTTAAGACGTTGCTCGAACTTCTTATTGAGGAAAGCCCTAGTTTTAACCATGATGAGTAGGCTGGTAGTCTTAAGAATGGATTCAACACGTCGGTACTCATAGTTAAAGGTATTTAGCCTTCGACGGTAGATACGGGTCAGGTGTTTTTTCAAGGACCTATGATTTGAATGTAGATTAAGAATTTCATCGGGAAGGTTTTGGTATTTGAAGTTTCTGGATGTTTGGGGAACAACAATTTCATCAATAGAGGAGCGCAGAACCTCATTAATATTGAAAATGGCATCGTCAATTTCAGGGATAGAGAGATTTTTTTCACGATCAATGACAACGCTTTGGAGTTTAGCTGAAACATTTTGTTCGAAAGTTTCCCAATTGATTTTTTTGTAAGGAATGAAAAACTGAGGCTCAGAGGCTAAAAATTGGAGACCCCTTTTTCTCCGGAGAGTCATTTGCACCAGCATGTGATCAGATTCAGCTTCAAATACGGAACAGCCAACAGAACCGAATTGAGGCAATAAATTAAGGAGTTGAGGGGAAACAAGAAAGAAGTCAATTATGCTACCAGACCTTCTGAAGGTTGGCTCGGTAGGGGCGACGAGTTGAAGCTCTAGCTGTTTGGTTATAAGCCATCTGTGGAGAGCAGTACCAAAAGAATTGCTGACAGTATTACCCCAATCGGGATGCCTAGCATTGAAATCACCACCAATGATGACATGGTCGAAGTTGGATGTTGACGAGAGTATGTGATTGAGATCATGAATAAACTCAGAGGAGGAAGAGTTAAGGTTGGCATATATGCCAACAAAGACAATGGAATCACCATTAAGGTTTAAACAGGTTGAGATAGCCTCCATGCACCTAAGATTACTTATGTCATGGTTTTGGGTTTTAATCCAACTTTTAATGGCTATGAGGGTGCCACGTTTTCTATCTGCCGATTCATCCACAATGTCCTTACGAGTAACCGAGTAATTGCTAAAAGACACATTATGTCTGGGTTTAAGTTTAGACTCACATACAAAGAGTATGTCAGGTTTCTCAGAATTCAAGTATTCTTGAAGAAGGTTCCTTTTGTAAACAGGAACTAGAGAGCAACTATTAAGAGAGGCGAGTTTAAAAGATCCCATCGATACCGCAGAGTTCTAGAGCTAAACTAACATAAGCAATTCGTTTTTCACTTAGAGAATGTAGCGATCTAAATTTTGGAACAAAATTTTCAACCTTTTTCACAAGTGTTAAAAGGTTGCAGCCAAAGATGTTTTCACATTCAGAAAACATAATGGAATGGGCTGCAGATTTGGTTACTTGCGGGTTAGACAACAGTGGAGTTTTGGGACGCTCAGGCTGTTTGTTTTTGCATGGTGTTTTTACGATAGATGCGAAGGAAACACCCTTTCGGACTGTGTTCTCGAGAGCAGCAGTCACTAATTTCCTTTTCTCTTCTTTTGCAGTCTGCAAAGATTTACGCTTCTTCTCTATTTCTTTTGCGGCTGGGCATCCACGGTAGCTGGCTGGGTGGCCATAGGTTTTGCAATTCACGCAAAAGACTTCAGAGGAGCCTGAAGGAGATGAGCAATCTTTGGTAGAGTGCTGTTTATCGCATTTAACACAGCGTACTTCAAGGGCGCAGTTGGCTGCCACATGGCCAAAGCGTTGGCAGTTGAAACACTGGGTCACGTTCTGCTTTTGAAGGCGCTCCCAGTGAATTCTGTGGTGGAGTAGGAATTTGATGTTCATCACTGAACTCTGTTCCGTACCAGGTGCAAGTTGCACTAAAAAGCTACCAAGCGTTTTATTTTCTTTCCTCGAAGTAGAGGTAGAGAAACGTTTGACAGAGACAACCTTAGTTTGTAAGATATCACGAAGTGCATGTAAAACATCTTGCTCTTCGTAAGAAGGATGAATTCCCTTTAGAAGGAATGTTATTTTCTTAAAAAGTGGAGGGGTATAGGTATAACAAGGAACAGAAGCCGCTTTTAGGTGCTCAAAGAGAAGACCGTGATCTTCCATACTTTTTGGGAGAAGAGAAGTTTTGGAATGGTTATTCATTTTGACTTCAAAGTTAGGAATTCGGTCATTATTGGAAGAGCATGCTTCCAGAAGATTCGTTTTAAAGTTTTTCAAGTTTAACTTGAAGCAGACTATGGGGGGAACTCGTGTTTCTTTCCTTTTTTGAGGTGTAGGATTTAGCGGAGTGACCTGAGGGGTCGAAGAGGTTCCGGCTTTTAGAGGAACTTGATCTGTAGTAGACCGGGATCCAGAAGAAGAGGTTTTCATAGCGCGGGTAGCTGCCGTTGCGGCGAAATTAGAGTTACAGGCACGTCGAACGACGTCCTGGATTTTCAGAGCTGCGGGGGCTTTTTTTGAAGCAGGTGGAGAATAGCTAGTTGAACGGGGCAAGCCACGTTTTCTTGATGGGCCAACATCAAGATTAGAAACAGACGCATCAATTGATGGCGTCTCCACAACACTTTTTTTCACATTGCATTCACTTAAACTAGCCTTAGCACTAAAAACTTCGTCGTCGTCGGGGGTCCCGTCGGAGTTGGCGACATCCGTCTGCTCCACCGCTGAATTATCCGATCCCTCGTCGTCTTCGGAACTCGATTCGGCCTTCGTGTCGTCGCGATTGATGTTGAAGGACATCTTGTACGCAGAGAGAATTTCCCCAATGAAATTCTCCTTCACATCCTTTCGGTACTTGACGCAAAGTTTTGAAAGCTTCTTCTTAACTTTCCTCGTAAAGGCAGCCATGTCCTTTTTCATTAACATTCGCCGTTCCTCCGTAGCAGCAGAAGTGCTGTCGTCAACATCCTCCTCAGAGGACATTGTCTCGGCGCCTCAAACGAAATCGATCCGCTCAGTCGAAACCACGCGTAGTTGTGAAATTCAACAATAAGAGTGTTAAAATCACACAATTTATCCTCCACTCGCACACCAGTCGGTTAACGATCGTAATTGCTCGGCCTCCACACGAAAAACTCGAAATCTCGAACGCTGATATTTCTCCGCACACGTCTGGTCCGTTCGGGTGCTCGACTCGAACTCTGCGAGGGTCTGTCTCGGCGATATTCAAGAGTCACTTGCTGACATTTATACATCACCTCACACAATATGGCTGCGAGTTATATGTAATATAGCGTATGTAATGTATGTAATATAGCGTGTGGGACCATAATTTCTGCCCCATGTAATTATGGCGCTGGGAGCCATACTGCATAGCTCCGGGTATTATGTACATAGCGTGTAGGACCAAAAATGCTGCGCCATGCTACACGCGCTATAAAGGCTCTGACATTATGGCGCTGGGAGCCATATTGCATAGCTCAGAGTGTTATGTACATAGCGTATGGGGCCATAAATAATGCGCTATGTTACATAACTCTGGGCGCCATGTGTTCAGTGTATATGTTCTTCGATTACAATTTAAACACTATTTTCCTATATTTTCTCTCACCTCCGAACCCAGCTTTCAGTTAATGAAGACATTAGTTACTTTGACAGGAGGTGACAATGACAATTATAGGGATTCATTTAGTTGCGGGTTAAGCTCAAAAAAATGGTCGATATCACGGAGGAATGCCGATTGAAATTACATATTGTGACGAATAGTTCTTATAGTGGAAAGCTTATAAACAAGTATGAAGAAGAAGTACTGGCACTTCAACCATCTGGGTCTATTTTACATTTTTAGCGCTATATTCCATACGATATTGACGCTTCTAAAGAACCTAGTTATGTCCTTGGACGAGACTTTGCTTGTATATCAGATGTTAAGATGAGCTTGGCTTAGTAGCTCTAATCTTCGTTTCACTAGTGCTGGAAAGTTTGTGAGAAGGTCTTTGATACTCACTGGAGCTTTTTCGAAGTGTTTGTATATACATAGCATTTTTATTCCTCTAAGTTACTTAAATGGAAAAGATATTGTCCAGGATACTAAGATGGTCTCCTAGGTCTCTTGATCTTTAATCGCAGATCTGTCTTTAGCTTGTAGCTAGTTTTGCTGCTTCTTCTTGAATGTGACGTGTTTTCTTGTGATTTTCTGCCACCATACTGCTGCTCTATATATGATGATAAGTTTCACCATTTTCTTGTATCATCAGTGTGTCTGCGTTCGAGATAGTCCCCAAATAGTTATTACGCCTAAAGTGGTCTTGAGTGTGGTTCCATTTAAACGACTGTCCCAAGTGAGTCTCCAATCCCATTAAAATCTTAAATTTTTACCGCTTCTTCTAGACTTATGTATGTACTCCTAAATATCAGTGCCCCTGTTTTTACTTCCCTTTTCCTGGAGAATGACACTATGCGCTAATATGTTGTTTCATTTAAGGCCTTTTAAATTCTGCATCTTAACGTATCCGAGTGTGAACTTCTAACTACTACAGTGATGTCATCCACATAGCTGAGAGCAGTTAAGCTCTTACTGTTGAGTCTGGCGAGAAGTTCATTAACCAGTAGGGGGGAACATATCAGAAGGGACTATACTCCTGAAATGTTTGTATCACAGCATTAGGTCTTGGCCCGTTATGTCTCAAACCACTCTAACCCAAAATTGGCCGATTTCAGCTACTTTTGCCCTAAAAACTTTTTGAAGATTTGAATAAAATACTGGCAAGTACGAGTTTTCATCAATCTCTACTACTTGGCTTCAACCTGTACATAAGTTAAATTGCGATATTTGGAATATCAACTACTCAATATTTTGAGCACACTATAGTAACAATACAAATTACACTATCCTATACTGCCGTCCCTAACATAAACCTTCTATCTGACATTGTTTTCATTTTTGTGTTAACGCCAGATTCGAAAACTAAATAGTATATTACATCATTCTGCAAAATATGAAAAACCTATCTTTTGTGGAAGTATGTTAAAATCAAAAATGAAAAATCGCCCCATCTACAAAAAACGTAGCACTACTTAGCATAAACCTTCTATCCGCAGCATATAGAAGGTTTATGCTAAGTAATGTGTAGCAAGAAGGTTTATGTTTAGTAATGCTGTCATTTTTTGTTGCATGTTACGACAAAACCCCTGCTCAAAACCTATTTTCCATAAATATTTTCAACGAGAAAGCATTTCTTTCAGATGTACCGCAAATAAACGTATTTGTATCCGTTTTTAGACTTTCATTCCGTTTGAAGCCGTCCGCAGCATTTAGAAAAATAAAGTCTTTGAATATCTGGAAAGTTACTGAAATGCAGATAGAAGGATGGTAGTATATTCAAAATTAAAACTTTCACCTAGAAAACTTACGAATAGCAAATCTTATCTGCCAGTTTCGTTCCTTAATTATCTCATTCATCAGCTAATGCGCTTGATAGCTAATGCTTTCGAAATGCAATGGTTTCGAAATTACAATGTAAACAACGCCTTGTTACCGAGACACATCATATTAATGGGCAATTTGCGTGCAATAATATCCACGGCACGCATACAGCATTCGTTCCCAAGTACATCAGTGTAGAGTGTGCCTGGCGTGCTGTGCTGTGAAGAATTATACTGCCAGTATAAGTGTACTGCCAGCACAAGTGTGCTGCCCAGTACAAGTGTGCTGCCCAGTACGAGCGTGCTGCCCAGTACAAGTGTGCTCCCAGTACAAATGTGCTGTCAGTACGCGTGCTGCCCAACACAAATGTTTCGCCAGTACAAGTGTGCTGTCGACACACTTATAAAGTGTCGCACCCGCACTGCACACCGAAGTGTGCTAGCACACTGTGCTTAGCACGCACAGGTGCTGCCCATCACTAGTCTCTATAAATCTATCATAGCTTAATTGGCTCGATCTGTTATTCCTCAAACTGCATACACAAATATCCGCACATGCAAGAAAATAAAGTTGTCATATTCAAATATATGAGATATCCATTTAATTTGATTGTTTTCTCATATAATCTCTTAAAAGCGAATTTCTTTTTATAATTCCCAGTATATTTCATTATGCTTACTAATTAAAATATTATAATATGGTAGCACCTTCGACTAGAAAAAGTTTCCCGACAGATCAATACGGGGGATTCCCCGTGTCATGCGGTGACATATTTAGATACAATCACAGTTATATTTTAATTGGTGCTTGATTTTGAAGTGAGTAAATAACTTTACAGCTATTTTAAATTTTTTATTTCCAAGAATTTGTGCTGACACCCGAAACTAAATAAATTAGCGCTGTCGAGAAGAAAATTATCCTGAAACTTTGAAAGGAAGGCAAATCTTTCCGTTAAATCAGTAAATCAGTAATTTCAATATGTCAGTCAATCATTTCATACAAAAAGTGCCATTGCGTCAAAGCCACGTTATGGTCGACCCAGTAAATTGACTGTATGCGAAAAGGGAACTGTATTAAAATCTATGAAACAGTAACTATTTCTCAAATACTGCCCTGCGTAGCATAAACATTCCATCTGCATTTTAGCACTTTCGAGATATTCAATGATTTGTGGTTTTCTAAATGCTGCGGACATCTTCAAACGGGACGAAAGTTTAAACATGGAGAAAAATACATTTACTTGAGATACATCTCAAGTTAAAGCTTTCACTTTGAAAATAGTTCTGGAAGATCGGTTTTAAGGAGATAGGACTTTTTTGTGATAACATGCAACGAAAAACTGGCCGCATTGCTCAGCATAAACGTTCTATCTACTGTAGATAGAACATTTATGCTGAACAATGAGACGTTTTTTTGTAGATGTGGTGATTTCTCATTATTGATTTTAATATACTTTCATAAAAGATAGGTTTTTCTATATATTTTGCAGAATGATGTAATAGAGTATGTAGTTTTCGAACACGGTGTTAACTCAAAAATGACAAAAATGTAGGCAGAACGTTTATGCTAAGCAATACAGAATAAGTGAAAGCATAAAAGCTTCCTTTGGCAAGGATCTTCACGAAAATACGATACGCAAAATACTAAAGAGGGATGGGTATCGCGCACGAGTGTCACGTAGGAAACCGTACATATCGGAAGTCAATAGTAAGAAATGAATGGATTTGACAAATAAACTCATTTAGAGCCTCCAGAATTTTGGGATCATGTCTTATTCTCGGACGAATATTTGCCATCAAAGGATGAAAGCTAGCGTGGAGCGAAAGCGGTACTGCGCTAGAATCTTGTACCTATCTTGTACCAACTCGGTTGCGAAAATTGGTCAGCATCCTCGGGTGTCATCGTTTAAGGTCATCGTTCCAGATTGCTCCTTTAACACCATCACACAGCCCAGTTTCTGGCCTTTGAACGCAATCGTCCGTGAATTTACTCCAAGAAATCGTGCTACGGCTGGTAAATCTCTGTCAAAAAACGACTCGAAAACATGTCAATCTTCTACGCCAACATGAGCGGTATGCGATCTAAAGCTAACGAATTCTACACGTACAATCTTTCTTCAGACTTTCATGTCGTAGCTTTAACTGAAACTTGGCTCTGCGCGAAGATATTGAATACAGAACTGTTTGATTCACGGTTTTCTGTCTTCCGTAAAGATCGTCATGGACTTTTACTCGACGCCCCGGTAGGCGGGGGCGTGTTGCTTGCCGTGCGCAGTTCGGATCGCGTATCAGAAGTAATCATACCAAACACCGATAGCTTGGTACTTGTCTGTGCTCGTGTGGATCTGGGAATGGCGCAACTCTATTTAGCAGTTCTTTATATCCCTCCTAATTCAGCATCGATTTGTTATGAGCAAGTACTTAACGCCACTCATCATTTATGTGACCTATTAGATGGAAAAGACGAACTCATCCTCATGGGTGACTTCAACCTACCCAGAATTACTTGGAACTTATCTGACGACGGCTTCACATTAGCCCCAACCTTTTCTCCTGGTAATCGCCCATACGCCGAGGAGTTTATAAACGCAATGCTTGCGTGCGGCTTAAACCAAGTAAACAGCATTTTGAACAGTCATGGAAGATTATTGGATCTAGTTTTTACTTCAAACGCCTACCCGTCCGAGGTCAAGCACTGTCCATCATCTCTCTGCGATTCAACACATCATGAACCAGTTCTTATCATCTACGAAATCAATACATCTATAAGCACTCCTTTACATAACTCACCGTGTCAATTTAACTTTAAGAAAGTCGACTTGGATGTACTAAATGATCTCATCGCAGGGTGTGATTGGTCCACTGTGTTGCTAGAAAAAGACATTAATAAGGCAGTGTACAATTTTCATTCAATTCTTTTTGGATGCTTTACCCAGTTTGTACCAGTCTCTTTTCCTAACAACTGCAATAAAGTTCCATGGAAAACGAAGGCAATACGCCATATAAAAAATTTAAAATCTAAAGCTTGGAAAAGATATTGCTCGTCTCGTTCTGTTTCTGACTTTTTGGTTTTTGTAGAGTTGAAAAATATTTATCACTCCGAGGTCGAAAGTTCTTACCAAATTCACCTTAGAAATCTTAATTCTACTTTTCAACAGCAGCCTAGAAGGTTTTGGAATTTTATTACTTCCAAGAGATACCATGATGGGTATCCCACCACGTTTAACTCAGACGACATAGCCGATCCATTAACTATTAGCAATATTTTCGCTAATCATTTCCGTACCGCATATAATATGGAACCTTCTACTAATAGTAATAACTATAATGACAACTTGACAATGATCCCAACTTCTTCTTTGGGAATGAAAGACTTGTTTATAGACGAAGATACCATTTTAACGTTTTCTAGGAAGTTGGACAATAATTTGACACCAGGCCCTGACGGCATTCCTAGCGCTATCTTAAAATATTGTATCTCCTCCCTGTCTCTTATCCTTGCCTACCTATTTAACCTTTCTCTGTCGCTCGGTATTTTTCCAAGTGGTTGGAAATACGCAATTGTTACACCTATTCATAAAAAAGGCGATAGAAATGTTGTAGGCAATTATCGTCCCATCGCAAAACTTCCATGTGTTGCTAAACTATTTGAAGCGATAATCAGCAATGTTGTGGCGTTTCATACTAAATCCATATTATCTCCTTTCCAACATGGTTTCTTGAAAGGCAAATCCACAACTACCAACCTGCTTGAGTTTTCCAACATTGTTATCCCTTCAATCGAGGCAGGATTTCAGGTAGACTGTATTTACACTGACTTCACGAAGGCTTTTGATAAGCTGGATCATTCCATTTTATTGTGTAAATTGTCCTCGTTTAAGTTTCCTCAGCTATTTATTTCCTGGATAGCATCTTATTTGGAATGTCGTACCCAATGCGTATCCTTCCGTGGCGCCCTATCGTCTGAAATTGCTGTCTTATCTGGTGTTCCTCAAGGTAGTCACTTTTTCTACTACTTTTTCTTTTATACATAAATGACCTACAATCTGTCCTGAAACATTCATCAATTTTACTATATGCTGATGACGCCAAAATCTTTAAAAGGGTATCTAATGTTCACGACTGCTTGGAACTTCAAGCTGACCTTAATAACCTCACGACCTGGTGTGACCTTAATAAATTAGTAATTAATATTGACAAGTGTACCGTTGTTTCGTACACGCGTAAAATTAATCCGTTGAGCTTTGAATGCTCTTTGAATAGTATTCCCTTAAGATATTCTGACAAAGTACTCGATTTAGGAGTACTTCTAAACAATTCTTTTACTTTTGACGATCATATTAACGCCATCTTATCAAAAGCTTCATCTTCCTTGGGTTTTGTGAGGAGGCGTTCCAAAGAGTTTCATGACATACATCTTACTAAGATTCTTTTTTGTGCGTTAGTAAGACCAATACTTGAATATGCGTGTATAGTTTGGGTTTGTATTTGGGTTTATATATTTACGTGTATAGTTTATCAGCAGGTTTATGTGGACCGTATCGAGTCCATTCAGAAAAAATTTCTTCGGTTTTGTTTGCGTGAATTTGCTTGGTCAGATCCTCTTCACTTGCCTCCTTACATTAATCGACTTAACTTACTGGCCATGAATACACTTAACAAGAGACGAGAAAATTTCAAAACTATCTTTGCTGCTAAGATCCTCATGGGTAACATTTCATGTGAAAACCTTTTAGGTTTATTTGGCCTCAATACCAAGGGTCACAGAATGAGACAAGTCGACATTTTATCTGTCCCTGCCTATCGGACCAACTACGCCTTTAATGAGCCCGTTTCGTGCATCAAAAGAAATTTCAACCATGATTATCATCAATTTGATTTTAATTTATCTGTATCATCTTTGAAAAAGAGCTTAGCCAAAAACAGTCCATTTTGACTGATTTGTTGTAAATTTTTAAATCTGTAAATACTACTAGTCTGTATTAGACGATATTCTTTGAAAATAAAAATAAATAAAAATAAAAATAAATAAAAACAAGGCGGAAGTGGTGTGATAGTAGTAGATAGAACCTAGTTTTTATAGAATCAACAATGGATCAGTTCGCTTATCTAAATATTTTGAAGACCAATATGAGGCAAAGCGTTCAACAGTTGGGGCTTGGTGACGACTTATGGTTCCAGCATGATAATGATCCTAAGCACGGAGTATATAATGTCTTTTGTTGCTCTACAACACAAATTATCGGTTGCGTACACCACCCGAATCCCCAGACCTTAATCCCATTGAGTATTTGTGGGATTTACTGGAGCGCAGGATCCGTCAGCACAGTATAACTTCCAAAAAAATGCTTAAAAGCGCCATCTTCATGGAGTGGGGCAAAATTATCAGCACATCGACTTAAATAGGCCCTGAAGCCTAAAAGTTATCCCACAAATTACTAAACCCTATTATTTGAAATAAACAATTTGAATATTTTAAATTATTAGTGCTCTGTACGGATACCTTTTCTTCGTTTAAGGGAAGTTTTTTGTTTTTGCTTTGTGAAATTTAGTTTTTACTGATATACTCAACAAAAAAAGTATAAAAATATAGTTTCACTATTCATTAAAAATTGTTGATAAACCATTTAAATGTAACAGTTTCTTTACAATGATTCGATTACTAAACAATGAACGAAAGTCTGAATGGGAAAACAGGATGGACTGCAGGGTGGCCAGGATTATGGCCATCACCTGATCCAAGCAAAAGCAGGAAACTGTTCAAGTGCAGCAGAAACTGCTTGAGAGACACGGTCGGCTTGCTCACAGGGCACTGCCTTACCGCATCTTATGCGAACAGAATGGGACTGACATCCAGCAATTTATGCAAGAGGTGCGAGACGGAAGAGGACATCTTCGAGCATACTCTCTGTGATTGTCCGGCCCTAAATAATAAACGCCTCATAATTTTGGGTTCTTACCACTTTCAAGGGTTAGCAGAGGTGGCCAGCTCTAAAAAGCCAGCGAACGGTCGCAAATGGGCCCAAACTGGTGGCCTAATGCTGGCCGCGTTCCTCACAGCTCTCTTTACCAACCTAACCTACAATGATTTTATTAATTATGCTATTTTCTGTTCATGGTGTACGGATACTTTTCCTGGTAGTGTGTGTGTGGGTACATACCTGTTAATCTTTTCATGAAAAGACAACAAGCAGAAAGCAGCAATTCAAAACCAATGAATCAAAAGTAAGAAATACAAGCTAAAAGGTAGGTATACCTATACTATATTCGATTTTTAAAACGATCCTGAAGTGTATGTATTCATCACGGTTCTATCTATACATTTTTACTGTTGTAGCAGTCCGTTCTAATGATCTCATCAGAAACAATGTTTAAACATTTGCTTGATCATCATCGAAACACTGTCATTCAAGTCGTCTGCTGTACACAATCTGCAAATGTGCAAAACTATGAAACATCCAACCATATGGTAGTTCTTTTTCTGCTGGAACTGAAAAACAAACAAATATTGAAAATTATAGCAGTCGAACATTATGCGAACAGTTAAAAATAGAAAGTGCATTTCCATTTGTCAGAAAGAGCTCAGAATGATGCATACTATCTATAATATTCTGCTCATACGCACAGTACTAAGAAATTTTATGCCCTGACACCATTCAGAATGAATGCGCCAAACGATGCCCCTTACCCGCACAAAGACCATATTCCAGGCGCCGATGGCTTGACATCATGTTTATCGTACAGAATGAACGAAAAAATAAAATATAAAATAAAATAGCATAAACCGAGTCATATGTGCATCAATTTAAGATTTTAGTACGGTCGTGAGGACTGAATTTAAAATTTCAGATGATAATCGAGCTGGGGGAATTTGATGAAGCGCTTGTGTCAGTGTGGTAATTGAAGTGGATGAGAATGCTAATTAGCGAATAGCGTAAGAACAGCAACAAATGATTCTCTTTAAAGATTATGCTAAGAGTGCATGAAAGGAAGCTTCTATCAAGTTTAATTAGTTGTAAAAGTTTACTGCGAAATAAAAAAGTAAGTACTCTGAACAAGCGAAAATGATCATTCAATTATCGAGACCGTTCCTCTCCATACAAATTTAATTTAAATACATCGAGGCCATGGCATTAAATTACCACGCTCTTCAGCATCAATCAAAGTTTACAAGAAAAATCACAAATGTCATCGGGAAAATTAAAAATACTTCCGACACTCACATCCCACCGTATAGGCATGGAGCATTTCAGTTTCAACACATGTCGATTGGTATTCCCATCCATCAACAAGGATTTTACTTCAATACTCCTTCCTTGGTACGCGTAGTCTCGTTTGAACGGTTTTTCGCCGTGCTGCTACTATTCATCGCCAGCGCCGAAGACATTTTTTCAAGACATGTAAATTTATTGCTTTGTACGAGAGACAAATCCCCTCGCGACATCTGTCTGATTCTCATGAATGAAAGGGGATGGGATGTCTTTGTGCGAATATGACTCCTCGTGGTGGTGCTACCGTGTTTGTTTTGGCTCGTGCCACACTTTAGATGGGAGAACACAGTCCAATGGAAGGAGATACCGTGTGGCACATGTGGTAAAAGGGTGAAAGAGAATTATTTCACGTATGAATTAGTTTTTCGTATTTTCTTTTTGGAAAAGTATCGTTAATGCTTTCATCGCTCTCATGGAGAATTTTGATTTAAATTATTTTTTATTTTAAATGTTAATTTAAATCGAAAAAGGTAGCTAAGCTCTGTTTCTTGAAAACTAATTTAAATGTCTTCAAAAATTTACATACGAACACGTCCATCATTTCACTCGACCCTCACAATTCGAAGATATTCCTCAAAAAAGGATACAATCAAAAAACATTTCGACACTTTCACGCGTGAAAAAATACAATTTTATTCGCATTGTTCACTGTCGCATGCCCAATAAATGTAATCATTTCGTGCTATGATGATAAATGCTGCTTCAAAGGACACATCGAGCACGGTGCTCGTCTGAATAAAGCTTGAGGCTTGGTATGTATTGCCTTCTGAATCGGCAGCCATGCGAAAACATGATTGGCGTGGATGCAGAAAAAGGTTTTCTCATTCCACTGTTGATTTTATTTTACGTTAGAGCGATAGATTCTACATAGGAAAATTTTTTGTCCTTGAAAATGTCTAGGGCTGCAAATTGATTGCTAGTTGCTTTTCAAAATGGTCGCTAGTCACTTTTCCAGATAATTTTCATGCAGCAAACAACTTTCTGACGGTTAATTTGATTTTCAAATTCAACGAAAACTGATTTTTTTTTGCAAATTAAAGGAGCTTCTTAATAAACACCGGCAAAAATCACCTCACATCAAATCACTTTACCGAAACCGTCATTCAACAGTTTGCACTAATGGCCACTTCAGCAGCCTCCTCTTACGGCTGATTTTTTCTTCCGTATTTCGCGCCACATTGCGCTCATTTTTTCGTCATATGTCACATGCTTTTGCTCGCAATCCTGTGCACCCTTCATTGTGTTGGCTTTGCTTTTAATTCCTTTCAAGGGCCATATTGCGGCTGAGATCTCTTGAATGCCAAGAGTAATTGTGTTTCATTTAATTGTTCAATCGGCAACGAGGACGGTGCTGGCGACTGAAACTGCATCAAACCCTTCTGATACCCTCTTCTGATGCTCTTCCATCGAATCACGTCAGATATCCTTATAATTCGCATACATACACGAATAGAGTCGGTCGATGAAAAAAAAAGAAACAGAACTCAAATTGATCCTGATAGCAAGATGGTACTCGAAAGAAAAAGTGAAACAAGTAGCTGATGGAAAACCTGCAACAGCAACTATCACGAGGCCTCCCGGGCAGAGTAGAAAAATGAGGAAAAAGAAGAAAATTGACAAAAAAGTTTTATGTCCTCCGTGTTCCGACTTGGTGTGGTTAGATGTAAGCTTCGTGAGCGGCCATGGGATAGCAGGCCGTGAGTGGAAATGAAGAAAAATTTAGTGGCACTGAATCGAGAGAGAAAAGGTTTTCGGGATATAATTGAGCACTTGTGAGATGGGATATTGTGCTTTTTAATTGGAGTAGGTAAATGGTATGGAATGAGTGGAGAAAATTGATGCAGACAATAATAAAGAGTGGCGTATTGATGGTCGGCAAGCAGCTATACAAGCGAGTGGTTCCATGAGCGAATGGCTCGACTGGGGTTGCTTGAAATGAATCGTTCGTTGTTGAGGAAAAACTACTAGCAGTGACGAAATTGAACTCGAAAGAAGTCTGAAGTAGTTTGAATATTAGAGTGTAGCTATTAGTTCAGTTCATAAAAATGCCAAAAGGGTGTATAAAGTGTGATAAGAAAAAAAGGGGCATTTTCTACTGAATTTCTAAAATTTGATGAGAGAGAAACACGAATAATTTGTGACTGAAATACAGTGGCGAAGTACACGCAAATGTCGACGACAATTAGATGACAGTAAAAAATCAAATTATTATAAATCAAAAATTCATAGTTTTCTGGTTCAAATTATTTACGATCAATAATACTTAAATGCTTATTTGGGTACCATACTTTTCGTTGCTAAGTTGTTTAACCGGAAGTTTGGTAGTGAATCTCATACTCAGTGCAATATGTCTCTAAAAACCAATGAATAAACTGAAAGAAAATGTTCTATTTGCTAAGTTTTACCAGCTTATATATGTTGGTCTTTTTTAAAGGGACATAGCACCTTCAAATTTTTCATAAACCGATTTTTGTTTGTTGGTTGAATATGTTAGAATGAAGCTTTAAAAACATGATTTTAATAATATGAAATTGAAATAAAAAAAAGAAAAAATTTTGTAAGCGCCAAGGTAATTTTTTCTATGATTTTCGTTCACTTCGCTATACCGCTACATCGACTTAGGCCAAAGTGTAGAGAAAGATAAGTAAGTCAACTCCTTCAAAAGAAGCAAAAAAAAGTTATCTTTGGCAAAACAAAAACAAAAAAAAAATTAGCTGAAAAAGATGCTTCTAAAAAAAAGTGGCCAAAAAAAGGTCCGAAAAAAGTTCAACTGACACTAAAATTAGTGAAAAATATATCAACATATATCTGCCTAGCTATACGATGAAATTCTAATTCGGTTAAAAACATGCGCAAGGAAATTTGGGCAGCAAATTACCAAAAAAATTCAACTGATGAGAACCCTCAACACTCTTATTGTCCTGTTGGAGAAAAGACTTGGAGTAACTGGCGCATGGCGGAGGCAGCTGGTGGTAATGCTAAATTGCCCAAGCATCCTCCACCTTTAGATGATGAGGTACAAGAAATTTGAGAGCCTATTTATAAAGACTTATCATCAGAAGATTTATTAAAGCGCTGCTTGGGCAATTTTACGCAGAATAATAACGAAAGCTATAATTCTTGTATATGGAATTTGGCCCACAAACTTACTTTTTGTGGGAAAAATATCTTAAATATGGTTGCCAATATTTTTGTATGTACATTAAATATCTTGAAAATAATGCAAGTCATGGGAATTACAATTGGCCAGCGTGCGCTGGAACATACAGAAAATAGAGATGCTGTAAGAATCAACCAGGCGGAAAAACACTCCACTGAGGCATCTGAAGAGGCCAGAACTGCTCGAAGGAAGCACACATCTTTCGAAGAGGAGGAGTATGAGCAAAAGGAAGGTATATTGTATGGTCTAGGCAACGCAGATTAAATTTCGGTAAGGTTTATTACAAAACATATTGACTTTTAACTTTAAGCGCGATTTTCTGGAAACAATCTTTTTCAAGTTGGTGTGCATGATTAAGAAAAATGTATTTATCCAATCGTTCGTATCTACCAATGTATTAATCTTTAATATTGCAGCTGTGCAGCTTCTCTGCATTTTTCCATAGACTAAACATATTTTTGCCGTACCAGAATTTTACCTGAGAGAGCTACCGCTCCAAAGATTTAGAGATTACAATTCCCATTCCTGGTAGGAATGAGCAGAATAATAGCGTTATCCTTGAGCGTTTACTTATTCATTTCTATACCGATGGCTTAAAATAAAGGCGGCAATAAAGACGGCAGTTGTATATATAGTATGTACTCGAATGAGCTGAGTATAAGGCTGCCTTATCATCTTCTCCCAAACCAGACTCTTTCTATTTTCCAGGCAATCCATCGGCTTTTATGCTATTGAACATTTATATTTAATATTGGTATTTTCACAGGTGAACGACTATAAATACCCTTGCTGGTCATTGTTAAATTTCCAAAATTGTTGCACGAATGTCGTGCATCTCTTTTGACTATGTAAAACACCCATCAGCCAAACTAGCCATAGGTCAAAAATATCTGGAAGATGCCTAAAATTTCTGGGTTGAAGAATCATCCTGTGCAGCCCCAAAACATTTTTTGGCAATCATGGACGTGAATCGCACCAGATAGTTGTTAAATTGCCCTCGCATGTGCTGTGGTCGTCCTCATGGAGCATGGATTGTAAGATAGCACGCACAACAGTTAGGGTCGGAGGATGTCGAAAAATCCGTTCTCCGTCTCATGTGCCAGTCGTCAGCTTGTGGCAAGGAGAAGAAAAACCTCACTTGAGTCCCTTAGGTCTAACTAATGCATCCTTAACCGATTTGAAGAAGATAGTGGAATTTACTAAAGACATCAGATGATTTCCTAACTACAGTGGCTGAGGTTGAACGAAATCTTCTGTATTACAACGGGACTCTGTTGTGCCTTTGTTTGACCTACTCGAACTACCTTCGTACTTTCCTATCTTCTAAGGAAAGTTGGTTTTAGTCACGGATTACTGTTAAAGTCACCTCCAGAAACAACATGTAAATAATCAATGCAAAAAGTTATAAGGAAAGAATAATCTGCTTTGAAATCTGCGTCTTGAGCTGAGCACGGAATATGATTACCAAAAAAGTAAACGCGTTCAGTGTTATATTATATCATATTTAGTATGGCTGGAGTTTCTTTTTCAATACGATGGATTTTCTTATTTTCTTTATTCAGACAAATAATTATCACGTTCATGGTAAAAACCTTCCAAAAAATAAGCACATGATAGCGGGATTTTTCTTTTGCTTGAAAAAGAGGTCCTTGACCGTCTTGTGGAATAGCCCCATACCTGTCTTGAGAAGTCTAGGCAACTTTTTTCAGTTACCTAAAGCTTATTAAAACTATTTGGTTGGGCTTTGGGTTGGGGCTTATTGACAGTTACCCAAGTATATTAAAATTCATTATTGGAATAAGTACTTACCAACTGTTTGATAAACTACTGCCTTTACATGTTTTTAGCTCGCCTGGATTCAACCAATTTTTTTATTTCTGTGTACGTGCTGCACCCCTGGTAGTTTGTTGAAACGTCCGTACTTTCTACAATTTACGAAGAAAGCTGCATTTGATGCACTGATACTTCCTCCTAAAGCTCATAGCAACATGCTCGTACGCTTGGCATCGGAAGTACTGAAGTACTAAAGTAATACCACGTATACGCAGTTTTTCAAAATGTACTTTCTTATTGAGAAAACACCTGATTTACACTAACTGCTCAAGCTTGCAGCCTGCTGTTCGTTGTGCTTGGAACATGTCGAGCTGAGTATCTCATTGTTTTAAAGCGCTGAATTTTAAGGAAGTTCATAACTAGAAGTACTGTTTGCCCTCGGGTTCTGCTCCGTCCATTGACCAAACCTCGTATTGATTTTTCCTCCTGGTCGACAGTTCAGGCTTGGAAACTGTTTTGATCTTCGATGCCTTTTTCCTTTTATTGTTCGACTCCACAATTATATATCCTTGTTCCTTGTGAGCACAGCTAATATCCTTAGCCGTATATTGAAACGTATCAATTATCACCGAGTTCAATCCTGTTAAACTGGTCTAACGATGAGTTGGTGCTTTCTGCCAGTAGCGAGCCATACACATTAAGTGACGCACAAACTAGGCTACGTATGACGTAGATAACAGCTATGTAAAGCAAAGATTAACATCGTACTTAAGGATTCAATTTTTTCAAACATTTTTGTGTCCAAAGAATGTTTGGAGGACCTATGTTGATCGAATTTGGGTTTTGAATCGAATATCACGCCAAGGTCCTCAAAATTGACAGCAACATTAAGAAAGGAATGTGAAACAGGGTAAGAGAAGGTTATACAAATAATTTTCTGCGTGTAACACACACTTATTTATCGCAGAGGGATCATTTTGTAACTGATAGCAATAGTCAAATGTCTCGTTTACTCTGAACATCTTGAAGTCTTCAGGATACAAAAGACAAGGAGAACGTATATAAGATGACAGGTCATTAATAAACAGCAGGAAAAACAGCGTGGCAAAAATCAAACCTTGCGGAACTACCGAGGTAAGAAAAAATTGAACAGAGGTATAGGATTTCACAATTGCGACACAAGTACGATCAGCAACATAGGAAGTGAACCAGGAGAATAGAGGACCAGAGATACTATAATTTTCAAGCTTCCAAATAAGAAGATTAAGATTCACAGACTCAAAAGTTTTAGAGAAATCTCTATAGATAACATCTGTCTGTTTTTGCTAATCCAAGGCAAATGCAACCACATTAGTAGAAGAAAGCAAGTTGGTCAATGTAGATTTGCCTTTTATCATTCCATGCTGTCATGGGGCAAGAAAATATTGGACATGAGGGTAGACTCTATTGTATAGTTGGCATTAGACATAGGTAACGCAGCAAATTTTGAGGCGCTGAAACACTGATACCGGCGCCAGCAGTGGTATTAGCATGGGTAACGCTTCAATTCAATTGCAGCAAAACATAATCAAAGAATTGTACACAATTTGAAGAATTTGTATAAAAAATTTGTGAATTTCTCATAATTCCGTGTAAGATACCACTAAGGATTTGTGCAGATTTCAAAAATTGAGCTTCGTCAGTAAATATCTTTTTTATTTTGGTCCGTTTATTTTTTCTTCTCACCTGTGCTGGATAAATGTGAATGTGTGTCCAACATGGCGGCACGATTTGAGTTTAGAGAAGTTTAGAAAAAAACGCTGTACCTCGAAAAAACTCACAATGCGGATAGTCCTATGTAACCTTGCGCAGCATTTGTGGTTGCATATGCTATGTACATAGTACCTTCAGCTATAAAATATATATCCAAGCTATAGTACACAGCTCCTACTCCTGTGAACTTCTTTGAATTTTGAATGAATTTTGGCTTCAGAGGCTATATTTAATCAAAATCCCAACTCTGTATATAGCACCAAATATATGCAAATTATGGTCTTTTTTTAATGTACACCATTGTTCGAATTTACTCTTCCAAACTTTTTATAGCTGCTTAACCCTACAAATTCTATTTGCACTAAATTACAGTATGAAAACAAATGCAACCGAATGCAAAGCAATTCAAATACACCTAGAGGGGAATGATCTCTTGTTTTGATACAATTATTTCGAAATAACAACGATATAGAGAAGTTCCTGTTATTGTAATTTGCGGGCATTTCAAAGTGTCTACGTTGGTAGGGATGGGAATTGTGTTTGAAAACATGCGAAATTCATCTGTCTGTATTTGCATTTGTCTGTCGATTTAGATGAGCTTGCCATAGAAGGAATTCATTGATATATTCATAACTCGTCGACCATATGCTGATAGTGTATCGATTGCTGTTACTTTCATACAATATGCGTTGTTTTTTTTATTATATTTTGTATACAGCACTCTGCAGTGGAAAGCTGTTTTCCAGATTAAAAATCTGAATGGCCAATGTTTATAGAAATTGGCAGATTAGGATATTATTCAATTTAAGATTATGCGGATTAGACATGAACTCAAATTAGGATGAATTTTATCATTAATTATACTGCAAACATAAAATATATAAGATTGTTGAAGAGTTTTTTGTTAGCTATTACCATCTGCAGCTAGGAAAACCGAAATTCGTAAATAAATGTTACTATTAATCAAATACACTCACGTTTTCCATAGTCATTTGATTTTTTTCCTCTCTGAAATGGTGTGAGGAGATTTTTTTTTATTTTCGCAATAAAATGGAAACGTATGATGTGAATCCATGTTAAATTTGATTTATTAGGCTTCCTGCTCGGCTCCTACCAACTTAAATGTAGTGGTATCTATTGAAAACTCACGGAAGCTGAGAATTTTTCAGAAAAGGGGTATATCATTTGTAATGCAGCTCAAATTAATATATTGGTCCTAAATTGAAACTTATACTGTGAATTCTAAATCATTGCAACTATGTATAAAGAAAGTTTTGAAATGATGAATCATAGTGAAAATCTTTTATTATAATTATTGATTCCTTTCCAAGCGCAGTGATTGTACGTAACAAATAACCTTTGTTTCAAATACAAGTACTAAGACAAAGAATAATTAATGTAGGCACGTTAAAGATTAGGTTAGGTTAGTGAAGAGGGCTGCCGGGAACGCGGCCAGCATTAGGCCACCAGTTTGGGCCCATTTGCCAACCTCATGGACAATCACATGCATTCACACTAACAGCCATGGCACTGGCGGGATTCGAACCCGCAGGCCCCGTAGCACGCCGCTTTTCGGCCTGACGCCTTAGCGAGCAGAGCTACCGAGCCCCCCTCACGTTAAAGATTACTGCAAATGAAAACAGCAACTGACAGCACTAACAGAGATATGTAGACAGTTATCCATTCGTTGCTTTTTTGTAGCATCAATTTTCCTGGCTAGAATCCTTTTTTATATCGATCGAATTGAGGCGTTGTTAACAATAGTCAAATGTTTTTCACATTAACTTCAAAACATATTTAATTGAATAATTGTTATATGACCCGCATGCATAAACTGTGGAGTAAATCATACGCTCAACTATGGGGGCGTTACAGTCATCAGTGCAAAATAAAGAAAATTTTGAAAGATGGTATTTTACCGTTTGTAATTTCTTGTACAAGGCATTATAACTATTATGCAAATGAAATCAAAGTTACATAAACAAGGTAAAGCTAAAGTTTTTTTTACAGTGCTCTTGTTAGAACCATGTATTTTATGTCTTACAGCTTTCACATCTTAAAACAAACACAGCCTGATTGCTATTTACTACCTAGTGATATGGAAAGTTATTCATTTCATTTCAGTTTTGTATTTGCTGTCAAATATCAATATCTTCTGCGAAATTTCGATATCAAATGTACATTATTATTTTTAGTGTTTCAGCATTTCTAGTTCATAGAACCAAAAAAATTCGTGTTATTCTTGTTACAAAAACATGAAGAAGAATGACATCAATGATATTCTTAGCTTCGCGCAGCTATCGAGTGTTATCAGTTTTGATCTTGTGTGCACAACCCACAAAAACCCGTTTGCCTATAGCCCATGGGTCTTGGATTAGGATGGGCTCTTCCCCAGGTTTAAACAAGCGAAGGAGCAGTGCAGCTATTCTTGCTTTGGAATGCTAAATTTAAATTACTTTCACCACTTTTAATTAGGATTGAGTTAACGTTTGTTTCAGGCACAATAGCTATCTCACTTCCATCCTTTGTTTCGTAAGTGATGAGGTCTAGACAGCTTCCGAATTCGGAAGAATTCCCAATATTGATCCTTCACCACAATTTGATTCCGCATTTGAGTTTGCCTCTCATGGAATACCGAAAGCAGTAATGTGCCCCTTGCTAGAATTTACTACTGTTAAAACCATCTTCCTCGGATCCTGTACATCAGTTTTAGAATCTACAGATTCAGAGGTTATGGCACTTTCACTCATAGAACAACCTTGCACTTGATGAAGCATTTCCGAACCCTTAGTAGTGGTATTGCTATCTCATTGATTATAAAGAAAGCCTCAGTAAACTCCCCATCTCTATTATGTTTCCAATCTTCCGTAGGAAAGTCAGGATTAAAAAACTGTTAATTTCTAAAATTTCCTTTAAATTGGAAGCAGCAAACCCAACTAGGGATCTCGTCCTGCGGCATCACATTTAATCTGGCAACAGCCCAACGCTTCTTTATTTGAAGCACAAGCTATCAGTCTTACCCTTTTGAACCATCTCTCGTCATTGTAAATGGAGGTTTCGAGCCAGTTTTACGCAGCTTTCGGCAGTTCCTAAATATTGCCTACCTTATCTTGAGCCTGGTTTTGTCTTTTCTGAGCAGAATCCACAGACTTTAGAGGTAGCGAAAGCTCCCTAATGAATTCTTTCGCCCATAAAAGAAACTTTTTTGCCTTTTTGGATAGCGTCTCGGAAGATACCTTATTCAGTTTTCTAAGAACTTTACGGGCTGATCTTGTAGTTGTAAACGAGAGCAGATTTATTGAATCGATAATAACTGGAGTTGGTAAGCCGGGCCATTTACCGTTAAACGGGATGCTAAGTTTTCTCGTGTCCGACTTGGATACCAAAGCCCCGGTACCAATTAAAACAAGTAGAGACAAAACTTATATTTTACTAGTAGCTCATGGGGTGTCTCATTCGTCATATCCTTACTAACCCCAGCAGAGGTGGTTCATTCACCTTTGGCTTTAGCATTCGTCTGTCATCCGTCTGACGAGGTTAGATTTTTTTTGAAGCTATTGGGTTCCGTATTATATGGGTCCATACTCATGGCAGCTATTACAATCCAAATTTTTAGTCACCTTAGTGACCCCATGGTGTTCTATGGAAGCTTGACACAAATCTTAATTAGGACCTCGCTTCAACAGAGCCTAAACTGCCAACTTGATCGCTTCGAGGCTAAAAACGTGCTCTGAAGGTCTTAACAGGTTATGGATGATATATTTACCCGGAGCCGTTTATTTTTTAGCAGATTTCACTACCGCTACCGCACCTGAAGACGACTAGGTCCGCAATGTTTCAATCACCAGCCCAATCACGGTAGAGTATAAATAATAAAAGCAAAGAAGCTTGAGTAGCCTAGTGGATAGAGCACTGGCTTCTTGCGTGTGGGGTCCCTGGTTCGCTTTGAGTTCACCTAGCTCTGATTAGGTACCTGATTTAAATCAGGGGTAAAGTGAGTCGTGCAACTTATCACTTCACACTCGTATTCACAATTATTTAAAAAATTGTAATGAAGCTCTCTACCAGCTTCAACCCCTAGACCCGTACGAGGGTTGTCGTGGGATTACTTTACTTAAAGATAAGTTTGCGGGAGGAGTCGAAAGCAGAAAACTGAGAGTCTAGTCTAGATCAACTAGCGTTACCTAGAATGCACCACAAAGAGGCGATCTAGTTTACATCTCAAATCTGATGAATTTCATATAATTTTGAATCGCACTCATTTTCGTTATCTATTATTGGAATGAAAATAGTTGTATGTTTGTTTACTGAATTCTTATTTTCCTTTGTTTCCTTCCTTGCTCCTTACCCGAAATTTAAAAAAAATATAATATTTGCTTTATAATTATTTCATATTTGACCTTACTACTGGATTTTGCAAAGAAACTTCCCAGGAAGGAAAGAAACGAAATAAACTCTAAATTGACTAGTTCAATGTGAAAGAGTCATGTAAATTACCAATTTTTCGAAATTAATGATCTTTCAAAAGACATTCTTCATTGGGTCCACGAAAATAACTTTCATTCGTGTCCGCTCAGAGTATCCTGGTAACGTCACAAACAAACTATCTTGCACATTTCAAAGACTATCTAAATTTATTATCCAGCGTAGACGTCAGTGCCAGCACTGCACTTCTTGCAGGAAAAGCAGTACAACAACCACAAATTTCGAACAACATTCGCCATTAAGGGAATAAAGTAATGGCTTCCGTTTGCCTCTGATTCACAGTGCTAAAAGAAAGATACGCATTCTCCGGCCACTGAACCGACATAATGAAATTTCTTCCTGGAATTCAGTCGGCGGAAAAACTGCAAAATGCAAACAAGCCAGCTTGGTAGTCAGTTAAACCCCCTTATTGAGATTCTCCCATTGTACTATAAAGAGTCGAGTCGAGTCTCGACTGAGTCCAGTCCAGACAGAAAATACATTGCATGCTCTGATATACTAAATGGGATGAGAGTTATAATAATGCATGTATCTACATACATTTCGTTTTAGTTCATTCATATACCCATGCCTGGTTGGTTTTCCTCCACCCGCCATTCAAAGACCAGTTTGCTTCGGCATTGGCTTTTATCTATGACTCGAAACTACCCCCAGGACATTTTCTGGACAGGGGAGTAACAAATTGCTCGATGGAGCGATTTAATCACCACTTCTTAGCCTTGTACTTGTATTGTGTTGTAGTAGTCCGTCTAGGGGCGAGGAGGGCACTGTCTGGACGAGTTTCTGATAAAAGCATTTTCAGAGACTTTCGCAAGTAAGGGGTGTACGACGCGTGCATCTATCGTATCTGTTCGAATGGATCTTTTGTTTTAGTGTTTTGGTCAATTGTAATTTTTCTTCAGAGGTGGCGGGTGAAACGAATCAAGCTAGCAAGGAACCAATCTGGCACTTTAACCCGACAAACCTTACCCTCACACTGCCTACAACTTTCAACTCTGTTGAGATTTGTCATCGAGTTTCTGGGCACGAGATGATATTATATATTGACTACCGAAATAATGGACAGGGTGGCAAGAAATATACATCATTGTCAGTCGATATGATAAATTTTTCTGTGACTCACGACCATGTCTCTACCGTTCGAACGTTAGTCGATGCGAAAGCCAGGTGTGAGATGGAATATAATTTATTGCTTGGAAGGGTGTTCAGGAGTTAGTTATAGGGAGTGAAGTAGAATTTGACAAATTTATTAGTGGCCGGCAATGTAATTGAATAGATGTAGTGGCTGGAGAAAAGTAGGGCCTTAACGATTGTAAGCCGATATGGTTTTGGCGATGTTGTTGTTTACAAAATAGTTTTTTCGTGGCTCTTGTCAACTAGAAAGTAGATGATGAGTGTATTTATTAAATTATGATGCTCCCAAAAATTCAGAATAATGTATCTTCGCTCAATTTTCTGTTGACAGTAATGTCTTTTGGAAATTTTATTTTTTGCAGTGAAAACAATGGAAGGGCTTAGGCGAAATTTAACTTGTGGCTAAAATATACTTAAATTTTATGTTATTTTTATTCATGCATAACATTCATATTTTAGTAGCTTGCCAATTCGTACTGACGTATTTTTCTTCTAATTTCATGTACGTTTGCAAAATCGTCGTATCAACAAAAAAAAAAAAATCAACAGCTTGTTTTAACATTTGTACAAAAATAATCAAATTGAAAAATGAATATTAATGTCAATTATTTTACTTGATAATAAATATATAAAAACTATAGAATTTGAAAAAAAACCTATACATTAAGTGAATTTATATTTTCAAAGACAAAGGCTATGAATATAGGAATTTAACTAAATTTTTCCGCTTTGTCTCGTCAAAAGCTGAGTCCTTGAATCTTAAAACTAGTCGATAGCTTCGTTTCATGTCATCCTCTAAGATTCTGTTAATGTCATTCTATATCACTTCTTTCCACCCCGAAAATTTTTTTGTTTCCATTATCTCGTTCAGTTTCGAAAATTGCCTATTCGATACTTTTCGATCCAGACGTTGTGTCTACAACATTCCGGCTAGTCATTATTCACCGCGGGATCAATCAGTGCGACCACAATGTGATAATATTCGGAAAACCCCCTGCCAGAACGCAAACACCGAATGTATAGATTCCAAGAAGTTGATTGAGTCTTTCATGGAGCGATGCGATCAAACGATGTCGATGATGACGACGGCAGGAATCTTTCTTCAGGACCAACAAAGTCATTGAAGATTTCTCAATATTTTTTGTTCACCATGGTTCCACAACGTTTCTTGTCCCTTTTCTGTCCATTTCAAAATGGTTCTATGCAGGGAATTTCAGTCTTTTCGACTGAATCGCACTACTTCAATCTTTCGTGTATTGATAGTCTCCCGCTGAGTTAGCTTATTGTTTTCGTTTGCGCAAAAATACAGTAGTTCGACAAAGCCATCGCTGAAATGGCAGGGGCTGCACGCTGTTGGTTAGCGGAGGCTAGAGAGATATTTTCCGAATGGTAAGTGTCGATGTCGTCTCGTCACCCCCGATCCAATCGACCAGTTGACCGGGAAGTTATAATATTGTGTAATGTTCCGGGGGATGGACACGATGGGACCTTGATGGGATGACTATGGTGAACAGGACTGGCTAATGCTAGGCTAGATATGTGGGCGCAATCCAAAACGTTTTTATGAAGTCTCGAGAAGGATTTATATGTACATGGTTAGGAGAATAACGATGACTGCTGTTTATGTTCCCAAGTTGAAGTAAATTGAAGTTGATTGTGCCAAGTGTTTTCGTACAACAATCAGACTTATCCGGCACCCACAATACGCGTTTTCCACTCACACATATCCTCCGTGTGCTTCCTACGATGCACAGACACTCGGTATGTGGTGAAGTTTTATGTTGTCAGGAACGATTTGGGGTTTTGTTAAGCTTACCTTAATGAATTTAGTCGGGATTGATTTAGGGTGAATTATTGTTTGGGATAAGAAATATTTGGGTTTGTTGATCAGATCTGGGAGTGAAAATGTATGTATACAAAATTAATATGTAAGGAATGATTAAATTACAGTGGCTTATTGAGTATTGGGTGAGAAATGGGTAGTTTATTAAGTTGGACTCTATAAATGGAGTAGAAGGAGCACATAAATAAATGATTCAGACTGATGTATTTGAAGAATGCAATGCAGAAAATTATGGTGATGTTGGCAGAAAGTGATTTCAAGACGGTGGAAGCTATCACATAACGAATTCGACTCACTTTTTTACTTGTTTGGTTCGAAATATAAAATAAAAGTTGGGTTATATGTAGAGGAAGTATGAGTATCTTCTTACAAATTATTGGTTATGTATGCATATGGAAATACAGATGTTAGCTATGTGCTATAAGTTGCTATAAAAATTCGACAAAAATAAAAAAAAAACTCAAAGATGTTCTGAACATTTTTCAGTATGTTTCTTTCATTACTTCAATTAGGACATTTTTTTTTCATTTTTGGAAAAACCTCTTACCGATTAATATAAAAAAACATGGAAAAATATTTTTTTATAGGCTTAAAAAAGTTTTGATTATAACGCCCATTTTCCAACCAGCCACACTTCCAATAACTTCAACTCGATATCATTTTTTGGAAATGATTGAAAAAAAAGAAGCGAGATGAAAAATACAATTTATATATCTTCCTACATCTCTTCATTTTTGCAATGAAACGCCAAAATAATAGTTCAACAAAAATAAATCGTCTTCCTTAAAGACCACGAATAAAAACAATCCATGAAGTAAAATGATCAGTGAGAACTATATTCATAAAAGATACTAGGTTTCCAGCTCTCTACTGGTAATAAATGTATTTTTGCTTAGTAAATGTGTATACAGTTTACAAATATGTTTCTATGGGGTTTTCCATTAAAAACGTCCCTTTAATTTTTTTTTAAATAAAACAAAAACGATTTCAGATATAAACAATATATTTATTTTAGATTAAAGTACAATCAATTCCATTAAGTATGAAACAAAGTATCATTCAAATAACCACCCCGGAAGCGCTTGCAACTGTGGATCCGCTGAACCCAATTTTCCATAACTTTTCCGCACAGTGTGGACGATACTCCAGCGTTTTCACGTTCGATATTAGATCTGAGAATCTTTCAGTTTGCGAATGGTTGGCATAGACCAATGACTTGTCGTAACTCAAAAAAAAATCTAATGGGGTCAAGTCACACGAGCGAGGCGGCCAGTTGAAAAGCAAGACCATTTCTTGAAATGATTCGATTCTCAGCTGTGTAACAGGTGGTGCTATCTTGTTGAAACTAAATGCCAACAAGGGTTGCCAAGATCATTAAAAAAAGCGAACCAATGACCCCGCCAGCATGTAAACCACACCAAACAGTCAATTTACGGATGTACTGGCATTTCATAAATGCTTTCGGCATGCTCACTTGACCAAATTCAACAATTTTGCCTACAGACGAATCCGCTAAGCCAAAAATGTGCTTCGTCGCTCAGTATTATTTTACGGTTTCTCGAATAAATTTTTTTTTACAGTAAAAATTTAAATCAAATTTTGATAATAAATTTTCACCATCTCTAAACGTAGCTGAAGCGTCTATCTATCAATGATTTAAAAAGGCAAACCATCAACTGTTCAAGCGCTAAACAAATTTGAAAGAACCCTAATAGAAAACCTTATAGATATATAAACTTGCATGCATAATACACTCAGAAATTAATTTTTCCTCCGAATGGCCTTTCCCCAATTGCCCAAAACGAATGATTTAATCGAAAGTTGACACCAAATACACAAAAAGAAGTTTATGCAGATATTCACCGATATGAGCAATAAGCTAAAAAAAAAACAAAACGTAGCAAGTTTCTAGTTTAGTGTCTAGATCTCTTTTTGAGTTGCAATAACTCTTTTGAACACGGTTTTCTTTAGACCACTAGTAGTGGAACGAAATTGAACTGCTAAGTTGGTACTTTACATCAGTTCAAGCTGTAAAGTTGTTAAAAAAATAGCAAAGTGTTGCAAGACTGTCTCATCATAAAAATTCCCAATATCAAAAGGATTATGTTTACCTAATTTTTCTTTCGGGATGCTAACGACCTGGAAGAAGCTCAAAATGTTGCAGCTCTCAAACTCTGTGACTCCTCAGCTCAATTGGAACAATCTATCTACCATTTTTGGATTTATATATATATATATATATATATATATGTATATATATATGGATTTATATATATATATATATATATATATATATATATATATATATATATATATATATATATGTATATATATATATATATATATATATATATATATATATATATGGATTTATATATATATATATATATATATATATATATATATATATATATATATATATATATATATATATATATATATATATATTTATATATATATTTTAATTTTTTAAATATACTAGCTCGGCCCATGATGATAAATAGAAAACAAAATAGGGCGAAACGCTAAGCACAAAGCCAAAAGTTAACTCGAGAACAATATTTGTGGGAACACATCATTACACATCTACAATCTAGAAACTACACTTCAACACACACCAAAATGTATAAACACAGTAGGCTAGTAAACTGTAATTTCATTTTAATCAGGAAGAAAAGCAAAATTTTCATTTTAATGCAAGAAGATATTTCTAATGGAAGAAAATAAAAATCTGTCAAAAATTAAAAAAGCTTTCGTCGGGACAAAAAAGCTATTCGAAAAAATAAGTGTCACGAATTCTGACGAAAATGGTTGCGTGGATTTCGAGTTGCAGTGAATCGTGCTTGACTTGGATCTAAGGAGTCAACTTTCACTTACTCTCTTGCCCTTTCAAATTAACGAATGATCCGTTTGTGCAAAAAACGCTTTGTAAAAAAGGCTTTCTTAGTGTCGGATCCTCGCTTCCGAAAATGTTAGCGAAATGTTGGAGCAGTCTAGAAAACTGATGTTTTATTTGAGTGAAACACTTATGCTCGTCGTTTTCGTGTTCTTGGAGCCGGCATTATTCAATTTAAATTCTGTTTAAAATATCAGTAAGCAGAATATTTGTCTTCCTCAATATGAAATGAATTTCACATGGTTTCATTTAGAAAGTTTGTTTGAATAGTTCGACTTGACTATTGGTTCTGATAGTGCAAAAGCTGCAATTTAAAGTCTTGGTTCTGGTACAACTATAAATTTTTTTAATTAACTCAAAAAAAGCTTTCACAGTTGGTAGTAGGTATATTTAACTGTTTAACTTTTTTTTTAATTTAATTCCATTCCTATGTGGCGTTAATTTTTTTTGTGAACATTCAACTCAATAAATTTCGATGAATCTGATATGCTTTTATTAGAGAAATATTTTGTTCTGAGTCTGATTGGCATTTCTTATAGAAGTTTTGCTAACCAGGTAGCGATAACTCGATAGTCTGATACTGAAAAAAAAGACAAATTACTCTCGAAATTTTGAGAGCTGTTCAAAAATTGAAAAAAATAAATAGTTTCTAAATGAATAAAAAGTAAAGCAATCCCACGACAACCCTTGTACGGGTCTAGGGGTTGAAGCTGGTAGAGAGCTTCATTACAATTTTTTTTAATCATTGTGGATACGAGTGTGGAGTGATTAGTTCCACGACTCACCTTACCCCTGATTTAAATCAGGTACCTAATCAGAGCTAGGTGAACTCAAAAGCTTGGTGCGCGAACTCTCGTCCGAAACACGCAATAAGCCAGTGCTCTACCCACTAGGCTACTCAAGCTAAATGAATAGTTCGTCGTTCAATTGAAATATTTGGTTTTCTAGGTTGAAAAAATCTTTTAGATGATACTAATCTCCAAATATAATGAAAACTGTTTTTGCTTTTTTAAAGCATTATATTCTCCTTTGTTTCAAATGGACTAGTGAGACTTAAATTTATTTTCCTAGGAATTGATCTGTTGATAAAAAAGCAATAGCTCTGCATTGGCATACGAAAGGTAGCCTTTATTCGAACTGTTGCTGGCTTCCGTTTTTAACCATCTATATTATCATTTACTCTCGTGCTAATAAATGAATAACAAGCTAATAACCCTTCTTTATCCAACTTTTAAGTAAGTCAAGTGCGGTGGTTTTGATTAGTGATCCTGGCGAAATCATTGTTGATTTGATCATTCACACTATTTTTTACTAGAATTCTAAAAAGAAGCATTATTTTGTTCAGTATGTTTCAATCAATATACTTCCCTCAAATCTGTGTAAATTTAATGGAAGTTGCTATTAAACTCTCAGCATTCCTCGCTCATCCAGCTCCAAAGCAACTTTAGTATTTGTCAATGGCGTGAGCTGTATTCACAAATGTTTGTCGCTTTCTGTTTTTATTCCTTGATTTTCACACCGTAATCACTATTCCAGAGTACGCATCATCCAGTCTTATATTACGTTTCAATCGTTTTTACCGAACTTATCTCAGTTGCTTGTTTCATTTGGAACCTGTACTTATCATCATTTATTTTTCATGTTTCGCGTCATGATCTCGGCGGGATTCAAACTCACGAGCAGTGCTGTGAGGCTTCCGTTGCCGAAATTCCCTCACTTATTCTCGTTTTTCCCACAAAGCCGGTCGCGAATTCCCACGGTTTTCCCACGGACAATACGTGAGCTATTCACCACAATTTTATATTTATCTATCAATATCACGCAAATGCCAATACTTATAAGAAAAAAACAGCAGTTTCATATATTTTATACACATGTATATTTGATTTATTACAGTGAAGAAAAAAAACATACATTCATATCGTGAAAAAGTCATTTCATTATATCGCAATATAAAATGCGTTCATTTTCAAACTAATCAAATAGATTTTGTGCATTGTGCAAATTGAAATGTTTGTCAGAAGGCTCAAAAGGTAAGGCAAGAGGTCTAGACTGGAAATTTGAGTGCATCTTCGCTTATTCTGTTTCGCTTTAAAGTTTTGACGTCGTTTACAATAGAGAATATTGTTTCCGACTCAGCATTTGAATGCGGCAAATTTAGAGCATACTTTGAAATCTTAGTTAAATGAGAAAACATGCATGCATCCTCAAAATTTTTTGCTTTTTCAATTTCTTTCGAAAACTCCTCTACTGCTGGCTGCAATAATCTCTGCTTTTCATCACTTGAAAAATTTGCTGCTAGATCTCTCCATTCGATATTTATAATAGATTGTTCAAAGCCAATTTTTTTCGCCAAATTTTTGAACTGCAGAAAATTGGTTCGTTTTGAACTATCAAGAGCTATTTGGGGGCTTAAAAACTCAATTTCGTTAAAGATAACATCATTAAATGGTAATCTCTCCTTAAGGTCTTTACATGTCGTAACGTAAAACTCTTTTCCTATTTTTTATGTCTAATTTTACAGCTTCTTCAAAAGACGCTATGTATTCTTCACATTTTGATCCCAAATAAGTATCCATATCTGGAACTAAATGCTCTTCATTCAATTTGATATTTTCCAGTAAATCAATGAAACCAGGTTTCATAAAATTTAAGCAAATTCTTCTTAAAATTCTATTGCACTTAGCACACAATTTCTGAATCAGTAGTTGCTTTGACTGAAACGGTGCATTAAATGTATTGAATTAGCTTAAACTATGTTCTACAAAGCTGAAAAACGCCTTCACACGATTATTCTGCATTATTTCGTAACAATATTTTGCTTTTGGCGGGTTTGACTTAATTTTTTTGGGGAAAATTGCTAACCGGATGTCTTAAGAAGTGATTCTTGTTCATTTCATCGCAAGTTTTAACTGAAATGTAAGAATACATGAAGAAATGTCAATTTTGCCTGGTTCGTTTAAAGTATTTAGTTTCATTTAAACCATTTCTCCCACGATTTTATTCTACGAGTAGCACTTTTCCCTTTTCCCTTTTTCAAGTTTTAGAGGCTGAAAACTCCCATAAAAAGGGAAAATTCCCACAATATCACATCACTGTTCGCGAGCAGTAGATCGCTGCTTTGGACTAGAGCGTTAGCGAGCTAAGTTGCCGACCTCTCCTTTGTTTCAAGGAAATTTTGACTGAAGTGATAAAAACTATCAATTTTTTCGTCGAATATTGAAGCGTGATTGTTCGCGTTGTAGACATAATTAACTAAATTTCAGGAAAATTACTGGATTACAATAAGTTTAAGTAAAAATTGTATTCCGTTGAATGTAAGAACTTTTTACACTATATCTATACAAATTACTGACATAAAATAAAAGTTTATTTGATTTGTGAAAGATTTCACATCTCGTAAACAAATAAATATTTTCTTTGATTCTCGGAAACATATTTTTTCTGTGGGTATGACTGATTTATCCATTATCGAACTAAGGGATATTGTACAGTTCATCAAAGGAACCAAATTGTTGCCAGAATGCAGCGGCTGAAGGAGAATAAGGACTGTCGCAGTAAAACTTAAAACACATAAAATTAAACCTTTTGAGCTTAGAAAAATGGGGCTATTTTTATTACAGCTTATCTCCTTAAGATATACAGAAACTACATGTATAGACTTTAGTGTTGCTTAGAGTGAATATTTTCAATTTTTCGATTGAGGCCTGACATAAAGTTTTTCATAGAGGCCTCATTCATGATCTGGTTTGCTTTTTCCATTTTTTTTTTTAAAGTCACGTACAGTTTTAGTTTTCCCATTGCATTCCCTCAATAATCTTCAATACCTTTTTTTTTACATAAATATATAAATAAATGTTATGCATCGATTAAGACCAGAATGGTACTATGCAGTTACATGCCCTAAATGAATCTGGGCGGTATAGTTGAATATTATTTTGATAATTGGAAGAGGAAAGGCATTTATAATTTGATAATTGAAAGAGGAATGGCATTTATTTCAAAGAGAATGAATTGAATGGGGATATTTTTGGTTTACGTTTTGGAATAGTGAACTATTGCTTCTGCGATAATATTTTATTTGGTAAATATTGAGTAGCTTTTATATAAATAGCTATAAATCAAAATTATAAAAAACTGTTCACTCTAAGAGAAAAATAATTAATTTCATCCACAAGATGTTTTCGTTTATCCGTTCGTTTAAGAAAACTGAATTAAAATTCACGTTTAAATATCGCTCACACTACATTTTATGATAAACCACTAAAATACAGATTGCTAATTATTTCAGTATATAAACTAAGCAAAAGACACGTCAAATAGTCAAGTGCTAAATGAATGTCTAAATTACGAAAACCGTTGAAACGTTCTTTACCATTATCAATAAACATCTAATTTTCACATCTATACTAAGCACTTCCATGAACATTTTTTTTTTGCTTTAAACTACAATTCGTAAGTATTTGCCACTTAAAAGTCTCAGAGAAATCATCAACTGATAAACATTTGTCTACGTATTTCAACGATTGATGATAACACACGCATATGTACAACGCGATCAATCTCTCATAAAACTTTACGATAAGAATGGGCTTCTAAAAAAAATTTGCAAACTTTATGAGCCTTACATATATCAGGTTTAAGCTAGGTGTAAGTTGAATACACACACTGAATGCAACGGTTCAACGGTTAGTAGCCACGCCACCGTGAAATCAATATGAAATAAAATATCGAAAAAAAACAGCAAATAAAGTATATATAAAGTTTGAAATTCATTGAATCAACAGTGTTTACGATATTTGTGTTTACAAAAAAAAAATATTTTAAGAGACATGGTCAAATGAAAAAATATAAAAAGATGTTCAGTTTGATTTGGATACTGTTCAAAAATATAGCGAATACGTACTGGCGGTGTGTGAAAATATTTGCGCAAATATCGATAGAATTCAAGAATGCAAAAAAAATGAAGAAAATAAAGCTATGTTTGTTATTCATCGTAAAGGACCTGTTATTAAGGAATGAATATAATTTATTTTTACTATTTACCGAGAAGTAAAATGATGAGTAAACTTGGTTCTGCTTCTTTGACTAAAACCTATTTCAAAGGCTCCAAGCTTCGTTAGAACCATTTTTTAAGAACAAAAACTTCAGCCCGAATTTTTTCCCATAATTTTCGTTTCCCATATTCAATAGTCCAAACAATTTCCTGAACAAATTAATAACTAAAAACTCATTCCCAGCGAATAGTTATTGTGTAAAGTGCTAACATAATATATTCTTAGTACACCATTTTTGAATATATTGTTTTGTTATATTTTCAAAGGTACTATTTGAATGTATTCAAATTGTTTGGGTCGATTTCAAACAATCGACGAGGTAATAGTTTTTATTAAATAGATTCTGTATACCTGGTGAAGCACGTTGAAAATTTTAATTCTATTCTTTCTAGTCAAACTAATAATAAAATCCAGTTAGTGTTTCGTTGACTCTTACTGCGCAAACTCATCTATAAGCAAGCCAAACACGCGATTAGATAAAAACTTTTATCTTCTCTCCCACATGGGGCGCAAGAATATACGACATTCTATAATGATGCATAGACTGTCCACACGTAGCACTTAACAAGAATATGCAACAATTTAACTCCGAAACTGAAAATTCATAAGAAAATGCAATCTAATTATTTTACAAACAAGCTGAAATAAAAAAAACAGTATTTCATTCATCCATGTGCATGTGTTTGAGGCAAACAAACGATGAAACACAATAAGCTATTGTTAGTTCGCGAAGTCACGACAAATCGTTTTGAGTGTGAATTTGTAGAATAAAATAAATAGGTTGGTGGAATAGTTTGATGTATGACGAACAGAGTAAATAAGTATGTAGCCATACATGTATGTATGTCATTTCTACTAAACAATGAACAAAAGTGATTGTCGAGAATTCAGTCGGTAAACTGGAATTAAGTAATCTTAGTTTCATAATGTATTTCGGGAGTTTGAACTAAGGTCACGCGAGAAAACATTTTTAGAAAACGTCATGCATTGTCATAAGTACATGCTCTGACGTAGCATATTTATCGTATGAGTTATTATAAGTCCACGATACAAATGCCTAATTTGCATTTATTGCTTGATTCTAAAATTTTTATCTACTTCAATCAATTTCTTTCTATTCGGCTGATTATTGAACCGTATATTTTACCAAAAATTATTAAACTATCATCATAATCTAGTCGAATTTCCACATGCTATAGAGCACTAATTTATTCCTTCCATCTATTTTCCACCCTAGGGCTCATAACTTACAAAATATCAATAAACTATTTAGTTGAATAACAGAAATTTCCCGAATGCTCATCATTCATTTTAGCACCATGTCAACGAATTCCTCTTCATCGACTTGAAATGCATCGGGGGCAGACTTAGAGCTATGAAACATTTTCATTCGATTAATATCCTTTCATTCACGGCCACGAATCCTTGCCACCCTAGCATTACACTTGCATTCGAAGGATAAAGTCCGAGACACGATGACCAGCACAGTCCAAGTTGTCAGCTTTGTTGATCCAACAGCAGCAGCAATAGCAGCAGTGCTAAATAGCTCCGTCCATTTTCAGTCCCTCGGATCAAACAAATTTGCCGGAAAATTCAATTTACTATGTTCTCAACTTCATCCCAAAGCCTACAACACAACCTAAATCAAATCTGTCATGTTAAATGCTCGGCACATACACCCCGTCAACGTTCGTAATTCCAAACTATACTAGTCGCACTTTCGAATTTCGGTGCAATTCAGTCAGAGTATGGTTCACTGGCACCTTACAGGTATATATGAGTACATTTGTGTATGCATAGCCAGCCCTTTCACAACGAATAATTTTCATAAATTTATCCTTATACGTATCCCAGGGAAAGAACCAATGTGTCTAAATGTGCCGACATGGACGTTGTACAGTAAAATGAAAGACCACAAAATTTTCCGCCACATAGGCTATATCATGTGTTAAATTTAAATCCTTTCAATTTTCCAGAATGTTACATGTGGTAGTCGGTTGTAATTTTTGGGGAAACCACAACAGAACATCGTAGAAATACCAGCCATAAACAGGCAGCACTATATGTGCATACAGCAAGAGGACTATGGCTATTGGCTTAGGGTCCTTAACTTCCCACGACTGCCGAAGAGTCGATCGAGGTATCGAAGAAGTCTGCTGAAGAGCTCCATGAAGGCTTTTAGTCTTTCGAAACAATTTAATTTGTATTCGGCCACAAAAGCTGTTATTGATAGATAGATAATTTGATGAAAACGATAGCCGTCAGGGTAGTAGCGATAATAATACTGAACACTTGGGCTTCCGATTCGTCCATTTCCGAGCATATTGTGCCCACATAAAATCGTTTAGTTTGACCGTAATTGGTAATATTACCCATTAGTCGCACGCTGACCTTACTGTGCTTGGTTCGTTGCAAGTATTGGTGATGGTAGTGATGAATCGCCCAGAGTAAGTTCTATATTTTTCTTTCTGGGACCAGTGTCTGAACTATTAATGTACGTGCCTGAACACAAACCATATTGTGGTCTATGCGGTCCAGTAGACCAGAGTAGTTTCACTCTCGCCGGGGAACGTTAAAACAAAAGCAGTGTAAATTCATTGCAATAATTGCATGTCGGGAACTTAATTGATCCAGAACATTTTTCCCATGCGCTATTAGTTGATTGTGATACGAAAAGGGCAGTGAGTAGAATGATAGTTAATTCGATAAATGAGTTGATAAGTAATGCACTACCGATACACGTATGCCATTGAGCTGGTTATTAAAAATGTTTTATTAGTTTCAGCAATAATTACAAGTTATTTTTCGAAAGAACAGAAAATGAAGCTCTTTAAAAAAAATATTTAAAATAATTTTTTTTTTGAAATAGTAAACTAAAGTAGTGCTACTACAACCCTCATCAGATTTGAGTGTAGAATGACTGGTTCCAGGACTTTGAAACTCATTTAAAACTTATAATTTTATTTCAAAAACGGTAATACTGAAATAATTCCACTTTAATAAGTAAATTCTTTTCCACAAAAAGTACCCATATTCACCACACTACATGATTTTGGCTATATAAAGGCCAAGATGACACTTGTTAGTCTGAGATTCTTTTGAACACTGTGGGGTCTCGGTTGTCTCTGAGCTAAATTCTCTGTAAACATTCTTAGGCCGCTTTGAATAGAGTTTATTATATAGAGAACCAGAGAAGATGGAAGAGTTCATCGCCGCTGGTTCAGTTAACAAAGACGCAGAAAACAAAGCGATGAAACCACTGGTCAATGGCTCTTGATGTGTCGCATCAACTTGGTAATGCGACATTAGTGACGAAGAACAAATATGGACTGACGCTGTCAATTTGCTGCATACCGCATTTGTTTCGACGAAGCCCGCATACTAAGAATACAGGAAAATCTTGAACAACCATCAAGATGCAAGCTTAACTGACATCTTCATCTGCCAGAAAAAGATACTAATTGCTCAGTCTATAGCAAATGCTAAATAAGACGAGTTTTTCACTGCAAAGAAGCATAGTGCCAGAGGCCATTATTTTTTTACTTCTGGCGTTATATACATTGCTGATTTCTGAATTGAGAACACAGTGCCGGACACCCTAATCCGGTGAGAAAAAATTCATAGGAAAAGATGAAATGTACTATAGCTTGCAAAGCGTTGTATTGTAGCCTGCAATGTCATGTATTATGGCCGATATGAAAAACAAGGTAAAAGCAAAATTGCGCCTGTTTCACACAATTTCGGTATTTTGACAATTGTAGCTGAAGAATTTCCTATTTGACAATTTTCTTTCTTAAGTTTGAAATGAAGCTAAATAATTCATGCTCGAACCCGAATTAAAATGTGTGATCCTATACTTCAAGCGGTGAATTTGTACTCACAAGACTATACAAGCTGATTGAAAAGTTATTGGTAAATTGATAATATTACTTTAATGGTATGTGTCGAAACTATGTGTCTAGCAGACAAACTATATTTAAGCTATATTTTATAGCTTAGGGTACTTTATACAGAGCAAAGTCAACCACAAATGCTGAATTATGAGCATATGCTTTGTAAATTGTGATATTTTGGTGCTGAGAGCTATGTTTTATAGCCCAGGATACTATGTGCAAAACGTCTCCTGCACTACGTTTCATAGAACAACGCACTTTGTGGATCTCTTGCAGTGCAAAAGAACTTCGTTCTTGGACTCCGCAGATTTTCAGTTTTTTGAAACGCTGTGATATCCAGATATTTTTGCAGTTTTTAGTAGACCCAGAGCCATCAAAGAAATCATTGTGGAGAAAGAATCCCAGCTAGATTTTTTTTCAGAGTCTCGCACGCTCATGTTTGCCGCAAATTTTAATATTCCGAAATTGGCAACGCTATTGTTCATATAAAGCGTAATAACTATTATGCTATCATTAAAGCTTCTTACAGAAGAGCTGTGAGAAGCCGTTTTCCAACGTGTAGTATACCGGAGGATCTGCAACCTGCAGATTTCACCGTGATTGGGATAACCACGCAACAGCTAGTTCGCAGTCGTCCAGTCGTACAACTGGAAGTCAAGAGAATCACCGGGTATGGATTTATCTATACCTGCACAAGTAATAGCATCGCCGCTTAATAGTTATACAATAATTATACAATAATCAAATCAAGAGCAATTTCTCCGGTTCTTTCGTGCCACTCCTTCTGTACGGTGGCAGCTTAGCCGGTAACTGGATAAAACTAAACTTATTGCTGAGATTCTCGTAGCCAACACCCACGTGAAACCTTCCAAGCTGAATTTTTGAGGCCTTTAAATATGCGCTTTTAAATCCAGGGCCTTTATTTTTCCGTATAAAAGAACTAGTGCAAATGTTCCCTGGGCTTGATGTCTCTAAATTCAGTGGACCTGATGATAATTTGACTCCACAGTAACGTACTGTTCCTCCGCCTCCATATCAAACAAAAATATTTACTTCTAGATAGAAGATTATACACGTTCAGTCTATGCCTAATCTCACTCACCCTCTTTGTGACGGACTTTTAAAAATAATTTAAGAGCCAGTGTTCTACTTTACGAAGTAAATTTAATTAATTTGCCGAATTCAATTTAATTATCAATTTAATTTCTGAATAAAATTACGATTGTTTTTCATTTACTGCTTTTTGTATGATTTGGTTAACAAAATTTATGACCTTTTTTCTCTATATTTTGTTTTTGAAATCATGTACATTACGTTATTTTTATTATTTTCTTAATTTGTAAGTTTATTTCTTGTCTTTTAAAGTTTATTCCCTGTTTAATTTTTGATTAGATATGTATCTCTTGATATAGATTATAATAAATAGATAAATAAAGAGGCCTATAGTCTTTCCAACTATCGACAAATTGCTTTGGTTTCTGTTGTAAATAAAGTTTCGAAACATTTGTAGGCTTAATATTGCTGAGCTTCCTTGAGTCGAAACATCTTATTAACGGGCTACAGTACAGCTTAAGTTCTGGTTGCTCGCTCCACTTGGAATTTTCTTATATTTTTCACTGAAAAGTGGACTGTTGGTCGTGTTTATTAATGTTTCGGAGGCTTTTGAAAGAGTCTATCGTCCAGTATCACTAACCAATTTTCGTGCATTTAGCATTCTTCCTGCTTTTGTTAAACGTGTTAAACATTTTCTCGTAGAACGTACCTTTTAAATACGAAAATTAGGCATTTACACTACCAACGCAGGAGTACCGCAAGGAACTGTTCTTTCTCCAACTCTCTTCTATCTATTTATAAACGACCTCCTTTCTTTCACTTTCAATCCCGTTTGTAGCTTTGGTGATTATAGCACCCTCGACGTCGCTTTCACTTTTGATATATTCTTCAACTCTGAGGAGAACGGTACTTGCGTCAAGCGATTTCGGACTTTTGCTTCTTTAAATGCGATCATACTAATTAATAATCGCATGAGGCTTGCGAACCATGTTGTTCAATGCAACAAGAACTGTCAGGACCACCATTTTCTTTCATGGTTTGTTTTTATGATAATGCCAAAGCTAAGGGGATCACTCTTTAAAGCGACTGCTTAGCTATTTCGGTAGTAAGATACATATGGGAGGAGCCAAAATCAATTATTCCATTTTTATTATTTTTAAGTGCTGCATTTTTCTTACTTCCTGAAGAGCAGGTGTTATGCCCAGTGGCCGACTGTTAATACAACACAAGACAAATAAATACAACCATGAGCATGCGGCGGAATTCGAACCCGCGGCGTCGCTGCTATGGACTGGCGCCTTAGCGAGCAGAGCTATCGACCTCTCCATAAGTAAGTAGTTATAGTAAGTATGTCTTATTCACTCCCATTAAGCCAATTTTTTTTGATCAGTCACATTTGACAATGCTAAGGAATCTCTAGGTTTCTTTCAGCGAAACGTGCATGGTCATATGCTGCAAACTCAACCCTTCATCACTAACCTCAGGTTTCTGTCCGTCAAACCTGTGCCGCAGCATAAAATAAACATCTCCTAAGCTTTGGCATCATTATATACAAAAACAATCTGATAAGATATTAAATATCTGAAAAATTCACAAAAAAGAACCTTCTGGTTTTATACATGTCTGGAAGTAGTAAACACAAAGATCTGTGAGTAATCGTATAACAACATGTAAAACAAACTATTGCCTTTAAGAAAATTTAATGCGATTTCAAATATTTGCAAGCTCATCTTTGGCATTGTGAAAATTTTCACGTACAGCGCCGAACTTTATTCTATTTCGAGAGTCACATTTCACCTATCACTCGATTCTCAATTTGCCAAAAGCTAAGACAATGACCTGCTGACAAATACATTATGAATCATTACCCTCGCGTCAGGTAGGCTTCATATGCGACGTTCTACCTATACCGAAATCAAAATTAGCTAACATTTCAAAATCTAATTTCTTCATCTTTCAGCTCATATTTTGTACTCATGTTTTTCAGATACATCTCTATTCTAATTGAACAAGTGTTTTGTTGTGAGCTCATTGTTGTTTTTTTTTCATGTATTTCACCCAATTTTTTTTTTTGTCTAAAAAGAAAAGACTGCAAAGCCAACAGAAGTTAAGCCATTGTCTCTTCAAAAGATGAACCTTCCATGTCTCCCTGCGTTTTCTCGTTTGCAAATTTTGTAACGATGCGAACACAGCAAATTTCGGGGTCGAAATGAAAATGGATACGTGCCAATAATAACAACGAAAAAATAAGACATGCAATTATTATGTTTTGAATAGAGCAACATCGATCTTATTTCGTGCTAGTAGAGAGAATAATAGATTCCGTCGGATAGTTGGGAGCGAAATTCGACGCGACTGCCGGTTGCCGGTTGTTGAACCAACTTGAACAACCAGCCCCAGTCAATCGAGTCAGCTAAGTCAGTGAGTCTGTAATGAATAGCACACGTAATAAGAGGAAATGTGCATCAGTGTAGAACATGATTGATGCTCATTAAAGAGCATCGATCATCCTGCGGTATTATGACTAATTGCGAACTAAATCGATATGACAGAAGTATGGGTTGTTTTGTTTCTGGGTGAGAAATGGACACATATTTGGTTCGAATGTGTTTAGAGACTAAACATAACTGTTGGTTTGTAAGACGCGTTTCGTATTTTAATAAATCGCAATGCAGATTGAATGGTTTGGTCAGGTTTTTGGCTACTGTTTTTCATTATATCACAACAGACAGTAGACAGTTCTTTATTGATTGAATCGATGTTTGTATTTTTTTTAAATCTTGCTGGCTAGTCTATTAGTATGTAACAGTTGAATTTTGCATAATTTAAAGAATCACACCAACATTGAACTTTCAGGAAATATTTCTTTAAAATCATCTTTCTAAACTATATTTTACATGAAAGTAAACTTTTCAAAACATTTTAAAACTTAAGAATTTAGACTAATTTCGGAATGAAATTTTTGTGTTGCGAACAAATTGTAAATTTTATTTTTTGAGACTTGCTATAAGCAAACGATAGAAAAAACAATATTTGTGAAATTTGTGAATAATTAAGTTTATTTTTCAAAGGTCCTAAAATTTGTTTGAGATATAATTCTCATGCACACAATATTATAAGTAAAAATTATAGATTATTTGGACAATTACGAGCTGAAAAAACATATGTTAGGTCCCATTCACCTTTGTTGGCTTAAGCAAAAAAATATAATTTTTAACTCTATTTACATTTACTGCTTTTAATTTTTGGGAATAGTTTTTTCATCGTAATCTACATATAATAGCAAATTCAAGAGAACAAGATTTGGGCAATTGATTCAACTCAGAGCGCAGTTGAATACCAACCAATCAAGTACTTTTTGACCACGATACCTGGAGACACTATTTTATTGACATCATCTATTTGGTGGTTTTCAATGCAAACTTTTAAAAAAACCCTAGCGCATCAAAACCGCTAGAAACACTAATGTTCGAAGAGCAGTAGAGGATTTGTGCAGATTTTGAGTGTGTATTCTACCACTACTTAATTTTCCTACTTAAAATTTATACACCCTAAGTAATAAAAGAATCTAAGATTATTTTAATTTCGGTGACTTCATCGAAAGTTACTGCGGTAGAAAGGTGTTTGGGGTTGCCATTCGAAAAAAGTCTAGAGCTTAGAAAATTCAAACAATTTTTACTTCACGCAAGCATTTGCAATGAAAATACTTAATGCAAGCATTTATTGGAACGATAATAACAAAAAGGCCTAGTGCTAGCAGCCCTTGGCTAGCACCGAAGCCAAAAATATATCACTTCTGCCTTACTTTGAAGCAGGGATTTTCCTACACCCCCCTAACACCCCCCTAATACCCCCCTGGAAAGTGCATACAACCCCCCTAACACGGACAATTTTCCTACACGAAGATACCTTTGTGTCCTTTGTTCCAAAGAGACACCCCTCCTAAAATTCTGAACACACCCCTCAAGAAAAATGCCTGAGAAAACCCCTGCTTTGAAGTCAACCTGTTCTGCGAATTTTGTATTGATCCGATGACTGCATTGGAAGTTATAGGGATGCAAAGAAACTTAGGGTTACCATTCGCAAAATTTTTCAAACTTTCCAGATCTTAATATTTGGTGTTTATTTTCACTATAAAATCACTACGATTTGAAAATTCTATGCAAAAATCGCTTACAAAAGGTATGCCAAAAAAAAATTCAAAAACAACCATAGCTGGCAACCCTATCATTGTGTTGAATTTAAATTTCTACTAAATATTGCCTACAATAAGTTTAGTTTGCCATTGGAATTTCGTTATGATTCAACTACTGTACTAGAAGATATAGGGAAAGGAGCTTTATTTTCCTCAGGAATTTTCCAAATTTCAGACACCAAAATTACCAAATCTGGCAGCTCCAACCGAATTTTTCAACCAAATTTCTACCAAACGTGAATAAAAGTATGGTTCACTTACTGCGTAAATTTGGAAAAAAAAACCATTTCCGAGAACATTGAATCATTTCATTGCTGAATAAAACAGAAAAAAACTTTTATTTCGTCTCACAAATATCCACATCCTAATTTCGTATTTTCTTTTCAATCAATTGAAATCATGATCAGAAAAGAAAACAAATTGGAAAAAGCTTTTCATTACTATTCCAGTAGACAGGAAGTAATCAATGAGTAAAAACACATAGTACTTAACCAACTGACTTCTGCTACACTCACTATGTAATCCATTCAACGTCCCGGTAACCTATGACACAATTCATCTCAGCAATCGGCACAAAACCAGTTCAATACTAGCTTTACCATTGAACAAATTCAGTATATTGGTATTGCCTACAACATGCCGACATCCGTATAATAATATAGATACAAACATTCATGCATCATATTCGAATTGCTATAATCAGTATGCAAAACTGAACAGTTCTATACAATCGACAAGTATATAGAGGAAACATGTAACGAGAACTCGAAATGCATTTTAGATACACTAGTGAAACATGGTATTGTGCTCTAGTCACTTGAAATGATACATACATGCATACGAAGGAAGTAAAGCAGTCATGCTTGCATCAGTTCATGTTGTTCGAGTTAGTCGTCTTAAGAATTGCAACATATATAGCACTTAGGCCATGTTAACAACTGATTTCGATTGCGTTTGCACACGAGAGACGCCTAAGATGGTTACGACGACGCATCATATAGTTGCAGGTACAAGAGTAGAAAGAATCGATAGTAATCTTCAAACACCAGAAAGAAGCCTTCCGAGGCTGTTTGACATGGTTGTATCTAAATTTGTATCGAAAGTCAACGATAGTGATTGTCGACAATTTAAAAGGTTTTGTTGTCTGATGTTGGAAGTAGGATTTTGAAGAGTGTGGTTATGTGGGAGAACACGCTTTGATTTTTTCCCAATTTTAAAACTTGAACTGTATTCCTAAGGTGTAAGTTTTAAAAAGCAGTATTTGAAGCACTGGTCATCATAAATTTCAGAAGATGATTCAGAAAAAGGAAATTGTATGATAATTTGCCCACGCTGGGCGCGATTATGAGATAGCGTTTTCACATAAGCTCATCGTAAGATATAGGATTTAGGAGGTATTTTCTAGGTGCACACATCATAGTCAAGCAGTTTGTTTCCTGTATGAAAGTAGCTACCTTCTCCTTCCCATCCAATTATAATCATACATGGATTTGACTTAACATAGCTGTGATCTCTGACTCAAATCATTCACCCACTGGCATATACATATTTATTGTGAATCAAGTTTTTACTAGCTTCGATCCCTAGATCTGAATCTGGTTACTGTAGAGTCCCTTTTTTTCTGCTAGAAGCATCAAATCAACGTCGTTTCTCCACCAAATTTGTTCTTTAGTTGTGGAATTGAGAAATTATTCAATTTTAAAGTTGAGATTTTTCAACACATTCTGCACGACTTTTATTTCGAAATTTTCACCTTGTTAGTTATAGTGCTTCATATTCTTAAGTACGCATTGTACGTGCCTATTTACTGCACAGCTGCATCAATCGGTCAGTACCAACCAAACTTAACCAAGTACTATATCGCGTGCTATTTTCCACTTGTTAGTACCTTTTTACCCGGACTGGCGCCTGAACAAGGTAAGAAAACAGAACCGAACTGCAATTGAAGTCGCATGCATACAACCTTATTCAAATCTAAGTACACATAGTTACCAGAGTTCTAATCTACCTTGCAATCATCTTAATTCAGTGTGAAAGACGCTGCTGTTGTTGCAATACAAATGTTTAGAAATAAAGTAAACACAAATGTGGCGTATATTGCATACACAGTGATTTTGGTCAATTTCGCCAAGTATGACTGCGCTGCACTCAAAACTCAATGGAAATATGTAGGCATAGCCGTCATTGCATGGCAGCTCGTAGGCACGACTATGGCATAAATTATGTTTACAAAAGCGGGAAAGACCTAAAAATACGTAGTGGCGCTCGTATCTAGATATCTTCACATTTGCAGGCTTTAGCCTCAATCGATTTTCGCTTAACCGGTTCAGCTCATTCGTTGCATACAACAAGAACAAGCTTTTCGCTGTTACTGATAATAACACATTGCCGGACCATATCGGCATACACATAGCGACCATGTGGTGTAGAGTGTGTACGATTTCAGTATGTACTCGTATGAATGACTGGTAGTAATATAAACACGGCGAGTGCTATTTTCGCAGACTTGCCGCGATTTTGTAATAAGCACTCGCGAAATGTTTATTGCCATTCGATTCATAACGTTTTCCTGTACATCGACAGATACACAATCGCAAAGGGTATGGAATATCATTGCAACTATGCAACATATCTATGTACATATGTAGGAACATACATAAAGTACTATATTCGATTTTGTGATTTCTCAGATATTTCCGCTGTATCTACCCAGTTTTAACTGAAATACATAACGTGGTGTATCCTTACGCGAATATGTACACATAAACATAGATACAGTTCAAAAGGTAGGTGCACTTGTGATTGAGTACGGTGGAGGAATGGCAGAAGAAATCTATATAATGAAGGTTTATGCTATCGCTTAAAATTTTTTGGGTGAAATATTATCTTTATGACTTGGTTTTCCGCCACACAAACTCGAATCGTTATCAGATATGTGCATTGTAAAGATAATCTCAACGTAGTGGCGGATACAGTCATTTTTCAATGACGATAATTTCGCATGAATGTACCTATATCGTAGAAGCAGAACACGAAATTTAACTGTTTGTGTGCTTGAATGTAATTTGGATTTAATATTTGAGTTCTTATAAAAAGTTTTATCATTTGTAAAGACCGTGCTCCAATTTGATTCGAATGCATGCAAAAAGGTCATAAAATAGAGTGGAGCTATTTCAGATACAATTCTGTTGTACCTAGCTGCTGAAAAAGTTTTCATAGAAATTTACTTGACCACTAGAAATATAAACTATAAAATGGCTGCTTCAAATTGGTCAATCCTAATATAAGCAAGGCTCTAATGCTCTTGCATAGATGTCACCTCAAAAGACTACGCGGCCTTCAATGCTACGGAGAGTATGTTTCCGAGAGCTAAAATTATCTCCCAAATCCTGTATTGAGTCATTTGGAGCTCTTGAAAGTAACTTCTCCATATTTTACTCATACATGGCTGTTGTCGTAACTACGGATACTTGATTTTTGTACGTCAACAATCAAAATGATCGCGTATCCAGATTAATCTGACAACCAAGTACACGGACTTCTGCTCCCATAAGGTGCCCTTATCAGTACGATATGGACCTTATGTTCACAGACGAGCTACGTGAGGAGGCCGTTAGCTATTCTACATTCACGCAGATTCCTTCGGAGGGCTCTCATTTACTCACAAACTGCTTTTCTTGGCAATACATAATCTTAAACGTATGGCGTCTTTGGCGCAGTCTGAACCGTTCCTTTTGGCGCAACACATTCAGCAAGTACCGCTCCGGTCCGGGTCTCGTCGCACATACATAGGTGGAAACGTACCACTTCTATCAACCTTCTCATTTGGGCGCATCCCATCCCTACCATTGAACACTTTCTTTTCTGCTCTCTAGAATTCGTGTCGAGAAAAGTAAATTTACCTCGCTAGCGACCGCTTCTCGCCTGTTAGCTGCGGCTAAATTTTTGGTACCTTTGAGGCATTCGAAGTTTCTAGGAACCATGAGTTTCACAACTTTTGACCATCTACCGCAGTCCGTATCGAGCCCTGTAGTTTCCAGCGATCACACTCAATTTCCAGCAGAACCATTACTTCAGCAGTTTTCTTAATTTAGCGAACTTGTGTGTCGGTTTTATCGGGACATATATCCTTGCGGAGAGCCCTCAGAGCTTCGGCGTTAGTTGTACCTGGAGATTCTTTGGCGGCTACAGTAATTAGGCTTTAGTAGCACCAGCGTGTCTGCCTGAGCGAGCTAACGCTCCAGCTGCACCCTTTGGTACTCCATCTTTGTTTTTTTCCCAATGTTCCTGGCTTGTGAAATTTACCTCGATTGCTTCCTTCAAACCGAGGGTGCGATTCTTTACGTGGTTCAATAAATTCTTTTACACAAATGTGGCGTATAACAACTTACGGAAGATCTGCTGGTAAATCTGAAGTATTTCTTCTTCAACCATCTTCTTCCCGTGTTTGCAGATTTTGCTTTGCTATCTCCATATCTCCTACTATGGTATCTAAACTTTCCGATCTGCGGTCTTTCGCAGTTTACAGCCTTTAGCCCTTTAGGTCTTTCGGAGGGATATTATTTAGTTCCCGCTCGCAAGAAGTTCACGTGCAATCGTGAATGCAATCTAATCTATATATGCACCTGTGGCAGCTTGCACGCCCAGTTTCAGTTTGTTTCGTTATTTATATCTGTTTGTCCCTCCGCTCTCAACCTCAGTTCAAATTAGCCTACAGAATGGCGATAAACAGTTTAGTTTTTCGATGTTTATACCGGGTTTGCCAAATGTCTAAACTCTCGTTTCCGCACACTCTTCAATATTAATTTTTCGTACAAACAGCTTCACCTACACTGAAAACTATCCACATAGCGCCCAGAGCCATGTAACATAGCGCATTATTTATGGCCCCATACGCATGTACATAGTATTCTGAGCCATGCAATATGGCTCCCAGCGCCATAATGTCAGAATCTACATAGCGCGTGGTCCCATGTTACATGCCGCAGCATTTATGGTGCCACACGCTATGTACATAGTACCCTGAGCCATGCAGTATAGCTCCCAGCGCCATAATTACAAGGCGCAGAAATTATGGCCCCACACGCCATATTACATAGTGCCATGAGCCATGTAATATGGCTCATGGCACTACAATTGTAACTCGCAGCCATGCTGTGTGAGGAGATGTATAAATATCAGCAAGTTTCTTGAATATAGTAATCTCTTCGATAGAATTCCATCACCTAACATCAAGTGCTCTACCTCCAGATGCTCCGAACTGAGAAGGTTCGTGGCCTTTTGTTGGATGCAAACTGGATCATCTTCAGATGCACTGAAAAACACATAGCGTCAGACGCCATAATTTATAGACTTTTGGCGCCATGTACATAGTCGATTCCGGTCGATTTGTGATAAAATATAGCGCCACACGCCATAGTACATAGGAGCAGACGCTATGCCTATAGCCCTCACGCCATGTACTATAGTCCTCCACGCCATGCAGTATAGTCGTCCACGCCATACAGTATAGTCCTCCACGCCATACAGTATAGTCCTCCACGCCATGCACTATAGTTCTCCACGCCATGTGCTATAGTACTCCACGCCATGTGCTATAGTACTCCACGCCATGTAATATAGTCCGCCACGCCATGTACATGGCGTGGAGGACTATAGTACATGGCGTGTAGGCCTATGTACTTTTCGCCATGTATTATGGCGTGTGGCGCTATATTTTATCACAATCCCTAAATCGACTATGTACATGGCGCCAGAAGTCTATAAAGTATGGCGTCTGACGCCATGTGTTTTCTCAGTGTCCAATTAGTATCACAAGATCGTGTTAAAAAAACGGTGTTTTTATAGTCAATCAGTTTGTATTTTACTATCTTTTATACTAAAAAGGATAATGCACTTTATACTAGTAACATGTCCAATAACCAGATTTTGACATTAAAACTTGAAGCCGTTTGTGGCATATTTTCAATCAAATTTTTGACAGTCTAGCTGGTAGGCTTTGCCAGATAACACGAAGAAGATAACATAGCTGCTTTAAATTTACCACAAGCTTTTGACGAAGTTTTAACATCATGGCAGCCCAGACATTTTTGATCGGGTTCATGTCTGGTGATGCAACTTTTCTGTTTGCATTATCGTTTGCGATATTTTGGGTCGTTATGCTCTTGAAGAATTCAAGCGCTCGTATTGGGGCCAGACCACTTACGGGCAGACTTCAGCAAACACTCTAAGTAGATATTTTTCATTCTTTATGGGTTCAGGATTCTAGTAAGCAAAAAAAAGGTATCATATCTTTGTATTCTGGAGCATGCCTAAATGTGGACTTGTCAGAATGTTCGATGCGCTGGATATGTGATACTCATCAAAACGAGCTTGCTTGCTTGTAAGTACTCCAAGCCCAGACAGAAGATTCGTCCGTTAAAATGACATTGAAAGAATCGCGTCCGCTAATCTCTGCGGGCCCCTGTACTCGTTCTTCAATGTGTCTTTCGCTCAGAAGCGGTTTAAGAGTAGTCTTTCGTCATTCGTAGCTTGAGGCATCATCCGACTAACAGAGATTCCCCTTCTCATCCCAGCGATTCTTTTGTCCTTGGCTTCAGCAGTGGATATCCATAACGATGATTTACCTGGTAGAGGTAAATCGTCCACCATTTTTTGTCTCATTATACTGGTCAATCCAGTTGTTAGCTATCTGGTTCAATTTTCTAAGACATCGCGCTGTAGTCGTTATTGGCATTTTTGGCCCTTTGTCCGATTTCTCTGGAAATCATAATGCAATTGAACTGTAAGCTGCAACACTCTCCAGGTAGTGAAAACCGGTTTTTATTGATAGCGCATACGCTCTTGTGATATAAACTGTAAGTCTTGATTTACAACCAATGGGCCTTTCTACACTTGTATTCTTGATGTACTCCTCAAACTGGTTTGACAACAATCACCATTTCCACACTTGTATTCTTCAGCAACGGAACCGTTCATATACCGATTATGCATATGAATGTGTGCGTGTTGTTGTTTTCTCATTTCGACTTGAGTTTCATGAAAAATTCCTGACCCGTGTTAGTGATTTGCATCAGTTTCAATCAGTTTCAAAAGTGATGAAAAATTCTCTCCAAGTGCATCACTTTTTGTAGAGATTTCCCCTCGATTCTTCTGCCTCTTGCCCAGAAAACCGGTTTGAGGACTGCATCAAAAATACAAGTGTAGAAAGGCCCAATAGTAGCTGATTGTAGAGCATCAGTCGTATGAAAAAAATTAATTGAATCAAAGCCAAATAACAATTAATTTAAAATTTTTTTTACTTGAACAATGAATACATATTTCTTTATATATACGAGTATATATATATATATATATATATATATATATATATATATATATATATATATATATATATATATATATATATATATATATATATATATATATATATATATATATATATATATATATATATATTAGGGCGGGCCAATTTGTATGGAGCCGAAAAATTCGATTAGACCTGCCCCCTAGGATGATTCTATGGACAATTCTAAGCAACTTTGCCGAAGGAACCATAGGTCTATCTCGATTTTCGAGTCTCCCACTTTTCAAAAAAAGATTTTTTCCCTATAACATCATTTTGATTCAAAATTCGTTTTTTTATTCATCGTTATATTATCTTTTTTATGTGTATATGGGGGGTTTTTGGGGTCGAGAAATTCATTTCTGATCTTTATTTTTACCTATGACTACCGCCAGAGGGCGTTTCATGCATATTTTAACTATTTTTCGTCTATTTTCCGAGAAAAATTACAAGTTTTTCGGTAAAATTGATCTTTATTTTATTTTTTTCAACAAAAATTCAACTTAAAAAATAAGAACATGTGTAAAAAATAAAAAAAAAAATGAATTTAGTGGAAGAAAAGCGAAATAACTTATTTTTGAAAGTCTTTTTTGCTTTCAAGTCGGGGGTATTTTGCACGGCTTTCTGATGTAACTGCCATAACACTGTGTCGACTCTTTTCTAAAACACGTTTAGAAACGCTAGCCAGCAATTGAACATGTCTTTCCGTTGCTTGTATGTGTACCGGAATTCTTGGATCAGGCAATGGTGGATCATCGCATTCTAAATATTGTTCCAAATGATCATACGGAATGCTATACGTAAACGGTGGTTCGAATAAGACATCATCTCTATTTAAATCAATCATATTCGTATAATCTGTACAATTGAAGTTTATCAAAGGTTTTTGATAAACTCTAAGATGTGCCGGGTCGTACAGATTTCTTCGGTAGTGTAAAATTTTCTTGATTGCGATTTTTCGTGTCTCTTTTTTATCATCAAATAACATCGCTAACAAAATATTTTCGGAATGTGCGTAATATGAATTGTTTTTAATGACATTATTCACAACTCCGCGTAGATTTGTATCCAAATATTGTGTCCAACGAATGAATTTGTAAAATAATACACTACCGAAGACCACCGAATTATAGTACTTGATGTTGAAGTACATCGGCACATACACTTTCATTATGTATGTTGCCAAAATTTTCAAATTCCTTGATAGATTTTCAGTTGACACATACAACCGCAACAATCTATTCGCCTTGGTGAGCCAACGTGAATGTGCTATTGGTCCTGGTTTATTGTGAGATAAATCCGCAGGAACAACACCATTCGAAATTGCATTGGCCATTTTGTATAAGTACTTTGAATCGGTGGATAATTCAAATGGATCTAAATCAGGTGGCATGTTCTCTAGCACGATTATCTCGAATTCATCTACAAGCTGAAAAAAAAGAAATGAGATGAATTAAATTTTACCATTTAATAATGGAAAAAATCGATGAGAAAAATGACAAATGATACATACCGGAAGATTTTCACAAGTTTCAATTTGTTTGCCCAACGTTCCAGTTGTTGTTCGTGGTCCAGTGGTCGATGATCTTTCCAAAGTGTCAAACAAATGACGAAATGGCAGCTCGTTAAAGTGCAGCATGCACACAAACCAATGCAGCGGTCTATTCAAATGCAATTCAAATCGACGCAAAATCCCATTTCTTACGCCAGTATTTGTTGGCTCACCATCACAGCATATGCCGATTAATGCATCGAGAGCAATTTCTTTTTCGACGAAGAATGCATTAAATGTCATCAATTTGTGTTCAGCATCTTCATTTTCGACTTTTGTGTAGCCTATCAATTGAGAATTTGGTTCCTTCAAAACAACTAGATGTGGTTCTTTCACCATCCTTGCATGCAACTTCTCATCGATTTTTTCCATTGTTAAAGCATCATTTTTTCGGCCGTCGAATGAAAATGCTATCAAATTGGATGCATCATACTGCTTACGAAGCAGTTCTTCTCTGCATTTGGCCTTTTCTCGACGCACTTTATTTTTATCCATGATGATAGGATTGCCATGTGCATCTTTTACGTCAATGTCTTGCATAAGAGATGTTGCGAGTGCTGCTGCTATTCTATCAGACACACCAAATCGATCACACATCGCAGCGAAGTTCGAAGCATCGTATCTGGGAGTATACGGTCCTCGTATCATTGGCGGAATATCTTGTGGATTTGAACTTGGCTGATCTATATCAGTACTTGGTTCATATGCTGAATGGCTCTGTTCAACGCTTGTTGGTATTATTGTTGACGTTGGTGCTGGCTCTTCAACTTCTAGCACGAATTCCGGTATCGTCAATCTTCTGTCATTATTTTGATCTCGCATGAACTCTTTCAAATGATCTGGAATCAATCCACATGAGCATAATTCTGCTTTCAAGTCACATTGACATTTGCCGATGTAAAATAATTCTTTTGTAGATTGCTCGAACGTTCTGAATGAGGCGATATTTGAATGTTTAGTTTCGATTTGATACTTGTCAATCAATGTACCCAATTTTCTAACAACACTTTGTTTGGTTAGAATTTCAACATTAAGTTGACTCCAAATTTCAATCAATTTGTCTGTTACGTGCGGTACGAATGTTTTATACGAAAACATTTTGTTTTGGAGTTTAGCACGTTCGGCCAAGAAAAAAAAACATCTTAAAATATCCTGTTTCGTTGGCAGATCGAGTCCACTCAAATCACAAGATGCACCAAAAACAGCAACATCGTGCGAAGGCAAATGCTTCAAATGACTTTCGGTACTTGTTGATGTTGTTGCGGTTTGAGATGTAGACGGCAATGCATTTGGATCCATTGTATAATTTTGCTATTCTAATATCATTATCATATATATAATATATATATATAATATTTTACTTTTTGAATTTCACAATTATTCACTGGCAGGAAATTTATAATTCACTTTCACTGAAATGATGCTCAAACACTAATGAACTGAACACTCATAAATGTCATTGTGTTGTGCTCTTTCACAAAATATGTCGGTAATGATGTTTTACCGATGTTTTTTTTTAAATAAATGCGTTGTTGACTTGAAAGCAACAACACTTTGTCGCTTTTTTTCTCACTAAATTCATTTTTTTTTTTTTTTTTTACACATGTTCTTATTTTTTAAGTTGAATTTTTGTTGAAAAAAATAAAATAAAGATCAATTTTACCGAAAAACTTGTAATTTTTCTCGGAAAATAGACGAAAAATAGTTAAAATATGCATGAAACGCCCTCTGGCGGTAGTTATAGGTAAAAATAAAGATCAGAAATGAATTTCTCGACCCCAAAAACCCCCCATATACACATAAAAAAGATAATATAACGATGAATAAAAAACGAATTTTGAATCAAAATGATGTTATAGGGAAAAAATCTTTTTTTGAAAAGTGGGAGACTCGAAAATCGAGATAGACCTATGGTTCCTTCGGCAAAGTTGCTTAGAATTGTCCATATAATCATCTTAGGGGGCAGGTCTAATCGACACAAAATTTGGCCCGCCCTAATATATATATATATATATATATATATATATATATATATATATATATATATATATATATATATATATATATATATATATATATATATATATATATATATATATATATATATATATATATATATATATATATATATATATATATATATATATATATATATATATATATATATATCAGCAAAATGATTAAGGGAGATAATCTCTGGATTGGCCAATCCGATTGAGCTGAAATTTTCGGAGAACGTAGATGTATACAGTAGGTAGGTCCACGACTTTCTCAAATTCAGATATCTTAAACCTTTTGGCGGTGGCGAGCGTTTTAGTGAATTTGGAGGTACTCCTATATTTCCAAGCAGTGTAAATTTTTATTAAAGAAAAGTATTGGGAATGAAAACTAATTATGTTCTAAGCTTGTCTATGATAAAGAATTGGATATTTTGAGTCATGTGTGGGTGCAGGGTGCCTAAAAGTAGGCAAGGATTTTTTTTCAAATTTTGATTTGTCATTACTTCTAAGAAAAACAATGGATAATCGTGAAATTTGCAGAGCGTGTTAATGTTGACTAAGATTTAGCACACGTGGATTTTCAAGATAGTGCGGGTAACCCTGTAGCTACGGCAGGCTCCTGAAAAAAAACCTTCAAATCATTGACCTTCCTGGAAAATTTTTGATTTTTGACAAAAAAATCAGATCACTGATAAATTTCAACCTTTGTCCATCATGTCAAATAAAAATTTTCAAAATTCCGATTTGCACAAGAACGGCAACCCATCACCAAATTACCTCTATTTTCAGCACTCGAAAGTTCTGTTCACGAGAACTGACGACCGGATTATTCGATCATAGTGAAATTTACAGGACATGTTGGTATTAGCTAGGACCAGGTCTGATAGAAGTGATTTTGAAATGCGGGCAACCCTGTGCCAGTGGTACCATCTTGAAAAATCACTGAGAAAAAAAACCGGTTTTTGGCCGATAACTTCCGATTCGGCTATCAGATTTTGACAAGATTCATACAATACTTGGATATTAGTCTATGTAACATTTGTTGAAAATTTGGCTGAAAAATTTGAATAGAGTTGCCAGCTATGGTGATTTGTGTCTCATAAATCTTGCAAATTTGCTCAGCAAAATAAAGTTTTTTTCCCTATAACTTCCGGTCCAGTGTAGAAATCAGAACGAAGTTCACGCAGTAAATGGACTTTAATGTGAGCCAAATGTCGTAGAAATTTCGTACCAAAATCATGAAAGGGCTGCCAGCTATGACAATTTTTGTAATTTTTTTGGAATTTCTTTACTGAGCGATTATGTCATTAGATTTGCAAATGGAAATGATCCTGCAATGAAAATTAACAACAAATATTAACGCTTTAAAAACTTGAAAAGATTTGAGGGTGGTAACCCTAAAATTCTTTTCACCCGTATAACTTCCAGCGCAGTGATTCAATCGAAACGAAATTTACTGGTTGGGTTTAACTTAACGTGAAGCAGATTTGGTATGCTGTTGACACAGGCTAACCAGCATTAGCCATTTCCATAAATATTGCACCAACAGATGCTTCAAACAACGTTCTCATATGCAAAGCATTTGCAATAAAAATAAGGAATCCATTTTTAAATTTTTCGAGTTTTGAACATTTTTCGGATGGCAGCCTCAAACAACGTTTAACTGCTGAAACTTTCGATGAAATCCTGCGATGAGAACGAAATTCAAAGGATACGTTGATTTGAGTATGAGCTTGTTATGGTTAACTTATTGCTGCTTCGTTGGGAAAGTGTTGCTAGCACTGAACATTTTCATCATTTGTGTTATAGTTTAGTTTTGTTGCTTTGGATAAGGAATGGTTGATATGATTCTACAAAAAAGTGTATTACGTCTTTCCACAGTTTTTTGCCACTCAAAGACAATTTCTTCGAAAATTAGTTTTCTAGCGGTTCAGGTGCTCTAGAGTTTTTTTTATTATTAATATTAAATTTGAATTTTCAGTATCTAAATTTTTGTATGAATGACGTATTATTATGCCTGTTCAAATCTGCAACAAGCACATGTAAACTATTTATAAATTATCTGAACAACTCGTGAACAACTTTTTCAGGCTAAAATTAATTACTTATATCTGCTAAACATCAAATTGATTTTCCCGTGCTTGCTTGGTAAGTCCAAAACCATTTAATTTAAGCCTGTGCTAGTGTCAGATATCATTAGGATTAAATCACTTCTCATTACCACAAATTTGTGGCAGCTGTTCTATTTTAAATATAATGTTGTATAATCGAATGTTCGATACAAATACATTTCAAACTAGACCATAAATGTCAGTTTGAAAATACCATTGTCAAAGTCGATTGACATTTCCATTTCAACAAACTCAAGCTGAACTTGCTTTAGCATATTTGTATAAGCTATAAGTAAATCCTTTCTCAAATGATCCCAATAAACGTCTTTCACATCAAGAGTCATCCTACTGGCGGTATTGACAGAACCATAACCTAAAAGTGATTAGCAATCCCTTCTGTCGAACATGTAACACAATTCAGCCATGTAGCCACCACCACAACAAACACAACAGAAGACTAGTAATTCAAGCAATAGTAGCAGCTGCAAACTATCAACCTTCTCACCTGCAAGTGACAACAGAAGCACTTTACACAAGTCTGCTCGACCACGGCCAGCTTTCCTACACTAACCCCTCTCTCTATGCTTTGGGTGATTTGTTTGAAACACTACACCAAAAGCTGAACCAGCAACCACCTTTCGCAAAGGATCAAAAACAATAGCTCTTTCTATATAAGTATGTGCCCAAGCTTCCGACTGTGCAAAATCTTTTTCATTATTTGCTCAAAGCCTTCTATTCAAAGTACGGGTAAGTTTCGAATTTCCTTATTAAGTGCTGAAACACGAAAATTAAAGAGAGAAGATGCGGTGAAACTCTAACTGCTTATCACAGCCAAAAAAGCCCAGAAGGTGAAAGTGTTGTTCTATGAGAACTTTTGCAAAATCAAACATATTGATTGTAGGCAGTATGTTCCGGATAAACATTGGAACACGCCCGAATGCTCCCGAACGCAATGAAGGACTCTTCAATTACACCGAACTTACAAAAGCAATGTATAGGCTGGGGGAACCAAAAACACTCTATGATAGACTTACAAATAAGTATGTGTCGGTGCTTATGAGTGTGTGTACAAAAACACATCCATTCTCGACCGTAGATACCAAACGAGTCAATTTAGTCTACAAACTAGAGCAAAAAGGGATGTAAGCCTAAGGAAAAAGTCATCCTATCCCTATACATATAACCACATTGGCAAACATTGTATTGGGCGCCATCGATGTACGAATCTCTCTGCTGGTAAAAAGCGCGAACCGTTTAGCAGTGACGGAGTCAGTGTAGGGCCGACATCGAAAAATTATGGTCGCTCTTGGGTTCGCAAAAGGTTTGTAAATGATTCCAAAGGGTAAAAGGTGAGTACACTTTGAGCCGCAGACATTTGTAGGGATGTGGAATTTGCTAATCGAAGAGAACAAGTTGTTACCCGATCTCAATTTTCATTCTTGAATTTTGGCTATGGGTGATGTAGACTAGTGTTTAGAATGAAGAGGTCCTACAGTTCAGGGTTAAAAAGAGGCAAGTGTTCTAAAGATATGTTTGATAGATATTGTTTTGTGTGTTGCACAGTTTCCAGCCAGAAAAATAAATGAATAATATGTCGAGATAGATGAAAAGTTTTTGCTGTCATTTTTACTAATATTATTTGAAACCCAAAATGCAGGATATAATTTGCAAGATATAATATAATTTTCTTAATACATAGTTTTAAGCGAAATCTTTTCTGATATCCTTTCAATGCACCTTCGCATAGAAAATTCATTATTGCAGTAAAAAGTACAATATATGTAATACATTTCAGCCATTATTCCGATCCGAACTGTTATCCTGAACCAACAAACAAAAGGAATATTTAGCATTCTCTCATTCTCTGTATCACCCTTATCGTCAGTCAGATTACAAGAGCTTACCCTTGAGCTGTACTATCGGAAGGACTCCAATGTTTACACGTCCAGTTCTTCTTCCTGTCTACTAACTAACCGAGTGACTAAAAGGTGACGACAACTAGTCCTGACAACGCCAACAATAGCGACGCAATGACAAAAACAGCAGAAGCACAGCAGGTGAATTCACTTTTGGGCACATAAGAATCCATTATTTCAGCAGCCAACTTGGCAGCAAACCGAACAAGTACGCCAAACCGGCATGTAAGTGACATGCAAATGGTTGATCTAGTAGCGTATTAAAGTAGTTTCGGTTAATAGATAGGGATGGCAAGACATCTAGTAGTTGAGTATCGGAAGGGCTGTGCGATTGAGGAAAATATCTCTGGAATTTTAAAGATAGCGATACACGCCTGTCGCAATTTCTACAAATTTTCGATTAATCGAATGGGGCGAATTGTGTGATACAAATGATATTTTTAGAGTATTGTTTGCATGTGACCCTCATCAACTTAGTATGTTGCGTTTAGTTCTAAAACAATATTCAAGTTTCAAAATAATTTGATAGCAAAAGGAAAGACATACAATACGCAGGTTGTAAAAGTATAGACATTTCCAAATCAATTTTAAAGTACTTGTACGTATCTAATGATTGATTTTTCCGTCCAAATAAAGTATTTTCAAATGAATAAGAAGAGGTTTATGCAAAAAAGTTACTATTTAGTAATTTTTTATATCATTTTTCTAAAATAAAAATTAAAAAGTCAATCGCGAACTGAATTCGAAAAATATCTAATAAATACTATAAGCAAATAATTTCATTGCTACAGGAGAGGTTAATATAGAAACTTTGAAGCTATTGAGCTTTGGAACAAGAATTATTTAAAAATTAATTATTTAATAATATAGAAACTTTGAAGTTCTTGAGCTTTGGAACAAGAATTACTAAGAATTAATTATTTAATAGCAAGCTAATATAGATAGCTCTAGTGTATAGGAGCCACTAGAACTGATTTTCGAAAGAAAGCAGATGAAATGTGTAAATTAACTTTGTTTCCATATTGAGTATCGACGAAATTTTTATTAAGCCAAGTTTTCATACTCATGACCAGATCATCACACCAGCTGCAAAATATATGAAAATATCATTAAATTTTGCACAAATAGCTAAATTTTACCCTGCATCAGAAGACATACCAGCATGAAACTTGATAGGTAACTTTGACTTTGGCAGCTAACGCGCGAAAAAATTTCAATACACAAGAAATTCAACCAGTTGCTACCTGCTTCGATTATAAGATGTTCAGCATATGAAAATATGATGGCAGCACTTCTTGGTACAACAACGGCCAAATAATCGGTTATAGCAGACTTGTGCCAGCACCAACACGTCAAATCTGCTTCACGTTGTAATAAACTTACTCCATGAATCTCGTGTTGATCCGATAACTGGATTCAAAGTTACAGGCATTGTTGCCAAAAAAAATTTGAAATTTTAGAAAAATTAAACCGTACCGATATCAGATATTTATCAAACTTGTTTTATGTCTAGATCAAGTCTCTTCTCTGAAAAAAATCCACATGGCGCCCAGAGCTATGTAACATAGCGCAATATTTGTGGCCCCATACGCTATGTACATCGTACTCTGAGCTATGCAATATGGCTCCCCGCGCCATAATGTCAGAATCTACATAGCTCGTGGCCTATGTAACATGGCACAGCATTTATGGTCCCACATGCTATGTACATAGTACCCTGAGTTATGCAATATGGCTCCCAGCGCCATAATTACATGGCACAGAAATTATGGCCCCACACTCGCAGCCATACTGTGTGAGGAGATTTATAAATGTCAGCAAGCTTCTTGAGTATAGGAGAGGATATGGTCATTGATGTCATTTATCCGTCGGGAATTTCGTCGATAGAATTCCATCACCTAACATCAACTGTTCTACCCCCAGATGCTCAGAATTGAGAAGGCCCGTGGCCTTTTTTTGGATGCGAACTGGATCATCTTCAGATGGACTGAAAAAACACATAGCGCCAGACGCCATAATTTATAGACATCTGGCTTCAGTTCAGTTATAGGAATGGAAAAAATTTTAGGATTGTCACATGCATCAAAGTTCGTAATTTACAAAATCAAAACATGGTTGAATTATGTTCATTGCAGCATGACATGATTTGAAAACTGATTGATCTCTTAGTGCAGAAACGACCAAAATCATTGCAGTTAGCAATTCTATCCGAATTTCGCAAACAAAAATCGGTCAAAATTGGCTTACTCTATAATCAACGTACAGCGTGAATATCGTTTTCATCTAATTATTGTAACGAAAGCAATAAGAGAAGAACATGTTTTATTTTTTCGATTGACAGTATTTAAAGATGGCGTCACATCTCCAAGGCTTCCTACAGTATTCAATTACTTCTGCTACACCATTTTCTTTTGATCATTTTTGATTTTATTTATTTTGATTTTATATTGATCAGATGATCCGGTCTTGAGTTCTCGTGAACACTATTTTCGGTTGCTTAAATAGCTAATTTGGTGAAGGACTACCTTTCTGGTAGGCTGACGAATTTTTAAATAATTTTAGATATTGTAAACTGACTGTGCGGACAAAGCGTTAGATTTATCCAACATTCGATATTTTTTCCAAAAACGCAAATTTTTCAGGAGATTCGATGATATGAAGGATGTTTGCTGTTATCTACCGTATCTAAAAGGTTGCCCAGATATTTATCAAAAATCACAGAGGCTTATTTTTTATAAGCTGTAATTTGTTCTGTGAATTTTGTAATGACATGATAAGTTGAAACTTTAAAAATTTCTTAGCTAACTTTTAAGCAATCCGCGCCCGGTTTCGATAACAAAATGGCCAGAACGTTATCATAATTATACACAAAATATTATCAGTTCTCATTTCGCATACTTGCTTTTTTCGAAGTTCTCCTTTCTATAGAATTTCAAGGACACTTGTAAACTCAGTAAAATATTCGCCGCCGTAAAAGGGTTGACAGTATTTTGTATTGTATTTTCAAACCTACTTGCATGCATATTTTTTTGAAAATTTCAGTTTGATTGAATGAACACTTCTGTGATAATCTCATTCGTTCAATTCGACTTAAATACAAGTTTCAAACCAACATATTATAAAAAAAGCACAGCGATCAAAAATCATCAAGAAGTCACAGGAACAAGTCACAGAGAACTATCACAAAAAAAAAATCAGAGTGAAAAGTGCCAGCAAAAAGTCACAGCGTACAAAATATCAGTGAACATAATCACAGTTTTTACAGGATCTGTGACTTTCGATCACAGTGATTTCAGTCGCAGTGATATTTCGTTGTGATTTTTGACTGTGATTTTTTGTTGTGATCTCGTTCTTGGTGATTTGCTTCGCTCAGATTAGGTACGTTAGCATTTCACTCGCTATGATATCATTAACTGTGATTTAGAATATGTGGTCATTGCTGCTACCAGTGATTTTTCTTCTACTTTGAAAAATAACAGTTATTCATAAATCTTTGTCTATAAAAAGTAAAATCAAAAGTATTTGTACAAAATAGAGGTATTCTATGATAAACGGCCATTCCAAAATTCGTGCTGTTAGTAAAGATGTATCTTTTCTACGAGAAAATTATGGAAAAATGTGTTGTTTTAAATAAAACACATGAGGTAGAAGTTTGTTGTTATCGTTAGGACTACAATATAGTGCAAATATAAAAAAAAATCTAGTAAAATCAGTGATGAATTATCAGACATTCACAATTTAATTTTAAATTATTCAATTAATTTCATTGCGTGAATTTTTCCCCAATTATATATTCTTTCATTCAGTAAACACAACTTGTGTCAGTTCAATAACGTGTTCCCAACAGAAAACACTTTTTTCAAAAGCTGCGAAACATGTGTTTCCGGGTGGAATTTATTCGAAGGACACTTGTATTGAATTTGAATTCAATTCGAAAATTGAGAGTACATCTGCAAAGTTTTAAGGGGAGCTTCTCCTGTAAATGGGTTAAAAAATCGTTTTTTTTTTCATTGTTATTCAATTATATATGCATTAAGAAATACGCATGTAAAATTTCAGGCTGGAATTCGCAAAATTGTGGAAGTTATGAGTTTTTTTGTCACGTCGTGTTCAACATACTTCTTTAGGAACTAAAAACTTTAAGCGCGTTTTTCTCGAAACCATGCTTTTCAAACTGGCGTGCACGATAACTAAAAAACGGCTTGACCAATTTTAAAAGTTTATATATCAGATTAAAGCGTATTAAATTTCGAATGGAACATCGTCGAGAAAGTTGTATAAAAAATTTTTTTAACACACTTTTGTTAAACAAATTTGTTGAAAAAAAATGAAAATTTTGCAAATTTTGTTGTAGTTTGTGTAAAAAAATTTTTTTTTTTTTAAACAAAGACGTCGTTCTATAGAGGACTCAAAAACAAACAAAAAACATATTACATTGTTTGTTCCAGAATCAACTCCTGAGGCTCTACAGTGCACGCCATTTACCTCTGCGAAAATAACATGTCCCACTTTGAGCAACCATATCTCAGGAACGACTCAATATTTTTACATAAAACTAACAATGTAGCAGTCTCTAATAAAGAATAATAATTTCATAAAAAATTCAAGATTAGGCAACCCATAGTTTTTTTTAAATCCACGCTCGAAATTAAGGAGCGAAAAACCCCGTTTACAGGAGAAGCTCCCCTTAAAGCCAGAATTTTTTTTGTTACATTTAATTTGAAATAGGGGGATCAGTCCATTTGCTTTTGGTGAACACGAGTAAACTAAAACGGTTTTTGTTTTGGCTGGATATTAGTAGAATCCAATAATTTTTCTATTGAATTATTATATTTTACTAAAGAGAAGTAAAACTACAACCCTTGTCTAGCCTTGTGATTGGATTCGATGGAGACTTCATTCATGACCAATGTTTACGAGTTCGGAATGGCCAGCTCTGCGCCTCACTTTATTCCCTAATTTAGCTCAGATACCCACGAGCTAGGTGAACTCGAAGCCCGATATATACGCGCAGACCATATTCTTAAAGACGGTGCTCTTCTCACTTGGGTACTCCGTTAGAGAAATATATGTAATTCCTAGCATAGGATATTTTTTTGTTTTTTATTTGTAGCAGCTATAACAGCATCGGTTGGTATGATCATTGGCGTGTAGAAAAAAAAAATCGAATGCATAAAAACCGCTTGAAAAATCGATTTTTGAAGAAAAGCGTCGGAAATGTATCATTTTTGCTTCCATTTTTTTTTGGTGGATGAAATATTTATAAATCTACTTTTTCGCAAATAAATTGGCCGAGTTTCTCAAGTGTTGCGGTGACTGTAGCTTAGCTCGTTAACGCGCCAGTCGGAATCGACGATCTACTGCCTGCGGGTTCGAATCCCATTATGCTCACGATGGTGACTAGGCAACTAGGTGCATAGCACTATCGCTTCAAAAAATAAGAAAAAATATGGCCTTTAAGAATAATTGAATAATTGATGTATTCATATGTGTCTCCCAACCACGTAACCTAAGCATTCGCTTCAAAGGGTAATCCCCGGAGCTTTGGCATTATCATAAAAAACCAAAAGCAGGTTAAATTTTGCGACTCTTTCAGCAAACCTTTCCTGTGAATTTCGTTTTTATCCGATGACTGCTTTGAAAGTTTCAGGAGTAAACAGGTTTTGAAGGTTTTCTCTCTGTTAGAAAAATATAAATATTGTGTATTTTCCACAATAAAATTAATCATTATTTAATATCATATCGGACTTTGCTGATGTAAAAATTTGACCGTGGCATTTCTTAGTACCAAAACGACAAATATGCGGGGTGCTAACGAATCTTTTCTAACTACGCAACCAAAAGGCTTTCACACCTGTTTCAGACCAAGATCAACCAATCCTGGTTAATTCGAATTCAGTCTGATGGCTGTATTGGAAGTTAGGACGGATAAGCTTTTGGTCCTAGATATTTTTCTAATTTTTGGTCTTAGACATCAGTTGGAATGTGCCACATATTTTGCGGATATCCTCGTTTTCACTGTCATTGAGCCTGAGTTTCGTTAGAAAAAAAACGAAAACTATGATTGGCTCGGGGTATGGTACAATGCTGGGTTTTGGCTTGAATGGTTATAGGATCCAGATGCAATTTCTCAACCCATACACACAACCCTTTGCTAGCATTGCAATCGAAAGTATACCAAATCTGCTTTATGTTGAGACCAACTCACCAAATGAGTTAAATCAAACTAAAAACATTATCATGTAGTAAATATATTTATCTAAATTTTAACTTAACACTTAACTAACAAAAAGGCAAAGGGAAACTGTCTACTGAAATATAAAACTGTGAGCCAAATATGTGTTTAAGAGTCAGTGTTTCTTGTAACCCTATCTTGTAACCCTATTGCCCGCTATCATCATTCTTGTATTGGGCTTGCTATATTCATGATCACCGAAAATGTCCTTAGTGTTTAAAGTATCAATTCAGCCATACTTCTTGGTGGATGCTAGTTTTTATTTGCTCCAACTTTTTAAGATTGCTAATGTATATACAAAATATGGTGCAACCTCAAGAAAAGGATTCCAACGCCATTTGATTGCATGAGCTTAGCAGCCAGTTGATGATCCGGAAACATTGCACGTAAAATATCTAGCGCTGCCTCGGATGTGTTCAACGTTTTGTTGAAACCAGATTTCTCCGGCACTAACATCTTCAGCTTTGCATCAGAATCATAGGATTATCTGTTTGTAGCGATCAGCATTGGCTCTTAAAGCCTGACTCTCATCAACTTTAAAATAAACAAGGTTCTAAGCCATTTTAGGGAATTGAAGTCGCATATACATTCCGTTTATTGACACACCCTTGGTAAAAAAACTTGGTCAGAAAATCACTACACTACATCCTTGCTAGTCTAGAATCTAATCTAAGTAAACTTTTTGTTATCTATGATCTATTCGCATCTATTTTTGTGTATTTGGGAGTAAGTATAATTACTGGGCAGATATTATAGTTTATACTTATAAAAGTAAAGAAAAGTAAACACACCAAAGCCCTTGATGAGGTTAAAGCTGGTAGAGCTCTTGTCGGAATTGAGGCTGGAAGATGAGCCAATGTATACGAGTATAGAGTGATTGGTATCACGCCTCAATTCAACCCTGATTTGACTCAGACACCTATTCAGAGCTAGAAGAACAAAACTCGATAAGTGGCCTCTATCTGATCCTGGATTCGAATTAAGAATCACATACACTAGAAGTTAGGGATCTATCTGCTTAGCTACACGATCTTAAATATGATTATAAAATAAGCTCAATAGTCAGAACTCTATTTCAGGTTTTCCGCAAACAAAATATAACAATTTTAATGCGCACATTGTTATCATTAACAATGCTGCTAACGCAGGATGCTCGAATTAAATCACTTTGAAAATATTTAATGACAATTAAGTCTCTTCAAAATCGAAATTAACATGATAGTAAATCCACAACGCTGCAGTTAAAGCCACGATATTCCAGCACCGATGTCCTCACTAGAACGTAGAGGGAATATAACAGGTCGAATGAACATATTTAGTCTAAAATGCATCACTGCGACTCCTTTTTTTCAATTTTCATTGAAACGAAGTGCTAATCGCGAATAATCATAGAAAGTAAAACATCTTTGAAAAAAATTTAAAAAAATCATTAGTTTTTCCTTTGCACTTATTTGAAATCATTCACATATATTTGCATTTGTAGCTACAAAATCTACCTCAATTTTAACATACTATTCTCTTTTCTAATGCACTGGAGCCGACCAATTTAAATGTGATGAACGATCATGTTAATTAACATACACGACAAATTCGTTGAAAATCCTCTCATAATTTTGTTTGGTTAGCTCCTTTTTAATCAAAAAGTAAAAAAAATACTAAGATTTCATACTAATTTCCGAGAAATTCTTGAATCCAATCTACCAGAGTAAAGGATAAGTACTCTGATTTACTATCTAGCATGCCACCATATCGTCTAAAAACATCATAAAACATATTAATATCAATGATAAATCCTCTCTATAATAGAACATGTCAAGATAAATTATAAAATGCACGATTTTCTTCTTTTTTTACCACTCTCTGCAATATGTTCGAGTACACCAAGTCGTATGTTTGTAAGTGCATATTTCTTGTCAGAAAAGCTCACGAACCGCCTCAACCACTACATTCTAGCTCTCCATATACTGCGCTAAAAATTTTCTGTTATTGTTATTATTGTTAATCGTCTCAACATCAGTTCTTTTGTGCTGACTTCACGTAAACATCTTAATGTCAATTACTATACTTCATCCAAAGGACATGAAGCGTATGCGACTCATGCAGACCGAACAACAGAATGGACTAAAAGCCAGGTTTAGGTTTGTTAGCCTGTACTATGCGCTGAGGTTACGAGTAAATGTACTAATGTAGAAATGTGTATGTTGCATTAGCAATATAACTACAACATATGTGGAAAACTTTGGAACCATAGAAAAAATCCAAGCCTCACTGATGATGATGACTATGCAGCCATCATCACCGACGTTGTCGACAAGCAGCAGAAAATTTTATTTTCATTAAATTTTAATTATCACCGCATGACAAGCATGAACCCTTCTCCGAATGGAGAATATCTCTTTAAATCCTTGTCGTGTCAATTATCGTTAAGTGCAAAAGTCTACAATGTTGTGATGCCCCACTCGCTCACCACATGCATCGCGGTGCGGACACCGGAGCGGGAAGGAAATTATGCTTGAATGGTGGGGAGGACGAAACCAAGGGATTGTTGTGTTTCGTTGTTTTTTTTTTTATATGTTGTTTGTCTGAGAAAGGTGACGAGGAGAAGAATAGGATGTGTATGATAAGGTGTGAAGTGTAATTTTGTAAGAACGAGCAGTGGGACTAGTAGAGAAGGGAACGAGTCAAGCCTCTTAAAAATCCTGGCTGATTTGTTTTTACACAATATAATGTTGTATTGTGCCCAACAAATGAAGATAACGGGAAAGATTGTATGTAGAGGTTGTTGAGAAAAGTGGATTTTTAAAAGCGTACACGTACTTATAGTCAAGATTTATTCAGATGTTAATGCATTTGCATAAACTGATTGTAATTGAAAGAAATGGTCGTTAATGTAAAGTACTTTTGATAGGATGTGCAATGGATTTACATAATGATTCTAATGTGGTGAGTCAAGTAGTGTATGCTCTAAAAGACAACTACTCGTTTCTTTTCGAATTGAGTTTAGTACTCATGTTACTTACGATCGAAAGGAAGTCCACGCACCAACAGAAGTTCATAGTATATGTACCAATAGCAGATCATGAAAAATGTCTATCACTGCCATCAAAAGATATCTAACTCAAGCTACATAGAAATGATATGAATACGTTAGCGCCCAGTGTGGGTCATCGCTTAAAGTGATTTAATAGTGATGGGTGTATTGTGTGCGTAAAATTGCAATTACTGTTTAGATATTGTTTTGTTTTTTAGCATCCTTTTGTTTTGAATGACCAATAATACAGAATATTCTAAATATTATAAATTAATCGTATTGCTGTTTAGGTTTTAATTTACTTATTCCTATTTTTCTTGTTCTTTGATTCCTTAATAGTCATGATCAAGTTATAGCTGCTTGCTTGGAGCTTTGTATCCAATTATTTTTTTTTTAATTTGTTTTATTCATACATGAAATTTTTCATGCTTACTTTTAGACATAAAGTATGAATTTGCGTCAAATTGCTCCAAACCCGATAACTTTTATATTGCAGATAGAACTTTTTTTTTTTAGATATTTTTAGATACGACTTTTGCAAGATTCGTTTGTTTTCGGTGCCTCTCTTTGCAGTGTTTAGCTATCATCACTTTTGAATTTCACTCAACTAAACTCTGAAGACCGTTTCTAGAATCACTATTGCTATTCTGCTTAGACATTGCATCTATAAACAATATTACCTAACGCTGAAAATCCATACCATATATGCTTCGCAGAAGTTGTCTTTGTCAATCAACTACACAGCATGATGTGAAATATCAACATTATAAATATTTTTATCTTGTTTTTGTTGCTTCCTCTTTCCTAACTGGTCGTCCATCTGCCTGTCAAGAGGTGTGCAACAAGAAAATCTTCGTGTTGACTTTTAGTCTGCAACAGAATTGACATAGCCTTTTGCTCTGCTGACTTTTCTTCTGACTTCAACTCTATCATCAAACCTTTGAGCACTCACAAATACGTGTAGATATATGGAGGAGTAATATTGTGGGCAACCTCTTTCCTGATATTTTACGACATAATTAGAGAGTTTTCTCTGCGCGCTTCTTTTAGTTGATGTGCTTTATTCGTAGTGCACGAGCAAAGCTGTTAATTATATGGTGAAAATTCTTGCCTCGTAGGATGAGATGTCATTGTTTTTCAGTTGTTTAAAAAAAAAGAAATTGTGTGGCTAATCTTCTAATTACATTTGTTACGATTTTTTCACGATTGTTGTGTGGTATTCGTCGCTCATTTTCAGTTGAATGAGCTTTCTGCTTGCTGGCTTAGGCCAACAGATGTAGGCGAGCAGTTAGCCAAGGTATATTTGACGGAATGAACTATTATTAATTAGGAAACAAAATAATGTAGTGTGGATGATATACTATAGAATGACATAGTTTCAAGAAATTTATTGTGTTTTATCAAATTGTAATTTTTTATGAGATACTATTGGAAACCCATTCATTTTTCTTGTTTTCTTTTCTTTGCAAGTTTGTTCAAATTCAGATGGATTTTACTTACCCAATGGCTATCTTTCACCAGTGGTAATGTGAAGATTTTAAATTAGATCGATGATGATATTCATATTAAGAGACTTGTTTTCATGGCCAAAGAAAGTTCTAGGGATGCAATTCTCAATCCGAATTTTCTTCAAGGATTGAAAATAAGTTTCGTTTATTTCTGCATATGAAATTTTTAATTCCGTAGAGCAACATAATTGGCAAACCTAGTGAAAAACTCGAATTTGCGATTTTGAATTGATGTTCTTCGGTGTGGCGTCTATTTTCGGCCTTTTTATTATTATATTTAGAAATTCAATCACTTTATATCCCATATGCATGAAGAATTTCTCTATTTACTCATTATAATGGCACATTCGGAAACTGGCTTGAAACATCGGTGTCAACGTTCAAACTAGGTGGCAAGACGTTGCCCAATTTTTCGAAACAGCCAATAGGCTTGAAATAAAAGATCAACTATGGTCTTAACTGCGATCCTCGATCTGATTTCATAGTTGCCGGTGATCTAAATTGGGAAAATCATTTAGTGAAAATTACAGTTGCATTTGTGATTGGTGCGGTCAGTCCGTATGAGATTTTGGAAATTTCCGAAAATGGGTTTTACTTCTCTGGCACGCTGGACAGTTTTTCGCCCATTCGGCTTGATTTTTGTTTCTATTAAGCGCTTTTTTGTTTCGCCAGTGAGTTGTGACATACCATGTCACATTTAAAATCCTTTGTTGAATTGTTTATGGAATATAAAAACGAATTTGCCTGGTGGATACCAGGATAAACTAAGATTTTGTTAGCACTAATCAAAATCTTTCGCAAGCACAGAGACGTTGATTACTGAAGTAGTAGCTGCCTCTCTGTGTCCTCGGATTGTGCTTTGCAAGATGGACGATGTTGATATGAGTTGGTATGGTGTTTTTTTATGACGGAAGAAAATGTGTCAGCTGTTTTATGTCTATGAGATTTGTACAAATCTGCTTCCTCCGATTTTTATTGGAACGCATACGTCAAAGGTTTATGATCCGTGGCTACCGTAGTCTGGCGCCATTAGATCAAATATTTGAGAAACTTAATAGCTTGAAACACCGCCGGCTAATCTCGGCAATATACTCTACCCTATAGGTTTTGTTGTGCTTTATTGAGTTTTCAAAAGAAAAACCAGATCCGTTTACCTTTTGTTCACACAAAAAACCGATAGTAATATACCAGGCTTTACGCCGCAGATACAACAGCACATCACCCACTGCGAATTTAATCGAAAATGAGCTTGTGATCTATTCCTTGCACTTATGAAATGCATTTTTAGCTGCAGGCATTTAGATTACCAGTCAATTGTCACTTTGTCACTCATCACATTTAGATCCTGTGATGTGATCAAACAACGGAGCTTGGTCTTGACTGCATACAACCATCACTATCAAAAAGAATTTACCGAACGTTCATGAAAATAGTCGCCGCCTGGAATGACCATTGTGGGGAATCTTAGAATTTCCCAAATGTATTATTCTTGGCACCGTCGCTAAAAAGTCACCACGGTATTGAAATTTCTTCCACACGCGATAAAATATCGGCTACATCGCTACGGTCACTGGTAATGTGTATCAATTTTGCCGAAAAATGTCCGATAAAATCCAACTGCAATGTCTGACGAGGTATAGTTTTGTCAATTTATTGTAGGAAAGAGTAGGTACGTCAAAGACTCATGAATAGACTTTATCTAGATTTCGTGAAAAACCCCGAAGGGTGCTAGTTTCCAACTGACTTCTTGCTCCAAAACAGCTCCAACTGCCATCTCCCATTCGTCTCAATGTAGTATAAGTGGCACTTTCGAGTTTCAAGCTCGAAAAGAACAATATATTGCTTCTGCGAGGCATGTCTTGACGCGGCCAAAAACTTTCTTAGCTTCAGGAGACGAGTTGATACTTTTAGCGTAACATATTTTCGGGTTTCAAAGATAAACTTTTTAGTGGCTGTTGCATCACAACTGTGTGAAGGAGGAAACAGCGGAAGAAATTGACCATTACCCCAAAATTTCTATTCCTCAAGTCTTTAACCTTATTAGGGAGGTAAGCCGTTTAAATTACTTCAATCTGAAGTGGAAGTTCATGACCCAGGTGACATTTCTCTGGATCATGGTAAGACTGTGCCCCACGAATAGCTGTAACAATTGTTCAACATGCTCATATTCGGAAATCGAATCAACCAAGGTATTGTGGAGGTAGATGAAGGAAAATTTCAGTCCATGAAACACTTCGTGGAGAAACCACTGTGACGATTTCGCTCCATTGCGTAGACCAAAAGTTATTTGAGTGAACTCAAAGAGTCGGAAGGTTATTTAGATGGCGGTCTTAGCAGCATCGTTCGATACGATTGCTTTGATGGTAGGCAGGTTGGTGCTGGAGAAGATTATTTTACCATTTAGTATATGTTATCTTAATTATGACAGAAGTGTTGGATTATGGAGATCGGGTATATATTTTTAAAGTTTATTCTATAGTTAAAGCATCTTTAATTCCTGCAAGGTAGCCATTCTTCATTCGCCTTGATTGATTGATTGATGCCTGGAGTGGGTCCAGAGGGACCCTAGCACTGCGACCTCCTGGGTCTATTGTGTCTCCTCTCCGTTACGTCCTATAGGATGTCCAGGCTTCTAATGAACCTTGATATGTTCCTTGACGGGATATTTGTGATGTCCCTGATTGAAGGAAGAGCAGAGCCAAGGAACTCGATTCTTCTAATCGCTAGTGCAGCATAGACTGTGAGTAGATGTTCTACACACTCTGTCGTTTCCCCACAGTATCTGCAGCGGTCGTCCTGCTCCTCACCTATCCTGTGGATATATTTTTTGCAAGGAAGGTGTCCTGTCAGTGCTCCGCATAGGGCTCTCATGCCACTTTTGCAAAGAGCCACTGCTTCTTTTGCTGTTTTGCTATCGAAGCCAAGGTATTTTTTTGAGTGTTTTAAACCCTCAATATTAAGCCAGTAGTCTTCGATCTTTTTCTTGTTCCATGTTTTAATTTCCTATTTCGTATCTACCTTTGTAAAACCCCAGTATGAAGAAGGACCTATGAAGAGCATTTTTGCTCCTTCTTTGGCTCTGGTATCAGCTTCCGCGTTCCCTTGGTGCCCCTCATGGCCTGGGATCCATATCAACTCGAGGCTGTTCTGTTTCATTTAGGGCCTCTCTCACCTCTAGGAATAAAGCCGAATTTCTTTGATCGCGATTTATAGCCATGAGAGCCGCTTGACTATCCTATAGGATCTTAATTCTGACTCTTTTAGTGTTTCTTATTTTTATTATTTGTGAAACTCTTAGTATGGCAGATAGTTCTGCTTGATAGATCGTGGCCTCCTTTGGGAGAGCGAAATGCATTTTGCACTTGGGACCTACGATCCCTGCTCCTACTCTACAACCCATCTTTGAACCATCCGGATACCATATTTGCGCTCCTTTGTACGAGGTAGGCGGTCCATCCTTCTATTTGTCCCTTGCTGGAATTCAGACCTTGAACCTCTTCCCGAATCCTGCTTCGGTTTTTATTTGGTCACTGAGGTTCAACATTTCCATTATGGACCTAACGTCCTCCAGAATTTTAAGGTGGCCTATACCTGTAAGCCTGTTGTAGGATAATGGCTTGTTTCGCTGCTTCCTCCTGAAGTTTGAGGTGTAGCGGCTCAAGGTTTAGAAGGGCTTCCATTCCTGCTGTTGGGGTGGAGCTCATTGTTCCTGTAATCAGCAGGCAGGCCATCCTTTGAAGCTTGTTGATCCTATTAAGAGCAGTTTTTTGTATGGTTTTCTTCCACCACACTGCAGCTCCATATAGGAGGATAGGTCTCACCATATGTTTGTATGCCCATAGGGTCTGCTTTGGAGGTAGTCCCCAATTGCGTCCAAGCATTTGTTTTGTCGCCCAGAGTGCCTTAGTGGCCTTCATTGTCATTTTGTTAAGATTATTGTCCCTGGTGAGTTTCCTATCTAGGGTGTATTCCTAGATATTTTACCTCTTCCTGCAGACATACGGCTGTGCCTCTAATGTTTAGGGCTCCTATTTCGAATTTCCTTTTTCTGGTGAATGGTATTACCCTACTTTTCTGAGGATTAATAGATAGATCCTCTTTTTGGCACCATCATTCGCCTTGCAGACCATGTAAAGTGCCACCACATTTGATACGGCAGGCTATATGCCCCCATATTCTACTGTGTTAGCAAATTTAATTCTTGTGTAGCCAATTTTATTTTTTTTCTGGTATCTGATAGTAGTCGACGTGGTCTCAACACTAAAATGTGTCTAGAGATATCGCGATTTAGTTCCATGAAAGGCCGCAGCAAAATTACAGCCAGTGTCGTCTTTTATGCGTAGGTTTGAATAGTCGTCTAGATTGCCGTGACCAGTCAATGACCAGAAAGAGGTAGTCTCCCGGTTGTAAGGTAAATTTTTGTAAATTATAAGACGACGACTAGGCGACAGGTAGCATTTTCCTATTGTCCGAAAAAAACAATCACTTAGTTTTTTGGTTCAGAGGAAGCTGTGTTGTAGGTGCGTGGAGGAGTGCAATTGATTGCCTTTTAGCTGAATTCACGGTCACAAAAGCAGACTGTCTGTGAGGTATGTTGCCAGTTTAGGGATACCGGTCTATGAGTTGTGTGAAGGCAATTGTTTTTCTTGTTATCTCGACCACCTCTTACAGAGCTGCGGAAATGGTGACTTTGTGTTTTTCAGACTGCACGGAAACTTCGGCAATTTTGTCAGCCTTTTCGACTAAACTGTCTAAGCTGGCCTTGGGAGAATAGGCAAAGGAAGCCTGTACTTGTTCCGAAAACCATTGCAGCCAGGGGATCTGTGAAAGATTTCTCTAAATAAAGAGCATCCCAGCTGCTTCTACTCCCAAAGCAACTGGGTAGGCTACAGGGCACCTAAGATGAGGCTCCCTAACGGTGTTTCAGTGTCACTGAATCGCCGGCAGGAAGCCGTGATATGAGGATCTCTCAATTTCGCAGAGCCCAGTTAAAAGTAATTGTACTTTGCCAGGAAGGTTTTAACCTCCAACAAAGTGAACTGGCTCTCCAATTGGATGAATCAAAAAATTGGCCCGTACGATCAGAATAATTATTGTCGTCTCACCTATTGCGAGTTTTTCCAATGCGGCACCCAATGAATGAAAATGAAATATACACTAGATGAGGAAAACAAGACAATATGCGGCAAAAAAAGATAGAGTGAAATGTGACATTTTCAAAATAATGGTTGTTTTCAAAAGTAAACTGTCAATAATATGAAACTGTTCGAAGTAAGAGCTCTAGTAAGAACTTGGTTTTTGTTGTGAGTTGGATGCTGTTGTCAGAAAAGGAGCACGCCTCCTTAAATTTCTCTTTACTTGCGGCGCTTGGTGCTCCTTTTATTTTAACTGTGAGCTCATCAGCCTACTCTTTGTTTGCGACAAAGAGTAGTTTGAGAAGCTTGATTTTGAATAAGGGCCACTTACCAAAAATGCTGCACTACTTTTTTCAACGGTAGGTTGATATTGAAGTTGCCTGACTCTTCTTTTTTCTTTATTTTCTGTGTTTTCTTTAAGTCTTACATGTAAAGTACTGCCTACCTGAAGAGCTTTAGATTTTGAGTTTTTGTGTTTGCGTCCTGTTGCCTGCTGCGAGATTATCCTCATGTCCATACTCCGCCCGAATTGATCTGGTCGATATTGACATCACTGTTGTTGATTTTTATTAGATCTTCAGAGACGAAGCACCGGTGTAGCTTCAATTTTGATCCTAGATTTTGTGCGTTTAGATTCTTTCTTTAAACGAAGCCTAGTATACTGTAAGAAAAGAATTGGACATTTGAATTAATTGTAAATAGATGATTTCGATTTGGTACAAAAATCTAAAACTGTGCATACATCTTCAAAATACATTTATTTAGGCGTAACATTTTGATTAGTTGATATCACTAATCTGCTTTAGTTGAGAAAGGGTCAAATGTTTCTAGAATTGCTAACAACTGAAATAGAAAATTTGACCAATATTATATGTATGAACCTCTCATATCTCAGTTTATCTATTTTTATTGTATGAAATTTATAAAGCCAGCGGAAAAATTGGCTAATGTTATCGGAGGATAATTGACTATTTATAATTAACGGAAACAGCGAATTGAATTATTATGCCAAAACCAACCAATTTAGTTAGAATATTATGACTATTTCTTTATATCGAATACCTAATTATTTTTTTCAGTGTTGTTGGTGCTGGTTTTCAGTCGTATGTTTGTGGGATGATTGAAATTGAAAGTTTTTTTTTTACTAAGTGTTTTCGAAAGTATGCACTGGTTCTCATCAGACTTCAGCTCATAATGGATATCTGACTTTGTAACCACTTGGAGTGGGATATCATTGATTTTTATTTACGTTAATTGTGACAAATTTTGACATCCTCGACTTATATGCAACGATAATACTTACTCATAAAGGCTATTAATTTGATATATTTTTACAATTTATATTATATCTTATTTGATTTGTTGGTTTTATATTTTGATGGAAGAATTATAGCGTATGTTGTTGTGGATCGTGTTTGAAATGAAAAATGATAGTGTATCGTCAGCCTTTTATAAAGGTAGCTTGTAGTAGAACATCTTTATTAGATCAAAAAATAAAAGTAGCATCTGCACGTTCTATGGCTAAAAATAAATCTGATTGCGCTCCTTTATTTCGAAAGCCCTTGCAGTGGTTCTATTCCACAAACTGTATATGATTAAAAAATCACTGTTTACCTTATAAAAATCAGTAACATTTATAATTTAAATCTGAATTTATCAGATTTATCTCGCTAAAAATGTAAACCAGCTAATTCAATAAAATAGAATCTTGGTATACACTTCCATTAAAATTCATCCGTAAATTGGTTTTCTTTGGGCTATTTTCAATTCTTCCTAATAATTTTACTATCAGTTATGGTTTGTTTGAAAGCCAATCTGAAAATGCGAGTCTACGCTTCAGTTGCTTTTACATTAGTCTTCAAAAATTTGAAGCAAGTTTGGTAGTACATAGTTGCTTCTGATTAGCTTTGTTTCCTTTGTTTTTACTAGAATCGTCTGTGTCAAATGAAACTCAATTCAAAAGCTTAGATAAATTTCGTATTGAGTAATTTTTTTTGATAAGTAGCTACTTATCAATTTTTTTTGATAAGTAGAAGCAAGCATATTGAAATAAAGATAAACTATTTTTCAAAATACAAGACGTAATTTAGTTTCGATTATCATGTTACTGACATTTGTGTCTGCCAAAACTTAACCTACCTCTAGAATATCAAACAGGTATTGACTAGTATAATCCAGAATATTGTTTACATGCAGAAATGTACACTCATAGTCTAAAATATTAACAAACAACCCATATTCAGTTATGCTAAGTATCAAAATATACGTAGTTCAAACAATTGACTCATTCAACAATCACTTAATGCACCTGAATACGCATCGTACTAAACCCACACCCCCGATATCTAAGTGATTATTGCCTTAAGCTATATAATTACGTATTCAAATCGAAAACAACATTGCTCTTTAAGTATATTCCAGTCTGATCCAGCTCACACATACACACATTCACATTCGTGTATCTCATCGTTAAAATAAACTTTAAGCTGTATCTTAACCGAAACGTGGTTACCAAAACCTGTCATGCCAGTTGGTTTGAAAAGATGCGTCTCACTCGAATCTTAACGGTCGGTCGAGCCCCATTGCCTCACTAAGATCGCTTTCACGGAAACAACACAAAAAATAACCGAGAAGAAAACCATAAATTTGATATCACACCGACCGGCTCATTGCTTTTCGATGATATTTTATTTTGTATGCGTGCTATTTTTAAACGTCTTTGATATCTTATACGATGATCGTTATTTTAGCTGAAACTAGTTTTCAAAAACATAATTTATGTTCGTCTCTCGAGATTATTATTGTCATTTTCAACTTTAGATTTTTTTTGTGAGCGAACTATTTCAGATCGCAAGAGGAAAATAGATGAGATCTAAAGACTGACTTGCTTACATTGCCGAAAATAACAAATTTCTGACGCCGCTTATCACTAGAACAGCGTCGTCTATCGCATACCTTTGTTCTTTATATTGGCTCAATTGTATCAGTTCCATTGGTTCACTTGTAAATTTCTAAATATCTTTATTCATCGTCCATTGTTCGTCACATTTTACGTCAAAAGCAATATTTTGTCTTTAGATGATTTCGTTCTAATTTATCTTCAGATCGTTTTGAAAGCTTTTCTTCTTTTGTTTTTTAAAAATAGTCTTAACCATTACAAAAACTCCTTCAATTTATCTCTCCATAGCTAAATACCGAAATTAAGAAAATTTCGCTCGTCCCCAGTCCGAAATGTATTATCCGTCATGATGACGACCGGCACATTCACTGTGACCCTGGAATTCAATCTAATCAATCTAACATCCTCCGCATCTTCCTCTCTAACTTGGTGGCCACCATCAAGCACGTTGGACGCGTGCGCTTCGAAGAGCGAAAATGAAAAATTCGCAAAATGACCTTGACTGTTTGTTGTCGTCGCGTTCGCCGATCGCGCGCTTCAAGAAAAAAAGATGGCGTGCAAAAGCCGGCTCTTCTAAGTATATCTATATAATATTGTTGGGATAGGTTAATGCCAATCTTATGGTAATCCGAATATTTGTCTTCACGTCGATTTGGCAACGACAACACCAGTTGAGAATGAGCTTCTTCACATGTGGTAGTTCGACATATTTTGGTGTATGCTTTCTGTATCTTATGTATGTATTTCTTTCGTGTATCTCTCGTGTATCTGTATCAAAGTATTGTTTCGTGTACAATGGATGTATCTTTTGCTTTGTTGTCGTTGTGATCTTGAAATTTTGGCAAACTACGCACGCCGGCTTGGTGAAATTCGACCGTTGGCGAATTTTCAAACGTTTCCAAATTGATTTAGTACACATTATGCTGTACTGCCGTCTGTGATGGTGTTGGTGAAATTGAAATACTATAGATTGAGTGAATTTAAGCTTTTTACATGTCTTACTGCATATTAATGAGCGTCGATGTTGTAGTTATTTTAGCCGTTTCAGTTTTGAATGTTGCGCGTCCAATGTGGGATGATGTCATGTCTATGTCACAAAAGGTGGTAATAGATAGCGTATATATTGATTTTGGCTCAATAGTTTGGAATGGAGACTAAGGTTGATAGCTAGAATGCATTATTAAGTAAAAATTTCAAAAACAAGACGTACGACCGTTTGAGATTCAAACAAAAATGATGAAGTATACATAGCTTGGCAATATCTATTTCAAAATAAAAATCGATAAAAGTATCCGTTTGGACAAACTATAAGTATTCTCGTCGCTGCATATCTATAGATTTATTATGGATAATGTGCATATTTATTTGCTGATACCAGATATGTATATGTTTTGATGTCTGGAGACCGATGAATATAAAAGTTTCTTGTAGGGATGAAATTATAATATGATAATCAGCTAGACCGTAGAAGCAAATTCGATTTTCTATTCTCTTTCAACAAAATAACTGACTTTTATTACAGGAGCAAGAAAAGCTAAACGTTCTCACGAAATCGATAAGAAGTACGAACTTGTTATCTCAGAAATATTCAGGACAGCCAATAAATTTGATAGTGACGTCTTGTAACGATAGTTTGCAGAGCAATAATCGTTTTGTCGCAGCTTTGGCAAAAAAAAACAATGATAGCTACAGGGACTAAACGGTTAATTCTTCTGAAAAATTACGTTGGCTCCGTTTTCCTTAAAATAACCTGATTAGACGCTTTTTGAGCTAAAAAGTTTATTTTGCACAGCAATTTAAGACAACTTTACAACTTTTTTAGTTTTGTCTCATAACATCTAGCATGATACAATCTACTCTAAATAAAGGCAGGCAAAGTTTAAAAAATTTAAAATTCGGAAAAAATATAAATCAGGAAGAAGGATGAAATCATCCACTCGACGAGAAGTTTGCGACCCCTTGGCAAATTGTATTTCTTCCTTCTTTTTCCAACGCAATCCAATCTTACCATGTGAATTCCTCTAAGATGCTTCATCTTCCCTTTCTTTCAATCGTACCAATCTTCTAGAAAATGAATCCTTACTTGAGTGTCTTGATGTCAATAGTGGCTGTGGCTCAAGCTTGTATTTCAAGCTTGTTGAACAAGTCACTTTCATCATCTTTGTGGGTTCTATTTAACCACAGCTTCTCCTCCAGCTCCTTCCAATCAGTTGGAAATATACTTATATTTCACCCATCCACAAGTCTGATAGCCCAAGCTGCATTTTCATTTATCGTCCCATTTATCTCCTTCCTTGTTTTGGTAAAGTGCTTGAAAGATATGTTTACACCAGACGGCGTCCTCTCCTCCATCTTTTCCTTGCTCCTGAGCAACATGGTTTCATCAAAGATAAAACTCCCAACTCTAAAATTAAATCCTTTATTAACGTTGTTACTTCTGTTTTAGACCAACGGAAACAAGTAGATGTGTTATACACTTTTAATTCTGTTGATCACAAAATTCTTCTTTCAAAGCTCCGAGGCTATGTAGTGTCTGGTTTTATTTTGTCTTGGTTTTTATCTTATATTCCTGGTCGTACATATGCTGTAACGGTACATCCCATCACTTTTTCCTTTTCTATTCACTTTACGGAGTTCGTCAGCGTTTGATTATCAGTCCATTATTATTCCTAGCCTTTATCAATGATCTTCCTTCATTAATACGTTCTCCCTGCCTCTCATTTTTCGATGACTTCAAGGTGTTCGGAGCTATTGGACAACTGCCTCCAACTCCAAAATGATCTTTGCATTCTATGCGACTGGTGTTTAAAAAATTTACTTACTTTCAACATGTCTAAATGTAATCAAATGACCTATACGTATAAAGTGTTACCCTTAATGGATCAACGGTACGAACTACATAGTTTTCTTTTTTTTCGTGATCTTGTCACTAAGGAGGTCATCTTTTCCTCTCATTCTTTCTTTAATTCCCATGCATCAAAGTGCACTCCCGTAATTTGTTCTAGCTGTACCACCTCCCGTTGGCTTTCGGTTGCTGTTAGATGCATGATAATTTCTTTCATTATCTATCTCATACGTCACAACAGTGCCAGCTGCAGGCAATTGCTCTTTATCCACGGTTTCACCCTCCTCATGACTTGATAAAATCTGAATTGGGTAAACTCGCCAGTTCTAGAAAAGTTTATCGCTACCATATCGTCAGCGTCACCCACCAAGGCTGCTATACAGCACGTCAGCGTTATTATTGGTTGTATTCTGTTGCAAAAACCAAGTTCTCACTGACTAAGCGCAGCTACTTTTATAGTTTATTACTTTGCGATTGCTTTTTCGTTTGCCTGTAATATCATAGACAACGTATATCGGCTCTTAAGCTTCTCCAACTAGAGAATATTTAATATGGGAGTATGGATCATTTGCGGAATAAGCCTCTGATAGCAGAATCAAATGGAATAGTTTTTGTGAGATGACTAAATTTAAATTTTTAATCATCTCGGAGTTACTTTGTTAAAATAGAGTCATCATTGTTCCCAACAATCTGATATGCTCTCCCTTAAAACTAACCGAAAAAGTCCTGATTCTGTGGCACTTGATGGCGAAGTATGCTTCAGTTCCCTTGAAATGCGTTAACTTCTTTTCTCTCTCGTTTGTTTACTCCCAAAATCCCGCTAATGAATGCAACTCACCAATGAATACTTTCATCGCAACACTTTCTACTAATCTCCTTTGGGTGAAATCCATTGAGGTGGAAACTTTGATATCCCTTCTAGACTCTAGTGTAAGCAGTGTTCTTGGCCATACCTTGCGTATTTGCAAAACCGCTTTCACTATGCTTAAGAGCTCTTGTGTCCATACTTATTTAATCAAAGCTTTTCTTACGGTATTTCCTTTTAAAAAATCAATGTTTTTTTTTGATTTTAGATTCAGGTGATATTCAAAACACTTTCAACTATCGCTTCATATCCCTCCTTTGCTATTTCCCTAAACTCTTATTGCTCATATCCTTCCTTTGCTATTACTTTAAACTCTAATAAAAAATTGCTCACAATCACGTGTATCATTCTGTATTCCACTGCAATTAATATTTTCAACACGGTTTTATCAAGGGTCGCTTCGCTTCGACTAATTTAGTCGAATTATTCGATTTTGTGTCTTCTGATAAGGTCAACTAATTTATTCTGCTGGCTCACCACATACTGTACCCTCTTTTCTTAGTTTTCATCTTAAATCTTCAATGGCACTTGCAATGTTGTGATAAATGGTTGCTCTTCCCATCATTTTCATCCCTCTACTGGAGTTCCACAAGGCTCAATTATTGGCCCTTTACTGTTTTTTTCTTTACATCAGTTACCTTCTTCAAGTATTTTCTTCTAAATGTCTCCTCTAAGCAGATGATATTAAGCCGTTGCGTGAAATCAATTCTGGCCATAACTGGATTTTATTGCAATCAAATCAAAATCCTGAATTGCATTTAGTGCTCTTCATGCGTCCAGTTGATCCGTAAAGTCTTTTTCTAGCAAATATAGAGAGGGGCAAAAGCCATCCTAACTCACCTGTCATGGGTCTTTTTTTACATTGCAGAGCCTGAAAAAAGAACAGGATAGTCTGTGGGCGAAAACTTTCGTTCGATCAGACTTAATGAAATGTGAAGCGAACGGTGTTCTGAGAGTGTGGCGCAACCCTCTAAAAAAGACCCATGATCGACGAACTCTGAGCCTTTTTGCCCATCTTTAAACAAACAATTCTTTTTCAGGTAGTATTTTGCTTCAAATGGATCAGTAAAAAGATCTTGTGGCTGTTCTTGACGCCAAATTTGATTTACACGGATCTTATATTAACTTTAAGCCATCAAAACTTTCTGGTCTTATTCTTTGCTCCCATATGTGGCCCTTCAACTAGAGTACTCGTCGCATGCCATCGAATCTGTTCTACGCATTTTCACTCCTTGTCTACAGTACCAAATCAGTGGCTCTTATTGTTTTAGTGAATAGCGTCCTACCTTCCTAAATCTAGGTTGTATCTCGATCAATGTTACTTTGTACAAGTTTGGGAACGGCTTTTTCTCTTCCCGTATCTAATCTCAATTTTTGCGTGATCGAGAAGGACCCTCTAGACACCGGGAAGGATTCTTGAACTGAAGTTAGGTCTTTGAACGACTTTCTAAAAGTTTTCTAATATCTGTTTTTTAACAGTTTAAAGTCTTACTGAGGTGTAGTTAAACCACTATTGCAACATAATCTGTCGCTCTAACATCTGTTTTGACAAATAATAAGGCAGCAAATAATGATATGAGACGAAAACAGTAAGTTCTCAGGTAGATGGTTTGGAACCATAATTTCATTTTGTTCGATAGTAAATTACATGCTCCTTCCAAAATTAAATATATTTTATGCAATTTTTAAAAGAAAAGGGAAATTTTTAACTATTACCATGGCTTTGTATAAGCAACAATTCAGTTCGTTAGGATCTTATCAATATTAAACCGCAGTCATCATTTTCTTATAAAACTAAAGATCAATCCGCAAATAATATTCATCAGTGAAAACCGTGATTTGAAAGTAATTTTAGAAATCGTCTCAAAAGAAAGCTTATCATGCTAGATAACGTTGCAGTCAAAGCTATGCTTCGCAGAATGCTAAAAAAAGATATTTTCGATTATACTGAATTCGAAAAATTCAGTATAATCAAAAGTATTTCACAATTATAATTTTCACAGAAATATAATGTCATGTTTTAATTCACGGATTAACATTTTAATGTGCTTCTTTGATAGTGATTAGCTCCCGTGAAAATAAAACAGCAAATACCAAAGAAGCACTTAAGAAATATTGATGAGATTTATTCCCGTGTGACTTTGTAAATTAAACAGTACTGGGAAATTTTGTTGATTTGAAATTTCTCCGAAACGTATCAAGATTTCTTCAAAAATTTATATTATTTAAAATAAGCGTTTTTTCAGAATGCATACACTTAACATATTTTTTATCGCAACAGAATACTAACATTAACCTAAACCCACTGGCTAATGCTATGCACATTTCTTCTCTTATTACAAAACTAGTTTTGCCGTTTAAAAAATTTAATCTGCAAATGATCAAAAATCCACTGAGAAAGTCACGTCATTGAAGCCATATTCATCTGAGTCCTAGAAAGCTTTCCTCTTGAGATACAATTTTTACACCTTACATTTTCTTTGCCCAAATCTCTACACAAATATCTTACAACACATTCAAAGCGAACTAGAACACTTTCCTAATCTCCTTTATATCTATCTAAGCGATACCTAATGTCAAAAAGGGATTATATTTCTAATTGCAAAACATACTCTTACCAAATATGATATAGTCAATTCAACCAAACCTAATCCTTAGTGTTGCACCATCCCCATCAAACCAGCTTGCTTCGAGCTACAGTAGCGCCAACAACAACAATGTTCACCCAGCAAAGCATATTTACTTATTTGCCAATTCATTAGACGTACGGCTTGCAGCACACATAGTCGTGCAGGCAGAAGTCAACTAGCACTATCAGTCTAATCATGTTCATGAGTGTGTCTCATCTTCCATACACCTTGGTTTTCGGTCTTACGAAAGTGATGGTCGTCATATGAGGCTTATTGATTTACCTACTCCACATCTACCTACAGAACATTATCAACATTACGTCGCAAAACATATCACTATTTTAAATAGTCGTCTTCTTGTTCTTATGTTCATAAATTACCATGCTAATCACTGCAGACAATAAAACAAATCCTCGACACCGCGCTAGTTTTGAGAAGGTGGTGACTATCAGATATAAGCAGAAGAAGAACAGAATGCAAAATAGATGAGAGTAGAAATGAGCCAGTGGGAAGCAGAAATAAAATTGTGTATTTTATTTACACGGATTAATTTCAGTAATCTGTAATGCTGTCGAAAGCGTTTGTTTTCGAAAATATGTTTTCAAGGTGCTTCATGTGAAAAATATGGAAGATATTATTTCAAAGATACCTACTTCCTGTGGGTGTGAGAGATTGGAGATTTGCTGATGTGCTATAACTTGAGTTTTTTACTTTTCCAAGTAATGCTATTTTTTTTTGTTGGGTAGTTGGCCCACACTGGGCGCGTTCTTTCGTGCAGCGAGATTATTTCGTTAAGCTCTATATTTTATTAAGCTCTCACTTTGAAGTCGAATTCAACTTAGATTCCTTGAAAATCGCAAATGGTACAAATGTATCGACTGTAGTTTGTTTGTGTTTCGTGCTTTATATGCATGGGCGCAGTTTAACTGGCAGTAGAATCTCAACAAAATATGAATTTGGGGGGTATGTCTTGACTTATGCAACAAATTATTCCCCGAGCTGTTTTTGAGAAAAAATTTAAACATATTACTGTTGCTTCTAAATATGTTATTTTGATATAAAAAGCGGCATTGTGGCTCTAAGTATGTTGTTGATTCAATTGCAATATACTATTCACTTCTATTAGCATCTCTGGTGCTTAATAAAAGTATTTTATGCAAATTAATTTCGTTCGCAGCCACCCAAAACAATATCCTGTAAGCATGTTTTGAGAGTGTAGCTTATGTTTCGCATCAAATTTTAATTCCCTTTCAATATAAAAGCGCTTTCAAATTTAATTTTTCCATTCAATTTGATTTGTCTGCCAGCATGATACTCGCGCTTACAGAGCACAAAATTTTGATGGTCACGGATGCTACTTATCACTTGCCACTCGATAATAGTAACCATCTGAGATACTTTTCATGCTACTCTCTAAAAAATATTCCAAATGTATGTTCTACATCTTCTCATCGCCATCATCATTATCATCAATAGCCTGCCCAACAGTGGCATGAGCATCGCACATCAAATCATTGGGGATGAAGCATGTTAGCAGGCTTCTTTCACTGTACTACTGGCCGAATAGCATAGTATCTGACTAAGAGCTATTTTTAGATCACGCACGCATTCTATAAATCGTAAAGCATTTTGAATTAAAGCAGCCCTATTTATTTAAAAAAAAAACCGAAAAAAGACAATTTGAGATATGTCTGTAAATATAGATACGAGAATTCTGTGTTTATGGACTCCAACCATCGTTCGGCACGATGAATTGATGTTCAGTAGCATGTAGATGGGATGAAATGAATCTAGTTGCGAGACAGTTGGGAAAACGAAGAAAGATTTTACACACTGAAAAGTGGTATGACCTTTCTATTCGAGGGGGATGAGCTATATAGATTTACTTTGATTTTTTTCACTGTTTTGTTACTGAGCAATTGGTAAAATAATCATAAGTTCCTACGATGAAGATCTGATTTTTGTGAATCGATCGCCCATTTACTTTTGAGACATATATGCCTGCGAAAAATAAGCAATACGAGAGTGTGATCGAGCATTATTATTGGTGAATTAAGTTGTTTTGCTCGTGATGATGATGAATGCTGATTAGAATATAATATGAAATTGCAATGAATGTAGAATGTAATGTCGATATATCTGCGTTAGGTTTTTATAGGAATCAAATCTGGTTCATATCGATTTCAATGAAGCTTTTGTGTTCATTTAATAATTTATTGATATCAGACTGTTGTTAAATTTGAAAGGAAATAAAACAGCAGAATTCGAATAGGAATAATCTCATATTATTTACCTGTTCTACTCGAAAAAGTAGCTGCATGATATGGTGATGCTTTTTTTTAGCAAATACCAATCCAGACATTTTACACATGTTCTCCTTTTCTTTGATTTTGGGTAAATTAAGTTGCCTAAGAAGCCGCCAACTAAGTTTATAGGTGCAGCCGACAATAAAATGGAAAACGACATATGCAGGCAGCTTTTCTAATTGAACGAAGCCAACAGCGGTATATGAATGCTCTTCAAATCCCGAAATTCAACCATAATTTCAAAGCTACTGCTATCGGATACCAAGAGGCATATGTCCAGCTCTTGATGTCTTTGATAGATTCAATTTAAACTGGCAGTGTGGCGTACACCAAGATTTATTATTAGCAGCTCCCATAGTTGCAGGTTACGAAAAATATCAGTTGGATGGTCGATTGTAGCCGTGCCTGTAGAAAATATATCTTTCCCCAAATCATCACAAAAGATCAAGATTAGAGCATCAAAATAGACAGCTGTGGCTAGGTCTAACGAGAAGCTTCCAGGTTATATAGAAAGAAGGAGTTCTGTGTGCTCTGGTGAGGCCAGTAGAAGCTCTCATTGGCAGGCAATGAAAGATCATGTGAAAAATAGGAAAGCTGTTGGTAGAGGTAGACCGGGAAATATATGGAGCAAAAACTGTAAGATTTTCCCAAGAAACTGGATTTCAGGCAGCAGAAGCTTGCAGCCTACCTGAAAATTTGAGAGAAAAGATAACTGATTGCTGATGCTGTCAATATGGGGCAGAAATATTTGGAGTGGATGATTTTTAGGTAAGGTAGGGCTCTCAACTGAAAGCTGTCGAGGTTTATGCATCAAGACTCCATGCTTTCCGGTATGTATCGCGATTAAGAGATCTCGCTCAGAACCAGGAACGATTCGGCTTCACCGCAGAACTCCTTGCGGTTCTGTTTAGATACCCAATATGTCGACTGAAACATTAGCTATGAATTTAAATTACCTGAAGACATAAGATGTGCGTACAGAAAATGTCCATCAGTCGATCTCGTTCAGCAATTATCATGATCGATGTTCTTATTTTATCCCTTAAGGGATAAAATAAGAAGTCCACTTTTAGTCCACTGTTAAACTGCTCAAATTGAACTTTATTTTTAAACAGCTACCAAAAAAAACTATTCAAGATATCGATTTGAAATTTTACATACATCTTTATTGAAGTTTAAAGTTAACATCTTCATTGGAAAAAAATATTACAAAGCAAAATGGCGACCGTCCCAATGGATCGCCGCAGCACCGCCGAAAAAAAAAGCAAATTGCGCCTCGTAAATTCCTGGACAAAATAAGCATCTGTGAACAAATTACCAAAAATATTTCATTAGTTTTGAGTATAAATATATATATATATATATATATATATATATATATATATATATATATATATATATATATATATATATATATATATATATATATATATATATATATATATATATATATATATATATATATATATATATAAAATTATATATAAATTTAAATAATATAAAAATATATATAAATTTAAATAAGTTCGAGTAGGAAAGAGTGGAGTGCGAAAAACCAACAGCAAATAGATTGAGTTTGGAGTGACTGAGTTGAAATGGATTGCGAAACTACTGTAGAGTGAGATTCATCAAATTTCTATTTGAACCCTCGAAAATCATCTTATCCAAAAAAGGAAAGAGGGATACTGTTGAAATAGTTGATTTCCATCAGATTCCAGATACAGAGGAAAAGCAATAAAATGAATCACGTTGAACCAGCTATATTTCCTGTTGTATCAGCACAATTGTCATGCATAGCCAATTGAATAGTATTATTTAAAATCAAAATTGAAGCCAGATATAAGGAAAAAAATAGAAAAATCAACGGAATTTCTTTAACGTTTGAATTATTTTATTCGAATCAAAAATGTCTTATTGTAAACGTGGAATCACACTATAATAACTTATTCCTTGTAAATAATTGTTTAAATTTGTATTAATAAATATTTTGGTGTGGGTTCTGATTTTTCATTTCTATTTGCTATATTTGAGTGTGGTATTTCTTATGTGTAGACACAATCCTTTTGTTAATTTGACTATCCTATATATCAATTTGCTTAATTTCTTTGCTATTACACGAATGTTTAATAAGAATTTTATATAGTACGGTTGGTGTTATCCAATCCCGGCCGGGTTTGGGACATTTAATTCCCATACAACTAGTTATAGTTTTGAATTGGATATCTTGTTCCATGGTTGCATATTCTTTTTTTTATAGTTTGAGTTGTGTACAGCTTTGAATTACAAATAAAGTGAATTTTGTTATTATGGTTTAAAGCTTTTAAATAATGATTCCACACGGAATCTTTCATCTTCACCCTAATTTATATGAATGTTATCATATTATGCTGTTCGGGTGTCGTAGCACGAAAAGATTCTTTCGCCTACCAACCGACGCCAGATTGAGCTAGTCGGCTGAGAAATAGGCACGCAGGGCAGATTATGAAAAATGCCTCAACTTTAACTATGCTGTACTGACGATGGCTCGACAGAGTTAAGTCGGTCGCAACAAAGATTTGTGCAGAAGAAATCGTAGCATGCCATGGCTTCACCATTTCTTTTGAGTGGATATTGACAAAACTGACCTTTCGCTGAGAAATATGGAAAAAATGTGAACGCAAACATAAATATCAACTAATGTAATTATTAATTGTTTCTTTATGAATTTATATGGATCATTATTCAAGTAAAGTTTATTTGTTCCTTAGTTTTTGATTGTGTTTTCACAGTTTACGCTTTCAGTGATAGCTTAATTGTAAGATATATGAATAATTCATAGTTATCAATGAAATGTGATTTGATGTTATTTAAACAGGAAGGCTCCTTACCCCTACCACAAGGTGCGAACCTTACAAAAAGGGTAGTGCATGATAATGTAAAAAGATGTATAAATTTGTTATTATTAGATGCATTTATTGAAAATAAAAAAAAACAGAATTGTACTTGTACAAGACTAGGCTCAGTCAAAGATGCAAAAATATTTTATGATCGAATGGGCGCAATGCCAATCAACTTTATTTGGGTTTGGCTCACTCTTACATTTTGAAATCAGGATGTGCCAGTGATCATCTTACAGTACAGGAATAATGATTGGCTGAAACAAGCTATTATCGCCAACAACTTACCTTCGTTATGGTTCGCTACGTCCGTCGCTAAAACAAGAGCTAAAGAATCTGGTCCAGTACGCTGTATGTTTGAGACTGAAACTTCTAGAGCAATGCGATATTAGCTCCCAGCCTATCAGATGAAAATGCGAACTCTTTGTTCGAAAAATCCCACCGTTTGGGCACATCAGATGCCAGTTTGTTTCCCCTATAAGAAATTCTGGACTTCATCAATGCATTCAGGAGCCTGTGGTAGGCAGGATGTATAAGTACAACGAGTAATTCTAGTTTGAGTGCCTTTAGACATCATGTGCCTGTCTCCTTACCCACATTCACTCACCAGACGCTCTTAGCCATACAGCTCTTATGGTCTCCGTGTTTGAGGCAGACCCTTTAGATTACCTTCAGGGATCGAAGTAAAACCTCACGAATATAAGGTACAAGACTAAGGTCTTGGCAGCAATCAAGTATAGACCCGATACTAAGGTGCTCAATACTTTGATATCTTCGCCCCGTTTAATATTAGTATTACTATTATATTATTACTGTGAATCGATGGATTCATATCTAAAGAAGTGTAACTCTGAAGGCACTACAATCATGTGTTGAAGAAGCAGATAAGGTCATAGAAGCAGGCATGGTCCTAGAAGCATATATGGTCCTAGAAAGTCCAACAGATACAGCTCGGTCAATTTCAGTGAGCTGGTTCGTATGAGCGATGAATAGCCTGCTCCAAAAACACTGTTTGATGAATCTTGTGATGAAATAACAGTAGAAAAGAGACCTTACTTGCGCTAGACAAATGGCGTTGACTGGGACATTCTGAGCTTAGAGGTGTCTGACTGGAGGACATCGGCTTAGGATGAGGTTCAGTGAAGACACTCGGAGCCAAGAACGAGCTCCGTATACTGCATCGATAATGGTGATGATTATTTATCCCAGAAGCTGTTTGTCAAATAAGGGTAAGTAAATGAACTTTAGAAAATAAAAACAAGAGAATAAAAATAATAAAAATATTGAATAAACATGAGCAAATAATCCTACAGAGTAGAGTAAATCGTTTTGACTTTATCTTCATATCAAATCACCGCCTTATCGCACTCTCAAATTGTGCTGGAGAAAACTTATTTTAAAAAATTTAATATGATGTCGAACATTAAACATCACTTTTGAATACATAACATTTCATAAAATTTAAACATTATATTACTCACTCCGCTTTTTCTATTATATTCATCCGAAAAAAAATCCGCTTTTTCATTCGGCAACAATCTCTTTTATCGCAAATCCAAATTCACCTTTAGTACCAAAAAAAATCTTCAAATTAAAATCATATTAGCTTCAATACACTCTTTCATGTCTCGACATTCTCTTCAAACTGCACCGTAAAAATTTTGCCCCCTGTCTTCCGCAATTGAAATAAATTGTGTCTAGACATGCAAACTGCCGATCGCCTTAACTATAGTCTATTCCCCCAAATCTTTCCAGGGGACGTTTCGTGCATGTTACATGAACATATTGTTACTCGTATTCTAATACTTATTCGCAAAATGAACAGTGACACTCCTCTTCGATTCATCGGAATCATCTACCGCCCCACCATTTTTTTTTATTTCAACAACCTCTTCCATTTTTCCCATAGTTAAGTTTCCAACATGCAACATAAATTGACTTTTAACATAATAGAGAGTCAACGGCAAATTAAAGGGACTCTTGTGATGGCGGAAAATAAGAAATAAAGTCAGCAACAATAAAATACGATAATTTCAGAAAAATTTAGCATCAGTGTGGGTGGAAAAAGACACATTGAATCATAAGCCATAATCTTTGACATTTGCAGGCATCATTGCATGTTGTTCAACGCCGACCGTTGGTGATACGCAAATCTTCATCTCATATCCTGGACCATAGCACAAAATCCAACACCACATAGATGCTTTCTGTAAAAATGAACTTACTTTGTCCATATTTTAGACTGTTTTACGAAAGAAAAAAGAAAATGAGAACATTTTCTCGGAGCGAAGTTTACGATGCCATATATTATTTTTGTAGGCATCATTTATCAGTTTTAAGTGTCTTCTAATTTATGATAGGACCCTAAAATTTCAGTCCATAATGTTAGGTCTACATACAGACAGTGAATGCCTTCGAGTCTGCGATGTATTGCATGTCCGCATATTGTGCTGTGTATCTTTGAGTGGAGTGTGGCAAAAGAATATCTTCAGCTGACTTCCCAATGCTTGAATGAGGTTCGCTTATGCCTCGAAGAATACAAGTGACAATTATTCGCAAAATGTTTTCAGGACCATTAACTACCCAATGATGGATTTAATGACTGTGTGGCGAGTCGATGAACTGTACCAAAGGTCGAAAGTGAATACATCATAAAATTATGGCATGGTATTGTCTGTATTTATTTCATGGTCATGTTAGGACATATGATTTGGGATATGAAATTCAGCTTAACCCTTTGTGGAAAGGTGTTGGTGATTGGTGGTTTACATCTGAAGATAATTATTTAATATTTATAAGATAAATAAGATAATTATTTAATATTAAATGGTCTGATTTTAGCGTATGTTAAGGCTTGAAGGCAATTGCAGGAAACATTTTGTTGTTCTCAAATGGACCTTTGAGGAGTTCTAGCTACATTCGTTTCTTTTAATGTATTTTTCATGCCGAATTTTTCCTTTAAGATTAGTTCTAATTCAAATACTGTCTGATATATTATCTTCCAAATTGGGTGCGTAAAGATCTACTGACAATATTCTGACATTTTGCTTCACCAGCCTACGAATTAAATAGTCTGAAATAAGGTGAGCATTAATAAATAAACTCCTCCATATCCCCTAAATTTAATTCCTTATAAGACTGCGATATCTTTTCCTGACAACACACGGATTATCTGGAATGATTCTTTAATGGTTCGAGCATCAGCATTCAATTATCATGAATCAACTTTTGAAAGCGCAACAAAGCACTCCAAGCTGCTGGTTGATTCAACTAACTAACGTATTCTCTAGTGGTCCTCAAGCCGTCGAGTCGTACTCATCCTTGTCCTTGTTGTCATCGTTGTCGCTGTCATCCCATATATCTAGATCTAAATTCATCCGTGTACTGCATGGTGGAGTTCTGATTGCATCTTTGGTGGATTATCGATTTACTTGCCAATCGACCGACCTCACGCTCTCTTTCATTCGCCTAAGCGGATTACAATGTCGTCATGTCGTGTGTTCAGTGTTGTCTGATGTTTTGGTTCAGACATCTAAAGAGTAACAACAATATGTGTTTAATGAACTGAAAATTAAAGCTACGTACTTGAATTTGTAAGAGAATTTTATTTATGCCATGCTCGGATCAGTTTAGTTAAAATGCGATTTTATATTAATGGTCGGTGAAGTATTGATGGGCAAGAAATCATCATCTTAAAGAATTTTCAGGTTCAAAACTAAATTGTTTTAAAGTACATTGTATTGCATCATGTTTGTTTCACTTTGAAAATCTAAAAGTTGTTGAAGTTGCACAAATTGCTTGCTTGACTTAAGCATGTACTTGAAAAAAGCGTGGTTGGTTTATTTTTATTTATTTATTTATATTTTTATTTGTTACAAATGCACCATATTTTCCAAATAGGTTTTCGGAAATTTGATTCAAATATATTTAAAAAAAAAACCTGATTGAAACGAAAGGGTAGTTTGTTTCATGGAATACATACTAAAGCGGCTCAAAAAGGCATCTTATAATGGTTTTTTCTCTTCTTTGGACGAGAAAATCTGAAACGGACACCACAAAGACTAAATCTTTTGAATTATTGCTGACTTCAACCGACTATAAACCACCTTTTTGCATCAATAACGTCCCCACCACGCACAAACTCAGGCATTCCTTCATGGGGACCAGTGAACCTTTAGCTGGTCACTGCATTTGCTCATTTTGTAATGTGCTTATACTGGTGCTGTGTGGAACAGGGTTGAATTTATAAAAGAAGTCATACAGATATATCACCATTTTGTCCTGGGTCTCCAAAGTTTTCGAGATAGTTCTGTTAAGGAAGCTAATACCAACACCAGAAGATGCAAAAAAAATCTAGGACATCAATTTGGGTTCCGAAGATGTCAGACATTGAATCACGTCAGAAATTAACATTGCATTCGAAAACAAGAAGAACAGCTCAGCTTTTTAGACGCAACTCAAGCGTTTGATTAAGTCTGGCATGAAGGATTGATCTTCAAGATTAAATCAATGGTTGCGAATTTCAGTGGTTCCATGCTTGCACCTTTACTTCTACCCAACCGACTGCACATTCTATTTGAGATACAAAAGCTATTCTTTATACCGCTAAACATCACCAAAATACATACATCAGCATGCGTACTTCAAGAAAGTATTTTCGGTTCCGTGCTTTATACAATCTTCACATCTGATTCGGCAAAACAGCTACAGCTATCTTTGCAGATGTCATACCATTCTATGTACTGATTCAAATCCAATTACGTCATCCCAAAGACTGCAAGCCCACATCTCACTTCTTGAAGGATCGGTAGCAAAATGAAGAATCAGAATGAACGAGACCAAATGTATCGACGTTACTTTCACATTGCTAAACTGACTTGTCCTCAAATATATCTAAACAATGCTAAAAGTCAACAACTGAAGCTGAAATTCATAAACTTCAAATGGATGCTCAATAACATGTCGAAACTTTCTCTCGACCTAAAGCGCTCGTCTATCTGTCCTAAAGCCAATCTAGACCTATGCCTTATGAATCTAGGGAGCAGCTCGCCCATCAAATATACTACATCCAGCGGACCCAATCAAGTATATTTCGATCTGTTAACGGAGCACCGTGGTACTTCCGCAACGCAAATCTCCACAAAAACCTGCGAATCAAGCCGATTGCCGACGAAATTAAAAACCGCATTGGAAAATATATTGCAACCCTCGCTCGTAATCCCAACAAGCTGTCACAAAAAATATTAACCCAAAGTAAATTTCAGCAATTGAAAATAACTGACCCGTAAGACATTCTGTCTCTGACGGATAAAAAATAGCTTGCGTATCCATTTTCTTTGGTTCTCGAATTCTTTTGCGTTAAAAACATTGTTATTCTAGAACACTGACCTTAACTTCGCTCTCTGACTTCAAGTAAATGACGTAAGTTGCGACTAAAATATACACATCCTCAACTGTGAGGGATCCACGTCAATTTTCCTAGCATGTAAAACTTGAAAACTAACTGAAGCTTCCTATACAAAGCAGCAGTTTAATAAAGATGTTTAAAAAAAGTTATAAGAACTTTGTGGCGCTGGTTCATCCTAAATTCGGTAGTACTGTCACACTTACATTTCGATCTTTGCTGCACCCATATTCAACGTTGGCACAACGGTTCGGAATCAATATTTACTCTTAAACATCGAATCCATGGCGTAGATTGAATCGGGAAAACCTACAGTAATTTAGTTTGTCAGCTTGTTGGATAATATAACCATTGCCAGGCCGACCCCAAAATCAGTAATTGTATATCATTTGAAAGTTTCCGGCGGAGGACCAGAAACTATGCATTTAGGTAATCGATTAACATTTAAGTTTTTGACTTAATGGCTGTCTTAAACAATTTGTTCGTAATACCTTCTCATTGGCTAAGCATATTAAAAAAAAATATATAAACATATAAAGAAGGACATCATATGCTGCCGGTTGTATAATCAAGAGGAAGCAGCATTTTTACAATCTATATAGTGATTTTTCTAGGTTTTTTCTAGCATATTGGTTTGATTGCAGAGGCTCAACAAATATGAATCGGCTCTTGGCAGTAAAATAAAAAGCTGAAGTCCTATGTGGGTGTAAATTACGTAGGGGCATCGAAGCATCACATACAAGGGGTAGTATGTCAACAATTGACTGAGCTTTTCCGTGCGTTTTTTGCTTCCTTTTAACTCCTTTGTCGGTGTCAAACAACTGCCATCGGTTTATAAGATAGTCAAGAATTCAGGAACGCAGATCTTTTGCTTGACGGCTCTCTATCCAACTTTCAGAATTCATTTTGGACACCTAGTGTCACCAGAAAATTGCCTTATTTGGTGTTGGGGCATGCCTCTTTAGCTCTTCCTAGCGCCCCAATCACTCCTATTGTGGAGTTAATAGTTGAATGCCTTACTCGGAAGCCAGGCTGTATGCAGAATAGATGGTTAGCTGCTCTTGTGGACAGCAACCGCTCAAGTAGCTTCTAGCATGTAGATTGAACGTCAGACAGATGGATTACCCGGGTCTTTCCTTCTTATTCGGTTAGCGATAATCAGGCAGTTTTGAATGGCTATAGAAAGACTCGCGCCACTATACTGGAAATATATAGCTCTGATAATAGCCGCGGTTGACCCTCCACTGCAACTTTAAGTGTTTCGACCGGTACTCCATCAGGGCTCGGAGTCTTGCTATCTCTCATTCGGGACACAGCTCTTTGTCAGTAAAAAGAGAAACGTCTTCCGATAGACTATGATGTCAATGTGCCGGGTGAGCCGGCGATGCGCTCCGAAGTTGGCATGTCTCTGGAGTCGGTTGACAGCATGCCACCGAGTCTCAGAGCAGTCAGCCGCAGTGTGGCCGGATTGGCAATATTTCCTACAACTTTCAGTACGGTATTGATCTTTACGTTTGTTCCTGGCGTGGTTTTAGTCTGTACACCAGTACCACGGTACCAACTTAGTCTACGTTCTCACTCGGGCGCATACCAAACCCAACCTAATTCTACTGTTCGAGAGAATTTTTATGGTTAGCGCTTCATCCACCTCTAACACAGTCTTTCCCTTCTGTCTCTTGTTAGTAGCTCTGTGTCTTGTACCAAATTCGTCTGCTGATATCCTATCCCCATTTTACGTTAATTCGTTCGCATAGCTTTGAAAGCCTGCTCCGAATCAAACAAGTCATTCTTTACGTTCATTAAAATATTTTTCTGCACGGTGGTAGCTTGTAACATCTTACGGAGAATCCGCTTGTATTTAGTAAGAATTTTTCCCTCGGCAATATGATGCAGTCCCTCTTCGAGGAAGTTCACGTTGACGAGCTCAGCTGTGGAGTTTCGCTTTCTCCGAAAATTCCCTCTTCATTTCCAAGTTTTCGACCTTTTGGTGTCCAAACGCTACTTGGTGCTATCGCTAGAGTAATAACTTTTGGTTTGAATAAAAACTACTTTTTTTGAAAAATACTTCTTGCTTTATTGAACACAAACTTACGCTTACGACACTAGATTAAGACTGCACTATTTTCTTACTCGCTACTATCGAAGCCACTTTGGTCTTCGTTTTTTAGATGAGATATTTTTCCGAAGCCACGTTGGTCTTCGTTTTTCTCACGAGACATTGAAAATCATTAATTACTTCGAAGCCACGTTGGTCTTCGTTTTTCTCACGAGACATTCAACAATATTTATTACATCGAAGCCACTGTGGGTCTTCGATTTGTTGATGCTAAGAACTTGATTCTTTCATCATTTCTATTAATTTCAACCCGGCCGTCATCGTCATGTATTTTATGGCGATGCACGAGTACCGTGTTGATATTAGTGTTGAGAGTGTTGGCATCAGGATGTTGATGTCCGTTTGTAGTTTTATCGGCATCCTGATGCTGACACATAACTCTAGCCTCTTTATCTTTTCTTTCATACAAATTATTTGTATGAGTGGATTATTTGCATTGATAATTGACTGCAAATTAATAATAATAATAATAAAACCAATATTGCGCTAGTAAAAATTATATTGCTTCACATACAAAGGGGATTTCTTCCTCTCTCGAAGTTTTTATGCCATCAGTTTTTAGCCTTCTGGCATTTGATATTGCAGAAACCAAGCTGTCAACCTATACAAGACCCTGTAATAATTTGTTTTCCTGTCAAGCTAGGCGATAATTGCGCTTTCTCTCGATCTTTGTATTGGGTATCCGAGTCCTTGCACTGCCATCCCTATAATATTTTTTCACTTTTATTACTATCCACATCTAAAGTTAAGTTAACCATCTCTAGTGCACCCGTGATGGCCATCGGTACGGGAGATCTGACATTTTGCGCTCTAAGTTCCTCGTCTCCTATTTTATCCGAAGATATTTTTTCCAACAGAAATCTAAAGTTTGATGGCGCGCAAAATTATTTTATGAGCTTTTCACTTAAAGGGATATTAAATGGAAAAAATGAGATCCAGCAAATTTACTTTGAAGACATCAAACTAAGAATTAATTTAAATACTTTTTCTCGATGGTGCTGTAAAACTAGCATTCCAATAAATTTCAAGATCTTGGGGCAGAACCAATAGGAGGCACATCAAAATCATCACAACTATACAGTTTCTCGTGAGGAAAAAGTTTGAAAGCTACGATGATGGTAGACAATAACTGCACAAAGACTGCTACAGCAACAAACATTTTGACAACTAGATTAAGGTTATTCTGAAAGCAAATTCGGAACAAATTATTGTACTAGCAATCATTCGCAAGCAAGCTTCAGTAGCCTAGTGGCTTCTTGTGTTTGGGGTTCCTAGTTCGAATTCATGTTCGGACGAAGAGCCGCGCATCGAACTTTGAGTTCACTTTGCTCTGAATAGGTACCTGAGTTAATCAGGAGTTAAGTGAGTCGTAGAACTAATCACACCACACTCGTACTGAAATTGATTGTTTTGCGATGAAATTCTCTACCAACTTCAACCCCTTGACTAGACAATGGCCTAGAGGTTGGAGCTGAGGTTTCTACTTATAAGCGTTTCTATTAACAAGGGTTGTCGTAAGATGACTTTACTTTAATCATTCGCAACTGCTATGATTAATGAGAGTCGACAATTCTTTACAGCTTGAACCTCTACCCTCATCGTCATTTTTTTCTAACAGGGGCCGAAAAACCTTCATAGGTATCCTGCTAAAGATGAAGGATTATGTGAGATCGAGACTCACAAGAAACATCACCCGCTGATCACAGGAATCCCAGGATCACAGGAAACCGTTTTCGCATTACTTCGACTCGGCTGGGCCACTAGTACCTACCCGGTGCCTCCACGGCTACTTTCGTCCTGTCAGGAGCTGTGATGCCTGTCCTGTCAGGAGCTGTGATATGAGAACCATATTCTCTTTTCAGCCGCAATACTGTCTCTACATATACCGAGACACGTACCTAAGAATGCAACATTGCCTCCACAATCGCTCCCGGCGTCATAGGACCAAACGCAGACCAGAGCGCTTCTCTTCTGAAGCGCAGGCACTTGAAAAAAGTATGTAATGCATCGTCAATTTCTTAAATGCAGTACTTGCAGTATTCCATCCTGAATTTCTTTATTCTATGAAGGTTTTTCCTAGTGTAGCCATGACCTAATAGCAATTGGTTCAGGTAGTGTTCACCGTGGTCACGACTAAGCCAAGGCTTTATGGTGTGAATCAACATAGTCGTCCATGGTCCCGTTGCTCCCCAAAACTCAAGTGTTCGCACTCGTCCTGGAGCGGCTGCTACCTCTCTTCCCAGTTTTGAGCTACTCAGAAAGATCTACCTGCGCTCGTTCACCCATAAATCGACTGGTTTTACTCCTGCTATGACCAACACGGCGTTACCTGCTACCGTACGGTAGTTTGTTGCGATTTGTAGCGCCCCTTTTCGTTGAACACTTGCCATCTTAGCTCAATATTTTGCAAATTTTAAGGCTAAGCCTTTGATCCATATGTCCGCACCATACAGCAGCGTTGAATGAGCCGCCGTCATAAGCACTTGGCGTTTACACGCACTAGGACCGTGAACAAGTGGAGACCATGGTTTTCCATTCAGCTTTTAACTCTTCTCATTACTTGACTTAATTTGAACTAAGCAAGGTGGGGGTTCCTGGAGGTAATGAAAGCTGCTACATCTGGCCCGAGAATGGATCCTTGTGCTGCTCCAGCAGTAATATGTTTCCGGATATTTGCCTTTTTCATCTCATATATAAGGCGGCGGTTTTTCAGATAGTCTCGAACCATAGCTAATAGGTAGTCCTTTACCTGAAAATTCCACTCCAGTGCCTCTAAAATATCTGCCCACCTCACTGAATTAAAAGCATTCCGGACACCCAGCGTCACTAGAAACATGATCGGCCTGGCCTGATGGCATGGAACCTTGGCGCGCTCTACTGTACCGATTACTTCAAAGATGACACTTATTGTCACATTCATCTTCATTACAGTTTAGTAATCTTTACAAACGTATAGCCGAAATGTGAATGGATTTTGTATGCCTGATGAAAATGGAAAAAATTAAAAAGTGACACATTTATTAGAAGAAAGAAGCTTAGAAATAATCGGCGCGAAATGAACTCATGCAGTTCTGCGCTTGTCAAATCAACATGTCCATTTTTACTATATTTTGAATTTACCAAAATGCTTCCTCATTGAACTCTGTACGAAAGTTTAAAATCAAGTAGATTCCATCACATAAAACAGCTCATTTGCTACTTAACTGTACATCATTAACTCATTTTTTCTAGCAATTCTCCATTCTTCGAATCTCTTCATTCTTTTTTTGCGATCATAAAACGGATATTTGAACTTGAAACGTTTACAAACGATGAAGGGCAAACTAATTTTTGCTTTACGTTTTCGACAAATTTGTATTGAAACGAGTCTCCATTCCGCACTTTGCCTCAAATACCGTGGTTTTTTCCAACTCGCATACCGTTACATCACCAACTGCCTTCACTAGCTAGCTCTCATCGCTCAGCATTCTGTTCCTGAAAGCACCCCATGGCTGCATTAACTGTCGAACATCAAAAGCCACAATGATCTCTCGTTGAATCCCTCCTGTCTGTCTCCTCGGCTGCCTGCTTTTATGTCTGCCGTTGGCATACCATTGTACGTATCGCATCGTCCTTGCTATCTTTTCACGTAAAACACGAGACTGAAAACGGGAGCCAGCACAACAGCAGCACTGTTGGTGGTCATAAATAAAAATTTTTGTGTGTGAGCGCAACTTCCGCAGAGCTATGTCCGATATTTTTCTCTTTTTGTTTCTTGTTGTTGCTGCATTTTACAGCGCGTTGAGCATTTTGTGCGCCATCTTTCCCGTGCAAAATTAAACCGAAACTCGTTCGGTATGAAAAATTGACCAAGCTTCGTTGGTGTTGTTTTTTGGCGTTGGTATGTACTTGGCTTAGGAAGTGGAATCTTGCGTGGACGATGCCGACAGCGGAAAATGAAAATGGTGGAAATCGTTGTGCAGACTAATATCCATCTGAGTGATTCGATGAACTAATGATTCCTGCAGGATATTGTACTACGGAACGGTTGATTGCGTTGGATGTGTGAGGGTAGAGGAACTGATATTGTGCATAGAAGCAAAGTATTTAGCGATTTTTCGACATAAAATGAGAAGCAAAAAATGAAGCCTGGTAAAGGTGCCAATTGAACATGTGGTGAATGTAAATTTGACATTTTAGTGGCGTATGTAGTCTTTTGGTGTCATATGATAAAAGAGGTGCAACGTCAATACAAGTTTTTTTCACTTCATGGTAATTGATGTCGGGTTGTAGCTCTCAATCGGTGGTAGGTGCTAATGGGTTAACAGAACTTTCTATGATTTTCGAAGCGATAGAATCACCACTCAGACCATGACGCGGTCAGTAATCACAGTAATCGTTAGATTCAGTGAAAAGCAATCCTCAGAGCAGAATAACAAAACCTGAAAATGTTCTGGCGAATAAAAGAAAAAAACTCATGCACATCGGCGAATCTACATGTTTCTTACAATCTTTAAAAAGTACAATTTTATCTAAAAAGACCTTTCATTCAATTAAAACCCTTCTTTTGGAAACTAGCCATTACAACGCTCATCTGTTACGCTTGTACAGCTTCGATTACTTTTCACGACAAATTGTCTAGCGTATTGTGCTTGCTTGTCGTATAGCTCTTCCTTGCCTACTGCTGCCTATTCCTGCCTAACAGAACCAAAACTTGCACACCATAACGCTATCACTAGTGCTTGCGCTGCTACTACATGCTCCTGCTAGAATCGAGTCCCTGGCATACTCAGGATAACAAATAGGAATTTCATTAATTCTTGACAAGCTTTTAATTTCAATTGTTTGACGGCATTTTCGTGGAAAGTTTACCAGCGCGAACTTGTCAGAGCTTATCGCGAAGGACACACTCACCCGGGAAGTAGCATCGCTTCGTTCCGATGCGTTGTGCCAACAAGAGCAATACAATACTTCTATGGCATAATATCCTTCAATTTTCTCGTACCTCCACTCCCTCCCACAGATTCTTTGTTCTCCTGCATCCGGAACGTTAACCAATTCTTTTCCTGCGTTTCTGCCAGCCCCAACTACAGTGAAAGGGAAGATCAACTGGCAGGCTGTGCACGTTGAGGAATTTCCGATACTATGCGATACGCTCTTTTTGTCTGATAGAATTTTAAAGGTTTCGAGCATTTTAATGGAACCGATAAAGTTTAATTTAGTTCAGAATGCTCTTTGTGAGCTGTAAAGTGGGGAGATGGGACGCGGGTGCCTTCAGTGAGCCCTAGCTGGCAATGAAGTTTTACTATAACCATAGCATGTTACGTTATATCTTCGTCGAAGCTATTCAAAATCGGTTGCGGAAAGGATGAGATAATTTGTCGATTAACTCTTTTATAGAACCATGATATCGATGCTATTAATCCTGAGGCGTGATTGATTGACAGTTTGATTTAATTTTAAGGGAAAGAAATCGATTTGTAGGATACGAATGATTGGATCGTTAATACTTTTCTGTATTAATTTTTCGAGAGAGAGAGAGAGAGAGAGAGAGAGGAAAAAGTGTTTCGATAAGAAAATAGATACTGGATAAATATCTTCGGACTGTCAAGAATTCAAGAGAATTGCTTCAGTGAAACGCGAATAGATTTAAGATTTAGGCGATGGAAAAAGGGTTTTGTTTGCTTTTGCATCAATTGAAGTGGGTTAAAATGAAATTTTTGCAGAGAAGACAAGTAATTATTCGGAGGTTTGGTAAATTGGTTTTCAGATTTTACAGGTTAAACAGACTTTCATTTGATAAAAATTGAAATCCCACTCAATATTGTAGAATTGGAAGGAATTAGATTGGAAAATTTCGGAAAAATTGATAACAATTACTTAGTGAAACCATATTGATTGTACCTTGAAAAAGACATTTACAGCTGCAGTATTATAGCTTACAGAGAAAAGCCCAATTTGTCAATGAATTCATCGATGTAATTCATTCCCTTTATATTATATATATTTCCCTTAGATTATATGATCCAGGCGATTGAGGGAGGCAATATGTTAGCTGATACTACCTTGGAAAATACCAAAATATAGTAAAGCCGTGGAAAACCAAAGATTTCGAGCCGACACGTTATTAGAGACACTATATTTTGCTATAAACATTGGATTGAGGAAAAAGTTCGTAGCATTGTATGTTTTCTTTAATCTTATACGATTTGTTTGCTGTTTTGCAAAGTGTTTATATTTGACCAAAAGAGCTCTTTCAGCTCCACAAAACAGTGTTTATCACTGTTTTGAATAGTTTATTTTTTAGGCTCAGAAATGAAATATCCAGGTGTTAAAAATCAGCATTTTTGATACCTGCTATTCTTCGTTTTTTATCGAAGTCAAAAAGTTTCCGAACTGGTCCAAAATATTTGTGACGTACATGGAGACCGTGCTATAGGCAAGTTTTCAACACGGAAATGGTTTGCGACGTTTAAAAAGAGTGGGCAAAAAGATAGGCAAAGGAGCTCAGAGCTCACTCTCATGGCTCACTCATCACTCATGGCTCTTTTTTACAGTGTTGCGCCATACTCCCAGTACGCTGCACGCTGCACATTTCATTTAGTTTAGTGGAACGAACTGAACTGTAAAAAAGAGCCATGAGCTTTGATCTATGATCGCTTTTGCCCATCTCTACTTGCAACGGAAGACCTTTGGAATTCGACGAGGAGTGTCTCAAAGCGGTTTTGAAGGAGGACGGTCGCCAAATAAGTCATTAAGTCGCCACGTAAATAACCTGCGATCAAAGGCGGATTCCAATCATCTTCATTTAATGGGACTTTCCGAAAAATTGACCGAGGACAAAAAATAAAATCGCCTTCAAATTATTTCTCAACGCCAAAGCCGAGAGTCAAGCAAGACCTCCACCCAAATAAGACCATGTTCTGCGTTTGGTGGAACTGAAGTGGTATGCTGTATTGGGAGATGCTTACGAAGAACAGTACGGTCAACAAGAAAAACTATATTACCCAACTGCACTGAGTGAATTAGGCGAATCTCACCTGAAGAAATCCGATCGACAAAGTCAAACCATTCTACACCATTCTTCACGACTACGACAGGCCCCATGTCGCCCAAGTCGGCAAAGCCGCACTCAAGTGGGAGATCCTTTAGCATCCGCCATACTATCCAATTCTTTCGCCAACCGGCTACCACTTGGTCCAGATACTGTCGAGCCAAATGAGGGTCGTTAATTTTGCCTTAGCAGTCGTTAATTTTGCACAGCAACTACTTCGACACCAGTGTGGGCGATTTCTGTCGGAACGGGATCAACAAATTGGTCGAAATGTGGGAGCAGGTCACAAACAGTAACGCCGAATACATAAATGATTAGTTTACTGTTATAATACGGTTTTTTTTTTTCAAATAAAACTCATTGATAAAAACACTATGAACTTATTCTTCACCTCAATAGGATGGCATGTAGTTTTACTATGATCAGTTTAGAAAAACTATTTGCATTTGTTGTAAATTAAACGTGATTTTAACCGTTAAAAAAGTGTTTTAAATTTCAAAGTGTTTTTCATTTAAACGATGGGAATTGCTAACAGTTGCACTTCTCTAGTTAAACAAAAGATTGTACATTTAAGAGAGTTAGACTTGTTATATTGATAAATTTGCTAGCCGTCTAAAGTGTTTCATAAAACTGATTTACAGAGTATTGGAACAAATGGAAAGCCACAGGACTTTCCCAGATATTCTCCGGCCTAAAAAGCCCGATAGGCAACTCAGAGTATGCATGGACAAGTTGTCCAGACATCGAAACGGAGCCCAAAAAGTTCCGCTGTAGAAATTCATCGATATTTTGTGAAGAAAGATGGTTTATGAGAGCTGAACTACATAAGGTCTGTTTCCGTACTTTCAGCAAACTGCAGCAATAACAGAATTTGGCAGCTGGCTTCTTTTTGCTGCAAAATTTGGCTTGCATTTGGCTTGCAGCAAAAGTACGGAAACGACTTGCTGCGAATCTATTTGAATATATTATAATAGATTCAAGTACGGAAACAGACCTATAGTAGGTAGTCAAGAAGAAGCCCTTGGTACTGGCAACGGATCATAAGAAAAGAATAAAAATCGTACGGGAACATTTAACCTGAAAATATGAGTCGAAACTCTCTTTTCGAGTGACGAAACACAAATATATTGCATAGGCTCTGATGGCAGGTGATTTGTAAAGCGACCAAGAAGTAAAAAATTCTACTTTCGCTATAGTTCTCATGGGTTGGTATACCCTATAGAAAGAGTACTAAGCAAGGAAAAGTACGTCGATATCTGAGAAAATTTAATGCTGCCGTGGCCTGAAGGTAACCTTCCTATTATATTTATGTTCCAGCGTGACGACGTTCCCAAAATATATGGAGAGAGACAAATATAAGTTTCTAGAGGACAACAGCATCACTGTTTTGACCAACTCTAGACTTAAATCCAATCGCATGTACATGGGCAATGCTTGGGCATCTAAATCTGTGGAGATATACAGGAGACTTAAAACAACAATACCGAAGCACCTACAGGAAGCTGTGAAGCATAAGGGTTTCCGGACACATTACTGATATTATTTTGTAACTTATTTATTGTTTTTCTTTGGCAAAATATGTACTTAAGGCTGGCGATACATGTAAAATTCAAGTTTCTTTTATTTGTATAAATAGTTAAATTAACATGTAAAAAATAAAAGTACTGAAGGACTTCTGTATGGGCCTGGAATCGCTGATTAGTTGGTAAGTCGCTGTAATCATAAAGTTTCTTCAACCGATTCTTATGAAACTTGACACACGTGTTCTGTTTAGTATAAGCTTCTAGTTGAACTTCAATAATGCCAAAATTAATTTCACAATGTAGCATTTTCGACCCAAAAACTGTCGGAAGAAAGGGTGAAAAATCGTAATTTTTTTATAAGGGGTGCTAATACACAGTTTTGTGACTTTTTTTTCTTTTCATGGTTCAACTAAAAAATACATGTTTAATAAACGCACTCCAACCCATTTTTTTGATTTCAAATTGCTGTAACTGATGCTAAAAATACCGCCAATTGATGCCTTTCGTCGCGAGGGTCTCAGGAGATTGGTTACTACGGCGGCCATTTTGAAAAAAAAATTAAATAAAATCAGATTCTTGTATTTTATACATGTTTATAAATAACATTCCTTCTATTTTAAATAAGCCTCTGAAAAACGGTCTAAATTCAGGCGTTTACATGTATCGCCGGCCTTAAATAAATTATTTTAAAATAATTTTTATCTGTTTCTAAAACTTTTCGTGAGGAATCTTAGTTTTCCATGACTTTATTGTTCTGTCGCCTATTAAGAGGTAGCTTGTGCTAATCCTTTACCTCCATAAATTGCCATTGAATCAAGTAAATAAAGCCATTATGAAATTGATTGAATTAGTTTTTTTTTGCCCTGGATTGCGTAGAATTTTCGAAAAGCATTTTCTTCGTCTATTTTTTTTCTTTATCTTTCTTTCTTCTTAGTCCAATTTTTTAACAGTTCAAATAACCAATGAAATAAATTTTTGAACCTCCTCGGCAACTTAAATAAGCTATGCTCGCATCAATCTATTATCACAGAGAAAATTGTTGAAATGCCATTATTTTCAATCGCTACGTGCCTTCTTTTTGATCTCGTTTTCATTGAAAATAATGTTCATAGTGGGTTTTACTGTTTCGTATTTTATTTTTGCAAATACAAACGCAACGAAGGCAAAAAACTCATATTGTAAGATTGCGCCCAGCGTGGGCTTGAGCATAGCAATTGCTTTGAATTAGCCGGGTTATTCGTGTTTTTCAATTTTTCGCAAGTGGTATTCTAAGATAGGTTAGATTTATGTTACATATTTTTCAATAACTGAAAAGATCTTATCTTCTTATCTTATCTAAAAAGCACTTTTGGTCGTTTAAGAGCCTCAACAAAATGTCTACCGATTTTTCTTATATGTTGCTATTGTAAACGAGTGGGTTCAATCGATGGCTAAAATACATTCATGCTAAGTTAGAATCAATAGTAAAATGAAAATCTTGCAAGCTCAAACTTCCTTTGAAGCAGAAACTCATATGTCACGTTTGATCCCTTTTTTTGGAAGTAGAGCTCTTCTCATTTTTTTGCCCGACATTAGTCAAATAATTTTCGTTGAGAATCTATTTGTATCAAATCCAAATCTTAGCTGCAATATAAAACTTTATTTGGATCTATTAGTGTAGCATTATTATGATCAACTGTTATATCGCGTCATCCTGTTATTAATGATCCACTTTTAAAGCAAACACTTCGCCATTGTGCAATCAGTGTTGCTCAACGATATGAGCTCAGCTTGATGTTTACACTTCGCATCCATACATATCCACTGCATATTCTCACGTAGTGTTTATTGATTTATACTATTTACATTAAGTGTGATGTGAAAAGCGTAGAAAAAACAGGTTTCTAACCAAATATAGCCTTGATACTTGTTCAAGTCATCATAGTTGAAAAAAAAATAACAGCTTCCATGCAGGTCAGATAATCCACTATAAGTCGCACGTAAACAGTTTGTTTTCCTCAACGATTAGCAGAATATTTTACGGTACTATTGTGTAATATTGTGTAGGTGGATTCATGTATGTTGTGACATAAGAGTAGCAAAACGTTATATGTTTTCCACAATAGTGCAGATGGAGGATCCTAAAAAGGGTATACATGAAGTAAATTCGTTTTCGGAATGGATAGTTTACCAGATGGATCCTATTTTGCCAGCCAAAGTTCATGTAATCATTCAATCAGAAGAAAAATCGGATCTGATAAACAAAAGATGACAGTTTCAAATTCAGCTGCAATCCAAATAAAATCACATCACCCCTCTTAGAAGCCACCACCACAAAGTTACTGAATCTCGGCGCCATCACCATATTTTCATTTGATCTACCGTTCGGTATACAAAATCTCAAGTCTTGCCACCGTATCAGCAAGCAAACACAATTAAATCAAAATATAATATGCATATTTTTCGCATTACGAACAGCTTTGTAAAAGTTGCACGTTAATCTTTCGATAATCTATGGCTCAGTGGCGCAGCTCAATAATTCCTTTAAAGGTCGAAATGTTAGCGGCAGGGTTGAACAACGTTCCGGGGGCAGTCGTGGCTCCATCGAACACTCACGTACATATTGAAATGTTTCCACAAAGTCGCGTTAATGTTGTGTCGTATCTGAAGCTCAATTGTATCTACGCTAAGCTGCGATTCTATCCAGTGCTGCAAATTCTTATTGCCATTTTCTGGTATGTTCGAGTAGGTACATGTGCAAGCATATCTATCGCCGGATTACTCAATCTGGCCTTGGATTGATGAGAATGACAACAGCGGCAGCGGAATAAGAAGCTTTTATTGGTGATATTCTGTGTATGTTTGCATGGTGCTCGCTTGCCTTACTTGGCTGCTTGTGCAATCTGTTGTCACTGCTGTGCTGAGCTGATGCAGTTTTATCTTCGCCTTATCGTTTGCTCAAATCCCGGGCTCCTTCGAATGATCTCAGAAAGAACTTTACTAGTAAGTATATGAGTATACTTTGAATGGAATGCATGCATCGTAGTTTGTAAACAGGTTTTGTTTTTCGTTTGCTCAAACTATTGTGACACACATTACTATCTATATGTGCAGATATTCTGTAGGTAGATTGCATAGGTGCTTGTTGCCTAAGAGATTTGAGCGGCTGCGACGTAATTGAGTGCTTGAGTTAAAAATAGTAAATTGAATGACTACATACATATATCGATGGCAAAATCGTTACAATAAATAACCGTTCGTTGTTCATGTTGCTTTGTCTGCTGGCAATTCAGTGCAATTAACTGAATTCCATCAAAACGAGTTGGCGGAATGACTGGCGGTTATACAAAGTAATTATGCGGATTGGTGGTAAGCGTGTGAAATTAGTAGCCATGAGATTTGTCCATGCATTCTGTTATTCAGATGCATTTTGCTGACAGTATTTACAAAGTGGCTTGGAACTATGTTTTTTCTCGTAATATTTCATATTTTTGGTTGTAAAATTATGTCATTAACTTGTCGAGTAATTTGCTGCGCTTGTAAAGTAGTTTGGTGAATTAATGATCTCAATTACTGCAATGTAACACCAAATTTTTAACGAATACAATTTCGGTATTCAAAATTGATGTAGGTACTGCTGTGTTAGAGTTGATGATTCAACTAAACTGCCTTCAGATTGATTATTTACACGATAGCTTCTACGCAAAATGATTCATAACATTCCCGTATTAAAAGTCTACGCTTAGAATTCAAGCTTTACGCTTTCTATAAAATTATAAGAAGGAAGGGAGAAAGCTGATCACAAATCATCAAACACATCTCTGAGAAATTATCACAGAATAAAATTCACAGAGCCAAAAAAATTATCGCAACCAATGTTAGGTTTGGTTAGGTTGTACTGGCTGGCACATGGCCACTCATAGACCTACTGGTCCATAGTGATACCAGATAAATGGACCTCGAGAAAGGAATTCAGTCCGAGTGACCATCAAAGGCCCCGAACTTTTTCAGCTTTTGCTCTGCCACGTGCGAGAGATCCACCACCCAGGGCTCACCGAAGTTTCGCAGTCTGGTTCTCCCCAGTGCCGGGCAGTGACACAGGAGATGCTGGATAGTTTCTGAGACCCCCGGCTCTTGACACCTTCTACAGGTGTCGCTCGTTAGGAGTCCCATTTTCATAGCATGTGCTGCTACAAGACAATGACCAGTAATGATACCGACGAGTCGTTTGCAGTCAATCCGCATTAACTCGAGGAGGTAATTGGTCGATGCGAGATTGTATGACCCCCATCCCATCTGCATCATTTGGGAGTCGATTGAGTACCTAATCGTTTGGATAGGAGTAAGGATGTCAACCGCTCCCAAAAGGGGAAGACTACCCATACTTGGCTAACGCATCCGCCTTCTCATTTCCATCAATGCCCTTATGACCGGGAACCCAGAAGACTCTGACTCTTCTGCTGTTACCCAGCCTGTTCAGGGCCTGAATGCAATCGAATACACACTTCGATTTGTATGTGTGAGACATCAGTGCTTTTACCGCCGCCTGACTGTCCGTAAATATATTTAATACTTTACTAGTAGTATCTTTGGCGTATATCGGGTCTGCGGCTTTACGTATCGCAAACACTTCCGCCTGGAAAATGCTACTGTGGTTCGGAAGCCTGAAAGCTACTTCCATAGCTGCATCTGCAGAATATGCTGCAGCACCTACTCCTGCAGCTGTTTTCGAGCCGTCAGTGTAGGTGCTAAGAGTTGCAGGGCACATTTGTCGATTCCATTCCTGCCCATCTCCCACAGTCGCTCGATATCCCCTCTCAAAGCACAGAGATATGTAGTCAGTGCTTCCTGCGTAGCCCCGTTCAAAACTGCTGTGGCTAAAGGATCCTGACTCGAAGGGTCCTGATTCCCTAAGCCTGACAGCAGCTTTTGCGGCAGTGCCTCTAATGAAGATATCAAGCGGGGGGAGATGAACCAGGACGTTCAGAGCAGACGAAGGAGTCGAGGCCAAGGCACCTGTAATGCAAAGAGCGGCAGCCGCTGAACTCTATTCCCCATACTAGCAAAGGTGCTTTTATTCACTGCTGGCCACCAGACCAAGCAACCGTAAACAAGGATCGGTCTAGCTATCGCCAAGTAGATCCAGTGCGTTAGAGCAGGGCTTAGACCCCACGTTTTACCCAGCACTCTCCTGCTGTCATAAATTGCGTTGCTTGCCGCTTAACTCTTTATGCCAAGACCCACGGAATTCGCCCACTCCTCAACCAGCCCTAGAGAGTACTTGATGAGCTGACCAAGGGTATGTGGAAACCTATCCGAGACTAAAATGGCAATGTCGTCAGCGTAGTCCACAACCGTGAGTCCCTTGCTTTCCAACTTTTTCAGAATTGTGTTTCTCACAAGGTTCCACAAGAGAGGGGATAGAACTAGTGATGGGCGTTTCTGTTGTTTTCAGAAAACGAAAACGAACTGTTTTTTTCCAAAAATAACTGTTTTTTTAAACTTTTTGAAAACTTTTTTCACTCGACCAGCAGCAGATTGATACTGGGTGTTACAATTAGTGATTGGCATTTCTGTTGTTTTCAGAAAACGGAAGCTATTTGAAAAAAAGCAGTTTGAAAAAAACTGTTTTTTTCCAACTGTTTTTTTCAAACTGCTTTTTTTCAAATAGCTTCCGTTTTCTGAAAACAACACAAATGCCAATCACTAACTGTAACACCCAGTATCAATTTGCTGCTGGTCGAGTGAAAAAAGTTTTCAAAAAGTTTAAAAAAACAGTTATTTTTGGAAAAAAACAGTTCGTTTTCGTTTTCTGAAAACAACAGAAATGCCCATCACTAGATAGAACCCCTCCCTGCGGAGTGCCTCTGTGAACCTTTCTTGTGCTTTGCGCACCCAACCACTCCGCTGATATGAGCCTGTTCTTAAGCCTGTTGCCTATAAATCTACAAATAGCGGGGTGAGTGTTGTGTGCGTGGAGGCTCTCCATAATAGCTGTTGTGCCCACATTATTGAAGGCGCCCTCAATATCTAGAAAGGCTCCCAATCTTAACCTATTTTACAGTTTAACTAACAAGAAAAAAACTTAAAATCTAGCGGCTATACTATTTTGGCCTGCTGGCTCTTATGGTTTTTTTATGTTTTTTTTTTTATAGGTGTAGGTTCCTGTAGGCAACCTTTGTAAGTACCTACCAACTAAATAAAAATCAGTAATCAATAATCTCAAAAATGATCGCATCAGTTAGATACGCCCCATGAGCTGGTGTCGGATGAGAAATTTGTGCATATCTTCGAAATAACAACTTGGTGAAAATTCAATTCTCATATAATGCAAGCAAAACACTTCCATGATATATTACTTCAAGTTTTTTCAATTCAAACATTTTTTGTGGTTAAAGTCCTAACCGTTGCAGTTCGATCCATTTTTAACAAAAAACATTTTAACTTTACGATCCACATACTAAATATACAGAGTAGCAATAATTCGTACATACTCAGCTCAGTAACAATTTATATATATGAAATATTCTCGTACTTAACAATGCTCCCACATTTGATGATAATTTAAGATAAATTAGTTACATTCATACAAAAAAAAAAGTCAAATGAAACAAGCTATCGGAGCCTGTCTGATTTGGCATTGGTGATGGTAAACTAAATTCTTTGAAACAGGTGACATTTGATCTCTTCGAAATCGAAATCATTTCCACGTCAACCCTGGTCCAAGAGTTTTGTCAAAATAGATTTGGGAATAAATAGATTTTGAACTTGGTTATAAAAATCCACCTAATTAGAATTAAAAACAAAAAAAAGTTGTGCTCATATAAAGGATGTGCTCATATAAAGGAGGTGTATCATGCAAAGTAAAGTTATCCCACTGCAATCCATTTAAGGTTTTGAGGAGCGCAGATGGTAGGGATCTCATTTATTCGAAAATTTACTCCAAATATTCGATTGAAATGATTAGTGTCAAACCTCACTGTCCTTTATGTGACACAGCTACATACTCTTCGGAGCTAGGTTAACTCAAAGCTTTGTAAGCTTTTAGTGTATTGCTTCAACCAAAAAAAAAACATGCAAGTGGGGTTTTTATCGTACTCCAAAGCACCAATAATTTTGACTCGGAAATATTGGATAGAAATGAAAAAAGCTCTTGGACAAACATTCAAAAAGAGTACGATGAAAGCGAAGATACTTTTTTGGGCTGCTAATGTTAGTTTTGAATAGAATACAACTTTAATATGTAACACTTATGTATAAATTGGCATAACAAAAATATTTGTTAAGTCTGGAAAGACTTCGCAAGACAAAACAAACGCAGTAATTATTTCGATTGTGAAAGAAAAACGAGTAAATCTAGCCTTCCTACACTTTTTCCTAAATTTCTTTAAGTCTACACAAATTTGAAACAGATTTTTTTTCGGTCCCAATTATTTGTTCTTTATCGGAATAATTAAAAAACAATAATTTCCTGAAAATTTAGGAAAAAGTCTAATATTGATATGTTTCTATGTGGTTCTCAGTTAAAGCCCATTTTAACACTAGTTGTTTGGTTCTATTTTCGTCCAAAATAATCTTTTTTTAGTGATGATGAGCTGTTTTTTGAAAGAGTCTTTAAATGTTAGGACATAACAATTGTCAGTTTTCGGAATAAAGCTATCGGATAAATAATTTATTTGGAAAATCTTATCAGGTGTGTGTATAGTAAATACGATGACATTCATAAGAATTGACACCATTTATTTTATACCGATTCGAATACGTTTATTTTCCCTTTATATGATTTTAGTAAGTAATATTTCTGTAAGTTTTTTGTAAACCTACTTTTATCGATAGTAGGTTGCTAATTTACGGTGACAATCTTTATAATTATGGTTTTGACGATTCAAAGTATTTTCGACAAAAATCAAAATTTTACATCATATTTGTATTAGACATTTGAATCTTAAATGTATTTTATATTTCAATATTTTACCACTACTATCTAGTACGATTCAATATCTTTTTGGACGTCACCGAATTAAAAATCAATCAAACACTGACGACAAAGTCACAACGATCATATCGAAAACTTCAATCCCAGCTAAGTTGCGTCTCATCCCCTCTCTCTCTCGAATAAATCTCCGCACAAATGCTTAACCTTTTTCGAAAACCTATATCACAAGTAAAAATTTCACCATCGGGACACTCATATCCTCGTAGTTTCGTACCGACAGCTAGTCCCAACAAAATATGGAAATGGATATTCCTCCGACAAAAAAAACTTTTCTTTTGCATATATTGCTCCAATAGATACTTTTGATTGGCGACATATGTTTCACATCCTGGACAGAAAAAAGACCGAGAATGAAATTTTTTTTACATAGCACGAGTTTTTATCTGACTACTATGCTATTTGTATCTTTCGGTTAGCGGTTTTTCGGTTGCTGTTCGGTTCAAGGCGTGCTGAATGTATATGAGTTCGGGGGAGCTGAATTTCAACGTTATCATTGTATCGTCTGTCGCACCTGATGCCTACGCCAAAAAAAAAACAACGATTTTTTTCTCTTGCAAATTTTTGCCGCTTTTAAGCATTTTCCGTTGTTAGGATACTAAGTGTCCTGGTAAGAGAAGGACTGTGTCTGTAGCATGTTTGACGTAAGACGGAAGAGAAAACGGGTCTAGATTTTAAACAAAAAAAAAGTCGTTCCAGAGATTGGGTTGAAAGTTGGAAATACACATTTTTGTCTCATTTGGATGCTGTTGATAGAAATAAATGATAGTCATGGGACGACGCTTGAATTTTAATGAGTTGTATCCATGATGCGATCATGATAATCGAAATCGAAGGTTTATGGGGATATGATTGCTAAGTATTGGGTTTTTAGGAGATTTCGCCATCGGTGATGCACATAAAGGTTTAAAATGTGCTCAATGATGGCTGAAAGTTTGATAATATGGTCATATTGCAGTATTCTAATTGAAAAAGGCATTGTTTACTGGACCTGGCAATCAATTCTGTTGATGCAAGCTATACTAGCAATTCTATTTAAATAAGCTGGTGTCCTTGAAGTATCGCCTATGGAGATCGTAACATGGTGCGCTAAAATAACAAATTAAAAAACCAACAGACCTCCCGAAACGGACTGTAGTTTGTATTATGTTCGCGTAATAAAGAGTTCAGGAAGGTCGTGAATGAACGCCAGTGAAACTATTATCTATCAACCCCTTGCTCCTAGACTTTTTGCGTTCGACTTTTGTACTGCACTAATGTGTGTTTTTTTTACTAATGTTTGCTGAATTCATCCTATTAAACTGAAACTTTCACAATACATTGATGTATATGCAGAATAGGTCGAGGTACCACCAAATCTCAATTAACTTTAACCCTTTGGCGCCGGCGGCTTTTTTTGTGGTATTTTTAATGTATCTGTTATTCCGTTCACAAATAATTGTTGCAAAAATTCAGTTAGCGAAATGAACTTTAAACGTGTTTCAAATGTGAATCGGATAATTTTGTGGAATTCTTTAACCCCATGTGTGCGCTAGGTGCCAAAAAAGAGGTCGGGAAAATTTGAAAATTTTTAAATTGCGATAGCTTTTGACAGAGCTAATAAGTCAATATGAAAATTTCAGGACATATTGGTATTATTAAGTTATAAATTTGTTTTGCTTTTAGTGAGCATGATGGAAATACTGTAGCTAGAGCAGGCGCTGAAATTGAAAACCTTCAAAAAATCCATCCTTCTGAAAAATTGTCGCTTTTTGAAAAAAAGCCACTCATATATAAATCGCATGCATTGTCTACATAGCCAAAGAAACAGGCAAGAACGTTAACCCTTTTCCAATTTACCAATATTTTTCTCATCAAAAACTTCCGTTCACGGGACCTCACGACTCGATAATCAGATACAGTTGAAAGTTACAGAATGTATTGGTCGTAGACAGGAGCAGGTCTGATAGAAATGATTTTGCAATGCGGGCAATTCTGTGTCAGTGGTGTCACTACTAAAAATAGCTGCTTTTAGCCCTGTAAATTCTAGTTCAGTAATTCGATTTTGACGAATTTCACACAGTAGCTGAACCTTACTCTAAGCCACGTTTGTTAAAAATTCGGTTGGAACTGCCAGCTACGGTAATTTTGAGGTCTTAAATTTTGAAAAAGAAAAGACAAATAAAGCTCTTGGCTCTATAGCTTCCAGCACAATCATGGAATCATAACGAAATTCAAATGGCAAATGAAACTTATTGTAGGCAATATTCAAACAATGATAGGGTTGCCAGCTATGGTTGTTTTTGTATTTTTTTTTTCATATCTCTAGTAAGCGATTTTATCATAGAATTTTCAAATCGCAGTGATCTTGTAGTGAAAATTAACACCAAATATTAATATCTAGAAAATTTGAAAACTTTTGCGAATGGTAGCCCTAAAATTCTATGTAAACCTATAACTTCCAATGCAGCGATCGGATCAATACGAAATTCGCATAGCAGGTTGATTTCAACGTGAGGCAGATATGACAAATTTTTGGCTTCGGTGCTAGGAAAGGGCTGCCAGCACGAGGCGTTTTTGTTATTTTCTTACCAATAAATGCTTGCATTAAGGCGGCTTTAGATATGCGGTGTTTGTCAAACACCTCCTTCCTATTCGCCAAATACCAAACACCTAGGCAAGTCATTTGGCTTGGTGCTTTCGGAATGCCAAGCACAGTGAATTAGACATTCGGACATTGCCGAATGTACGCCAAAACTGGAAGATGAACGAGCTGCGGGGATCCGACACAGTGCTCGTTTACTTTGATGTGAGTTGAAAGTTCGACAAACTACGGGAATAGCGAGCACCCGAATGTTTGTGCTTGGCCTAGGGCAAGCACTAGGCGAGCAACCCAACCACACATGTGAAGGTTGCCAAACTAGGTGCTCGGTATTTGACAAATACCGCATATCTAAAGCCGCCTTTAAGCATTCACATCGCGAACATTTGCATTGAAATTAAATAAACAAAGGTTGCATTTTCTAAGGTCTGGACATTTTTCGGATGACAATCCTAAACACCTTTCTATCGCTTTAACTTGCGATGAAGTCATCGAAATTAAAATAAGCTTAGGGTCTATTATTACTTCGGGTGTATTAATCATAAGTAGGGAAAGTAGCTAGTGGTGGAATACACACTCAAAATCTGCATAAATCCTCTACTGTTCTTCGAACACTAGTGTTTCTAGCGGTTCTGAATTAAATTAAGATATCAATTACTTCTGCTTCAAAAAACAATACACGCTACCATTGGAAATTTTTTTATATATATCGTACAAAATTTAAAAATAGGCATACACGACACATACCTGTAGACGGTTTGAGCATTAAACAGAAGCTTTTCAAAACCATTTTTTACACTTTTGTTTGGTAATTATATTTTGAATTTGCATTTATTTATTTATATATTTTCATTTGCACTTCATCGGTAATTACGTTTGCTTCTAAAAAGTAAGCTGATTGCAAATTATTTGTCTTATTTGTAATCTTGTCCATTCAAAACAACTTCCCGATTTTGTCAATCCGAAAGGTCAACCGGAAAAACACCAAAAGCTTAGTACTATCAGACACCACTTTGTTGTGGTGGTGGGGCTTTTCTATCGCTAGATGTGAGCCTACGAATCATAAAATAGCAGGAGGATGAATCATAAGGAATCATTAGGAATGGAAAAGCTGTTGAAAAATGTGGTTTAAGAAATCAGTACCGGAAAAATTATGGGGATTGCAGGAAGACGAACTTCACTGAACGGAAAAGGTACGTAAATACAATGAAAAAATTCATTGCATTTATGAAAAATTCATAGTTTTACAACCAATAAACATGTTCATTGCCACAATGAACATCCATTTATAAAAGTTGCGAATCGAGATTTTCAATAAAAAAGTTCATTGATTGTATGATTGTAGTTCATAAAATCAATGAATGTGGTTCATAAAACCAATGAACTTAGTTCATAAAATCAATGATCGTAGTTCATAAAACCAATGAATATTATTCATAAAATCAATGCACAAAGTTCATTCCATCAATGATCATTGTTTTTAGAATCAATGAACATAGTTCATAAAATCAATGGATGTAGTTCATAGAATCCAAGAATATCTTTCGTAGCACAAATGAACTGAGTTAGTGAAATCAATGAATACAGTTAATAAAACTAATGAATGTTGTTCATAAAGTCAGTGTATAAGTTCATAATATCAATAAACGTTGTTTCTAGAATTAATAAACACAATTTAAAGTATTTTTATTTGAAAAACTAATGAATGCGGCTCATGAAATCACCGAAAATGCTTTGTGACAATGAAACACTCAGGATTTCAGTAAAATATTTTTATTTGAATGGTATTTTCATATTTTACATACAGCCACATACATGGAACTATATCTATATACATATATATACATATTTCTTATATAATACAAAAATAGATAGATACAAACAAGTACAATATATTTCCTTGTACTTGTTTCGTCGTAATGTTATGTAGTAATGTATACTAAATAAAAAAAAAACTAAAACGAAATTAAGAAACTAGTGTTACTTTACTCTGAATAAGAAACGTCACGAAATGGTATTTGAGCAAAATCTATTTCCAAACTTCCTAATAGCGCCCACATTTGGTTGCTGACGAGAATCTGGACAGTTTAGCAAATAATCAAAATCCTTCTAAAATCGAAACGTGAAAGGGGAACGCCGTACTGGCCAAAATAAATGCTTCTTATTTTCGATCGCAAAAGTTTCGTTTCCATGAATTTGATTTATTTATAAATGAATTCGAAGTAATTTTCTTTGAAAAAAAAGGTTTCAATCATATTGTCAAATTTTGAAACAAATATCTACTGCTTACTTACAAGTAATGAATGACTTACAAGTAACTATAAAAGATTCTTGTGAATCTGCGATCGTGAATCTTTTCACAACATTTTTCCCTAAGGTGCTCTTACTCACCACTCGTTGTCAGGGAAGTAAGAAGCCGTGTAGAGCCCACAACAGCATTGCATCGTGACTATCTGTAGATAATATAGAATTATTAATTTATTTGTTGATTTTGTAGCGGGAATACTCTCATCCAAATGAGCATCTTTCAAAAAATCAATTTCAGCTCGGATTTGTTTGCAATTCAGAGTCCGTTCAGCGGAGAGAAATCCTAGCAGGTGGCTACGTATGTTCCCCCACTCTTCTACTATCGATGACGAGGTTTGAAATTTCGATTTAAAGTCGATATCAATCTAGTGAAAAAATAGTAATAGTAATTTAAAACAACAAATGAATATAAAGTAATCTTTTACCAGTCGAAAGCCTTTGGGCTGTTTATATTGCGGCCATTTGACAAAAATTTCATTTGATGATGATGACTCGTCAATATCCTTTAGTCGACATTTGACGCAAGCCTTCCACAAATGATCAAACTCTTCAACTGAAAGTTTGTCATGAATTAATGACCTCTTTATTGTTTCGAAGTCGTCTTATGGCACTAGAAAATAAGTTCAGAATAAGTAAAGATTTGTTTCTTGCGTTATGAACTGTACCAATGGTTTCCTGACGATCGCTGAGCTCGCTGTTCGTATTCTGTTTCACGAACTTTGCAAAAGACTTTCCGGCAGATTTTAGATTAAAATTAAAAGTAAAAAAGTAAAAGTAAAAAGTAAAAAGAGTAAAATTATCATTATCATGTAATGATATTGCAAATTTTAAAATTCAATCTTTGAAGTTCTTCAAAGGAACCAGGCTATTTTTATTATTACTTGAAGGATGAGTCATGTTAGATGCACATACTTCTACAACAATTGCGTTTGGAGCTAGAGTTGGAACAAGAGGATTATGGTTGGAAGGTAGATTTTTTATTGATTCCTCAGAGGAACTCTGCTCAGAATATTTTCGCTTCAAATGTCGTCTGAAACAATCAAGTTTCGAAAAACATTGATAGCAGTTATTTTGGATACATCTAAAAGTGCTATTTTTTGATAAATCATGGACTCGTTTCAAGTGAACTATGAGGAGTTCTATTGAAGCAAAAATTTCACGACACAGAAAACATTTCATATTGAAAACTAAAAGATTATTCAAAGATTATTTACTTACACTTTTAAAGATACTTTTAAAGATTATTTTTATCTTAATTCTGAATTATTGACCTGGAATTTATGAATTAAACACGTATTAGGGTAATTCAATTAGATTTAAATAAGATTTTAACTTACCTTAAGGGTTATTATAAACCACTTAACTAAGATCAAAATTTATTCACTGAACTATGTCACTTCTTCACTACAAAATTTCTGTCTTACTTAACTGAAAAACGACCGATTTGCGAAGCCCAATGTTGATGTGATGGATTCACATTCATCACTGTTCCGAGTATGACCATTGCCGGTGTAGACTTATGTTATGCACGATTTCTTGATTTTTATGAATGAATTCGTAGCGACTATGAACTTGTTCATTACTTCTATGAATGGATTCATAGATCCGCATTCACTATGAACTAATTCATTACTTCTATGAATAAATTCATAGGGACTATGAATCAGGTCATAGCCTCTATGAATCAATTCATAAGTACCATGAACTAGTTTATAAGACTGAAAACAGATCAATAACGTCCATATTTGCATCTTTGTTAAACTTTGACATTAAATAAATAATAGATAAGGTATTTAGGATACTTTGGTTAAATGCCAAAAATGATGATAATATTTTGATATCTTTATAAAAATTATCCCATGGTCAAGAGAGATGGCTTATTATGATGGATTTGCATTCATTGTATTAATAAACAATCTATAAATTCGTGAATGGAAACTCACACCCTCATTGAATTTAAGCATGATATTCATGAAATCTATGAAGGATATTTAGAGTGTATGAACTAATAATTGATTTCTATGAACATATTCATTGAAAAGTAGCTGAAATCAAGAAGAGAACCTTTATGAACTCGAATTCATTATATTTATGAACGGTTCATAAAATCGTAAAATTCTAACAATGAAAAGTTCATTGTGACAATGAATTGTTCATACCGACAATGAAATTAGGCTCTATAAACGATGTTCATTGACGTTATGAACAATATTTTTTTCAGTGTTGAGAGCCTGCTTTGAGAAGCAAAAGAAAAGTTGGGTGTTGATACTGTCAATTTGGGCAGAAATGCTTGTAAAATTTTAAGCCACAGACAAAAGAGGACTCTACATGAGAAGTCGATACTTTTTCATGTAGATCGGAATTCAGAGGTGACGCTGAAAAGCTATACTGGGGTGCTCTCCGCCAGCCAGTGTAGACGTCCAATCTGTCAGCAGAGAATTGTGAAAGAAACGCAAGGTAGAAGCGAAAGCTAAAGCTTTCGTTCCTGGGCGCAGAGTGCCGAAAAGTACCAAAATGAGCGAAAAAGTCCTTTCTGAGGCTATCAGATCAGACACAGACACATCATTCGCAAATGTAGGGAGGAAAACACAGACCAAAGCTAGGTCTTTGTCGATTATCGTTGTAACAGGTGGTTTCAACAATAATGGTAAACTAGCCGATGACCAGTGTGTGACCGAATTGAGGAGGGATATAGCGGAATTGGAACCAGTTTAGGTTTAGACCAGATTTGGTGACGGTCATCACCGAATCGGTTTCTTCAATTAAACATCTAAAGAGTGTCTCAAACGGATAGTTCCACGACTGAGTATTGACAATCGACTCAAATTCACCATTCTTGACCCCGATATTACTAAAGCCGTCCACGTCAGCTATAAGGTTCTTAGCCTTGTGCCAGTTACAATTTTGTCATGTTCGGTTAACTGCTTTCAGCAGTTTCTGGCGGGGTTCTTCCCGACTTCAACTTGACCAAAAACCGAACAATGCTGAGCTCTTTCTTGTGTGTGGTTATATTTAACCAAATCAAATAGATGTGAAGCACCTATTCTTGTAAGTGTCCAATGATATGTCTTCAGATACAAACGCAAAAAACCAATGGAACGTTTTCCCTATAAAGCTATTTACTCTGAGATCAGGCGGATATTGTTTAAACGCCCGTGTATAGGGGTATGCAAGCATTTCTTTACCTGGAATTGTAGGGTTTGTTCTAGAGATGGGAAAAACGACTCAGTTTAGTGTGTCGACACACTTCCACTCACTCATTTGGATGAGTCAATCAGTGTGAGTCAATCAATTGTGTCAATTCGTTTTTGATTGATGTAAAATGTAGTTATGAAAAAGGATTATGCATATGATCAGTATTTTTTCTATTTACCGCTTATACATGGCCATGAAAAGGCGACAAAGAAAGTTAAACGCACAGAAAATTTCCCAGTATTTATTTTAATAAGTGTCTTTTTTTTTTTGTTTTGAACATTTCAAAAAGATTTTTACTAGGATTTTCACATACTAGGTATAACTAGTACAAGTACAAAAAATACATGTTCCAAAAATACTAGCAAGTATTTGTTGAAGTATGCTATATATACTATACATACGATTTGCATTGATGTAATGAAAAGGTATGATATGCCCTCCCCCACCCTCCAAACACAAGGTTCCCAAGCCAGAATGGTGATGGTACAAGATAATCTTCAAAGGATACTGAGTTATTAGTCCGCGCAGCTTGTCCGTAACTTTCCAATGGTTGGCCATTTATTAGGCAAATCTTTTCGCCTAAAGAAAAACGATGAAATTCAATCAATTTAATTTGATTTTCATTTTATTATATGCACAAAACATCTCCTGTATTCGTTCAAATGACCAAAGTCAAAAAATTTACTAAGATAGAACAAACTAATCCTGTTGCCATCTATATGGCTTTTCATCGATCGATCTCTGATACCAAACTTTTCTTGGCTAATCTAAAACAGCCGGTTTTCCACTTCGCCTCACTGAAGCATGAAGTTAAACGAAAATTTTATTAAGAAATGATAAAAACAAAATGTTTCGCCTATTAAACATGCACCCACTAGGGGGCCAACCTCTTCCGTAAGGCTGGATATGAATCCAGGGGCATCTTAACTCCCGCGGTCTCGTAAATTTTACAACCCCGGTAGGGTTGGAGACACCCTCGTGGCGACCTGCAGTCACGAGGAGAGCCTCAGCACAGCCCGATAAGCCAACTGGCGAACCAAAAAGGATCTCAACCTTTTCCTCCTTAGCACTTTAAGTGCTACTTTCAGTTTTTCCAGACGGTTTTCCGGCGGATTTCATTTTGCCGTATCTTCGAAACTAGGCCGCTTTTTCACAGACTTGTATGAAAATTTAACCCGAAACAACTCAGAAAAGTCCCCGAATTCATGCTAGACCAAAAAAATAATTTTGGTAAAAAAGAACGTTTTCACCCAATTTCCCCTATTAAAATTTTTTCTCGCCCTTAAAATATCACTATTGTACTCTCCGACCATTTTCAATCATCGAGAGTGCCGTAAAGGCAGTTTTTGCCAAACTATGGCCAAAAAACCCCTTATTCCCCTACAAAACTGAAATTTTTGTATCGCAGAAATAGATCTTGGCCCTTTATGTCCCAAACCACTCCCACCCAAAATTGACCGATTTTGTTCGATTTCAGCTATCTTTCCTCTAGAAACTTTTTGAATATTTGAATAAAATACTTGTAAGTACGAAAATACTCGCAAATACGAAAACACTCGAACCTAGTATTTTTGAATTTCATACTAAGTACTGATTGTCCCAAAAGAATACCTGTTCCAGTATATACGCTTAATCTCTAATTATAACCTAACTATGACTAAATTCCAAAATTTGTGAACAATAAACATTGTTACTTGTTATATTTATATGATGCTAATCACATGAACATTTTATGGCCGCATTTCCTACAACATAAATGTGGAAAATAGTTGCTTTCTTTGAAGTACTCCCCACTCACATTATTCTAAAACGTTACCTCAGCGAAGAAAAAATCACTCATAGAAACTTTTTCCGGAACGGTATATAATTGAAAAGTTTATCATTTTAAATTTATCAGTGGTAAATGAATTTATAGACTAATGATCAATTAGAAACAAATTTTCACAAGTATCTTATCTAAATACACTGAACTTCACTGCATCGAATTGTGTGAAATGTACACTGATTTCAATATACACTTCAAGAGCTAATGAAAATCAAAAACTTTTTTATTTGAATTATAAATCCACTTCAACTCCCAGATGTAACAAATAATCACAGCGATAACCATCCAAAAAAAAGCGGTCATACCCAACCATTTTCATTTTGCCCATTCTCGTATTTTGAGGTTTTTTTCTTCATCAAAATATAATTGTTTCTGAAAATTTGCTCGAATATCCCTATCCAATATCTATACCTCTTATACTTCATCAATATCCTTAAAAAATTTCATTTCGATCGGACATCGCATTCCTGAGATAATCTCACTGCATCCAATCACAAAAAAATTGAGAAAGTCTACAGGAAGAAAGTTTCAATCAAAATCTTCATCATATGCACATATAAAGTGCACATATGTTCTTCCGCGACGGTCAGTTTCGATCATCACAACCAACCACGGCATGCTTGCACTGTACGGCATTACCTACAGCCTTTACGAAATTCATATCGCGGCACCGATTGACTTGCTTGAAAAGTGTCGAGCTCATAAACAAGCTCCTAATCACATCAACTGATTGACTCGTTCTTGTGCTGCTCATCTCTAGCTCTACTGTGTGTACACAAACGTGTCGGCCAACACACGTGTTGAGGCTAGTGATTGCTTCACCAAACGCTCAACTCCGACGAGATCGGTGAAAGGCTCCGCGGCACGGAAATCTTCGCGCAAATGATTGCTTATGTGTAACGATTGACTCGCTCCTGTGCAAAACTGTCGAGCTCATAAACAAACTCATAATCACATCAACTGATTGCCTCGTTCATGTGCTGTTCATCTCTAGCTCTACTGTGTGTACACAAACGTGTCGCCGACACATTTTTTGAGCGCAAGTGATTGCTTCACCAAACGCTCAGCTCGCTCATACTGCAGTGATTGCTTCACCTGTGAAGCAGCTCGCTCAGTATAGAGTGTGTCGACACACGTGTTGGGGGCTAGTGATTGCTTCACCGCGATTGCTTCACTCACGTGTTACCCATCTCTAGTTTGTTCAGTACAATGAACCGGAGAAAATGTACACTAATTAGGGCAGTAGCAAATGAAACATCAGAGGAAGCAGATTCTTAAATTTTATTTATTTTTCTGCGGGGCAAATTATTCTTAACACTGGGATTTTTACAGCCTTGCTCGCCTTTGGATCAAGTGAAAATTCAACAGATTGAAATATACTCCTTAAACAGCTAGTAAATGTATAAACTCATTAGACCATTTCAAAAACAATGTACTCTTTTACAAAGTACTAAAAATAGAATCCTATTTAAACAAAATATATATCCTAAACTCATTAAAAAATCAACCAATAGGCCAATCAAAAGCTATGATAAAAAAACCTTGCTTTTACATTCCAATACTCTGGACTAACATTGAAAAGTAATTGTGAATCTTAAGGTTTTTACATTTTTGATTATAGAAGTGAATATAATATTGTAACGAAATTATTCGTTAGTAAAATAGTGCTAGTAATAATTAATTAACAAAAAAGTGTACAATAAACATTTACTTGATTGATACAGAATTTTAAGTTATTCTTCCAGATCACTCAAAATCACATATATTTTTAACCTTTAGGATGCAACACTAACTCGAATCGTAATTTCGTAATAATTATATCTTTCATGACGCGTGAATTTAGCGAGTTTAAGCCATTAAATTAGACTCGTCAGCCAAAAGACAGTCTACATAAAAACCTTGAAAACCAGATAGTAATAATTATTGTGACTCGACAAATAAACAGAAACCATGTTTTTATTTGAAATTCTTCCTTAACGAAACCTACTCCTCCCCCTTGCAGTTGTTCCATTAACAGATCGCATACCACAGCAAACTCCATCGACTACTCAAAAGTATTTTCTGTGCCACGTATCATAAAAACAATCGTAAAATTTTATTATTTTTAGAATTTCAATCGTATACACGAATCCAACGATTATGGAACATGATGTTAACTATGCAGAGAAATTTTAAGTAGAGTCCGAAAATAATTGCAAGTGAAACTCTAGACAAGCCTCACAGTTGAAATAAGCGGCAGATAAAGTACTCATCTAGACGCATAAGTTTCATCTTAGGGGTGAAAAATGTGTACTTTATAGCCCGTCATAGACCCGAGTCTAGATTAAGGTGCTCTATATTTATAGTAGTTTATCCAGAAGCACACTTATTTTTTCCTCTAATCCCCTTGTGGAATTAGTGAGAAATCCACCCTCGAAACACGTTTCCCATCTATTTTTATCCAATCTGTGTACTTAAACCAAATAAAAACCACTATAGTGGGGATATAGCGAGGATTTAGATCTGTAATGCTACAGAGTGGCTGGGAATCTCCGCGCGTAATTTTTACATCAGTGATGTCCCAACGGGGCTGCTTCGGAGCATTGTTTGAATGTAATTTGGTTACTTGTCGGTATCAAATGACATGCGTTGGACTCTGTTCATAACAGAGATGAGGAAAAATAAACAAATTAAATGTTTATCTTGGGAGTGATTTCAGTCGTTTCAAACAAATTGAAAAATAAATTACCTGAAATGTCGGCTAGGAGGTGAAAACTATATAGTTTTCCTGGTTCTGGACAACTGCTCCACATGTTCATTCTGTAGTTAGGCGCTTAGCAACAACGAAAGCACACAGAGTTAGAGTCAGATCGAAAGAAAGCCACAAGGCCAATTATTTTTAGAGGGAAAATCGCTGAAATATTTTATCCATCCGATAGTCAAAGTCGATGGCAACAAAGTGCTGGGAATTTGGTTTTCTCTCTAAGATAAAGTGATTTTGTCGATAGACGAGCCGAACCATTTGCTGGGAATCCTCGAACAAGCAGATATATGGCTTCCAGATATACTCGTCGAAATCCCGACGAGAATCCTTGAATCCCATCATCCGACACTAAACCCTAGCCGCTACACATTAGGTCGGATGGTACACGCATTTCTCCCACATCGTCTTCAATTCTGATGTGTATTTTTGATGGGCTGAGTGTAGAAGTTCGAATCGAAGCGCGGAATTCACTTAAAGATATATTGCCGCGAATGGATGCATGTCAAACACGCACGAGTTTATCCTTCTTGGTTCGTTTGAATTTTCTGGCGTTTTTTTTTGTTCTTGCTCGCCAGCCTGACTTGCTGGTTACTTTCGCAAACACTCATAAATAAAATTCATTTCGTTCTCCCTTGACACGAACCAGGCTGGCTCGCGTGGCCAAGAGATTCATGACGATGATGATGGTTGATGGGAGGACGATGTACTCCGATGGGATTTGTTTTTTCTCCACCGCGAGGACTCTGTTGTGCGGCAGAGGAGCACATAGAAAACATACAGAAAAAAAACGGCATAAATGCAGAAAAAATGGCTGTGAAATGTGTTTTCCATTATAGGGATCTGAGCGAGGCTTCTTCTTTCTTGTATTCTAGCAGTAAGATAGATATTTACATGCAGTTACGTATGTATGAACGTGTGTCGGTTCAAATGACGCACATTTATATTTATTTTGGGTTTTACACCATAGCTTTATGGTTGCTTGAGTTTGCCTGTCGTAATTTTTCCCATTAAACGTACGAATTATTTGTTGCCGGCGAAGCAGTAGTGTTCGAATTGAATTATGTTGTTATAATATATCTGCTGCTGCTGCCTGTCGACGGGTGCTCTTAAAGCGTATGTAGTACATCAAGAGGAAAATTTATGAGAAAAATTGTTGCAAAGTGAAAAATTATGAATTGAAATAAACGCGAATTGTAGAGAGTTTTTTTTTGTTCTGTTGAAGGGTGAGACAGATATTTTCCAGAGTGGCGAGTTGAATAGGCTCCCAAGTATCATTTGATGGTCAGCAATAATGTTAATAAATTCAACTGAATGCAACGAGCTTTACTTTATTAATAAAACGACACATGAACTTTATTTCGGATTTGATTTTTTTCGCTCTGCTTGGCTATCGTAAATTATTTTAAAACATGCAACATGCATACGAGTCATTATTTTTTTCAGGAAAATGTTCAATTATTATCAATAAAATCTTGTGTGTAGATGACGATATCATGCAACTCTGAGGTACATATATTTCAGCATTGGTTCCATAGGATTGAGTCACTTCAACGAAACTTAAAGAGCCTAAGCAACTCAATCATCCTGCAAAATTCAAAATCTGAACTAATAGATTTATCAATAGATGCCGATTTACTATCACTTCCAGGAAAAGCTCAAGCGCATTTAGAGTACATTTCAAATGGATTAATTGAAATCGAAAGTGCATAACCATATGTTTGGGTATATTTGACTCATTATGTCTTATAGTTAGTTTAGTGTTGGAAAATGCACATATCCATAAATTACATGTGCCAAGTATAGTCATATCAAGTTCTCTCATTTGGTAACTTCACAGTACCTAGTTAGACTGCCATAAAATCATTTCGAATGTGGTTTCATCTATATTTGTGCCTAGCCAAAAACTAATGCCTGCAAACAGCTCATTAGGTTCCAGTTCGAAATCGACATTTCGTCATAGTTGTCTGTTGTAGAAGTAAATAAGTAATTCTGTTTGATGTTTTTTCATCATTTTCCTTCGTTAAACAACGATGTTTTTTCGAAAATTTGATTTAGTTGTAAGCGGTAAGCGTTAGTAAAGATTAATGAGAAAGTGAATTACTGAAACTTGAATATACGAAAGTGCAGTTGAAAATGTTTGTGTCTTGATGGGAATCCGAAAAATAATTAGCAGAAACCGAGAGCATTTAAAAAAAAAAACAGAAAACAATGTTTCCCCCCTAAAATTATACTCGGTTGTTAGAGATGCAAGCTGGTAGAGATTTAATTTCGTTGCTAATATTAACGAATATTAAATGGTTAACATTATGCCACAATTACAAAACAGAGGATACCAACTGTCATCTCGATGACAGTGGGCTTTGCAGAAGTCCCGACCAGCATATTGGTAGGGTATCTGGGAGTGACACTGAACACTAAGTTGATCTATTGGGACCACATGCGTAAGGTATGTTGATGGATAGCATCGGTGGCGCCAGCAAAACAGGACGAAGTCCTCTGATGGCGACAAATAGCTCCATCTTGCTATATGTGCGGCAATTTGAGCGGACGCACTCTAAACGAAGAAGCTTAGAGCGATGATTGCTAGGCCCCAGCGTAGAAGTGTTCTGCGTACCGCCAGCAGCAACCGCACGGTATTGGAAGCTGCCATCTTGGTGGTAGCAGGAGTAATCCCGATCCAAATGCTTGCGCGAGAGCGCAGAAAAGGATGTCTCACACTCTCTGAGCCGGATAGGAAAGGGGCTTTAGCGCACGCACGCACGCAAACACTTCTTCTTTGGCAACGCGTCGGAGTACAAGCAACAAAGGTGGCTGGATGGTGAAACTGATAAGCCTTCTGGACCTATATTAACATATTAAGGACCTATTAAGGTAAACTTTAGCCTGTGCCAATTCCTAACGGAGCATGGTTATTTCAAAAGGTATTTTAACAGAATGAGTAAGGTGCGTACACCGTACTGTTGATACTTTTTGGATGGGTTTGCGTGTAGTAGGTTCGCAAGTTTGAGGAGCAGCTTCGAGTCCACGATTAGCTTGGTCACGCTAGGATCGATTGTGAAAACGATGAGCTGACGCATAGTCTCAGCAACTGTTGAGAAAATACTGTGCACAAAGCTGGAAGAGGGTTACTTTACCAATCCACTAGTTAAAGTAAGTAAAATTCTGAAGTAGGAAGGCACCGGTAGGTGAACAAACAAAACTGGGTTGAAGTTAAGCGATAGTGGATCCCGCCTCGGAGTTTCGTGGCCTGTAGATTGACGTTTTATAATAAGTAAACATCTTAGATAACCCGTGGCTTGTTAACCTAGGTATATTTTGAAGATTTTTTGGCCATCTATAATAAGTGTCTCATGTAGCTTCTACTTAAGATGCAAATAAAAAAGCCTTTCCCGATCTAAGTCCAGAAATATCAAATACTCCTCTTCTACCGCGATTCGCATACGAGAATTATTACAGCAAATAAAATCCAAAAGTTCATAGCGCTTTATCCTAATCTAAAAGTAAGATTGAAACGGTATTCCCGCTCAGAAGGATTAAGAGTTGAGCAAGTTGGTACCTCTAATTAACAACATGTCAAAAAATTCGGGCTTTTTGCAGGCGATTGCTCATTGCTGCATGAAGTGTTTGGAAAAACATCCATGTAGTAAATGCGAAGCACAAGGTAAAAATTTGCATGCGCCGATTTCGGCATGCGCCGATTTCGGTGAACCCACAGCCTGAACCTACAGCCTATGTATAATATCACCCCTGCTGACATAGCGAACAGTCGTTTGTTGGTCTATCTATCACTCTTTCGTCTACGTTAAACGTCATGCTCTATCTTCTCGTGCTTGATCTCTTTGTTAAAAGCACTATTCCAAAATCGGCTGTAAAGCTTAAGGAATCAGGACCCTCCTCTATAATATTTCAAATTTTCTTTCTTGTTTTTGTTGTTGATAAAGAGATTGAATATGTATATATCTCATGAGCTTAGAAGATCTGCAAACTTCACTTCCGCGAAAAACTCCAACGAGTTTAATACTGATCGTATCGTGTGTTTAGTCCTCATTATTTTACCAATGTTTGTATATTGGTTTATTTACCCTTACCCGTGTTCCTATAAATTGATATTAATAAAGCTCTTTCTTTTTAACTTTCTCCTGAATTCCCTTTTATCCAAATTTTTCCTATGTTTTGTCCGTGCAGTAGCAAGTGTCCACCTTGGTTTTTTGTTACAGTTTATAAAGCCCTGTGCGAGGAGAATAGCTATGAAGCACTTCAGCATTATCGGATTTTATGATTAGCGACCAAAAAAATGGTTAAAAATGCAAAACAAAGATAGTTCGCCGTGGTTGAATCGGGCTCCTGGTCTACTAATTTGAACACTTTTTGGTCATATACTCGTTCCTTTATAACGACCAAGTGATTTCCTGACTGTTTCATGTAAAAGGGAACCACTGATTCTGTACTTTAAGATTTTTGTGATCTATTTGCTATATTTTGTGGTTCTTCCTTTACTCTTCCTACCATTTCTCCATAGGACTTTGTTTCGTCTTTGACTACTATTATTGATGCTCTAATAATCACTAGTCCTGTTGAGGTAGAAATTTCAATATTCTCGTTGGATCCCTTTCCGAATAGTGGATTTGATAGCATTGTTAATATTTTCATTTAGTTGCTTCTTTCTTCCCTGTGTATTCCTCTGTCTATTTTATTTCCAGTTTAGGCGTAGATTTACAGTTTTTCTCTCTTGCAGGAAAGCAGCATATGTTTTTCCAACTTTAAAGTCAAAGACATTGGCAATATTTCACGTTTCATATTTTCTCTTATGTTTACCTCTGTTGGTTGAACATGATCAAATTCTCAGTACTTTGAGTAACACTTTTTCTAAAGAACACATTGAATTTTGTCAAATCTTCCTAAGATAAAGACCTACAAGCTAATGAGATTTGCACTGACTTCGCAAAAAGATTTGACATACTAAATCACTTAGTATAAAAAAGTACATATAATATTGGGATTTTCGCTACCCTCATTTTCTGGCTTTCTTCCTACATCTACGATCGCACCTGTACTTGACTGTTCTTTCCCCTCTTTCCTTCCTCTTTCTGCTCGTCTTCAAGGTTAGATTCCTGACACTTCTTATTAAGCTTGTTTATTTATGATGTTCATTTTAACTTCAACTTTGCTTCCCTATTATATGAGATGGCCTTAAAATTGTTTCTGTTGTTCCTTAATATAATAATTGCATTCAATATCTGATCTTTTAGCTTTAAATAATCGGTACAACGTGAACTGCTATGCTCTTAATGTTTCAATTTTTTATATTATGTTTTTCAATCAATCCTGATTTTTGGTTGTCGTTTGGACCATGCCGATGAACATAAATGCTTTGTCGACATTTTTGATTTAAAAATTAGCCTAACTATTTCTTTTATCACTTTTTTAGCATTGGAAGTAGCTCGCTTCGTCTTCCGTGGCTCACGCTTTGCAATTGATATTAAAACGTGTGTTTGTGTTTTTGTTTCGCTGGTTTGTAGTATTGCTCGTATTGCTCTCCTCATTTAGCATATTTGTCTAATGCTGTAGAATACGTTCAGCATAAGATACCTCGTATGCCACAATCTTCTTCTTTCGAAGGTGAACTGTTTTGGCATATTTTCTCTCCCCTTGGTGTTCATCTTATGCTTTGGATTGTGCTTGTACTAGAAATGTATTTGCCTCCTTAATTTTCCGCATGCTGTTCTCGTTCCGGTGTTCCGCAGGGTTCGATTCTCGGCCCTATCGTATTATTTGTTTTTATCGATGGTCTTTCTTGTGTTATTCATTCGTCTTGCCTTCTTCTGCATGCTAATGAGTTCAAGGTGCTAAAATAATTGAATCTCTCCACGATTGCCGGCAAATTTGGCTCTAGATAATTAGTGCTTTTGGAATAAACATCTGCTGAACGTGTGAACATGTTATCTAATACCTTTTACATGAAAAAAGCGTTACTTAACATTTTTCTGACTTCAAAAAACTTCAAAGACTTTAGCATTATTCTAGTCACCATTTTGCTAACTTGTCTATTTGTGTGTATGTGTTTTGTTTTTTAGTTCTTAGTGTCCCTGAATGTTGCTGTCAAGTTTGGTCTCATCACTATGAGTATTTGATTCGGTGGAGCGTGAACTTTTTATTGTTGAAACTTTACATCCCTTGTTGTGAGTATAGTAATCATATATCTTTGTTGCAACTATCGTCTTTGAAATGTAAAAGAGCGCTTCGTGGTGTGTGCTTACTGTCTAAATTTCTTCGTTGTTCTATTTTTGGATTATTATGTTTATTATGATTACAACTTTTTTTTTATATTTTTTTCCTTTTGAGTTTGCTTTGTTTCCTGATTTGTGTTGCTTCAAATTATTCAATATTCACAATTGAGTCAAGCTTGAAAATATATTAGTAAATAAATAAAAAAATAGCAATTTTAATTTGTTTAAAGTAATTTTTAAAACTGTTTAGGTTATAATTCTATAAGCTGTCGATACGTATTTTCTGTGCCTGTAGTGCGCCATTTAAAATTTCTGCAAACATTCTAATCGTCCACCACCAATGAAACCCCTTTAAGAATGCAAAAGAAACAAATCTGGAAATGAAATCGAGCAGATAATATCCTATTTTTTCCGCACTTATATCATACTTAGTGCGTTCCTTCGCTCCTTTCACCTTTACCATATTCCATCCAATCCGTACCCTTTTGTCAACTCGACATCTAGTATTCTTCTTTTATTCTTCATGACAACACCAGAACACAGCAGAGCATCGACCACATTTGTAGGCTTGCGTTTGTCATGAAAGTGAAAAAAAAAAACGTAACAAGATACCCATAACGTGTGCTCCTCTGTGAGTAAAAGTTAGAAAAAGGCCGTTTTACATTTTCCAGTACTATCTCGTTAGAACTGGTAGTAGGGAGCAAATGCAGACGCTTAGTGCAAAAAATGAGAGAACAAATCCATATGTAGAGATCTGTGGAAGCTGAAAGGCATTTTGTGGAAAATATTGGTAAGAATGTCAGGGTCCTCTTGCCCCCGTCGCCCACCATCAAGTGTGAATATCAACATATGGCAGCAGGGCGTGTGAGTAGAGAAGGAAGCAACGAAAAGCGGCTCAGTATCAGCCATAACGCGACGGATTCTTGAAAGCTTTTCAAGAATCAAGTGTATTCCATCCTTTTTTATCTATAGCCCTAACCAAAGATGAGTCTGCGGCCGTAATCGTCACTCAAAACCGACCGGTTTTAGAGCAAAAAAGGCACTTTTTGACGTACGCAAACATGATTGAATTTAGGTGCCCATACAACGCATAAGCGAACGTATGTCAAGTCGTATCTCATTACCACTTTACGTACGGACAGCTCATAGTAAAAATTGAGCAAAAGGTTGCTTAAGGAGCATGCCACTTTTTTGGCTGTTCGGTAAGTTATGTTTGGGTGCAACATATGCTTTGCGTGGTTTACCTCGGCGCATACGTCAACGTACGGGCGCAGACTCATCACTAGTTGGACCTTATTGCTTTCAGTATGCCAGCCAGCCAGCCAGAGTCGGGTGCAGATATACATATATCGTGGTAGGACAGTCGTATTCATTTCATTCGGTTTTTATCCTTTTCGCTGCGAGGATATATGAGTCTTTCAGTTCTGACTGAAACATGTGCCCTTTTAGGCTGGGTGTCTGTTTGCTTGCGGTTTGGTCGAGCTAGACTTGTTTGCATAGCACCGATACGGTTTCCGTCCACCCTGGACAAAAATTTCCTGAATTTCGGAACCTAATATAATTTTCCGGCGCATTATTAATTGGCCCCAAAGGCTAACGCAAATCGACTGGATGAAATGTTCTAAATTTGGCGGCTGAATATGAGTACCGACCTTTGATACTCATGTTTTCTCGACCTTTGCACGCCAGGACAAATCTTAGGCTAAAAACATTTAAGGAGCCACATACAAGAAGCTTTTTATTTTATTTTTCTTCCTCGTTAGGGGATGAATACGTTGCTCATATCTCTTCCGATGTGCATTTGCCTGGTCGGCTCTGATCCAATGCCGCAAAAACGTTTTCATAATGTCACCAGAAAGGGTAGGCATATCCTGCGATCTGAAAACCGACTTCTATTCAGATTGGGTGTTCTTTCACGTTTGCATGCTTCACCCCTTCTTCGGTCTGACTGGCTGTAGTAGTACTAGCCCTCGAGCTGCTCAACTACTGCCGGTGCTATTGTCGTCATCTTGTTTGACGGCAAGACTAACCCCTGTCGTCTCGCTACTACCGGTACTGCTGCTACCATCACCATCAGTTATTCACTTGACTAAGTGAAGTGAAAATATTTTTCTTAGGTGGTCCTCATGGGCCTCTTTGGTTTTTATATTTTGCACACCTGACTTCCATACACTCTCGTGGCGAGATGATGGCGGTATGTGTTCGAAATAAATTGCTCAAATACGAATATTGAATAGGATGACGGAGGCTATTGAATACGACGCTTCGTATATATAAAAAAACTAAGGGTTAAAGTGAATTGAAGAGGTGCAGAAAACAAGTGGATCAAACTCGGACAGGATGAATGAGTTTAGGTTTTGAAGTCGATTGTGAAAAAATAGAGTTTTCTTGCTGGTGGTCGGAGCAAGAGTTTTGTACACTACGTATCGAAAGAGGAGGTGAAACTTGTTTGCTTATTTAGTGGATACGAAAACCATGGATTCAAAAAAGCTATGAATTACAGGTCGGGTTCTTAGGCCGAAGGTAAATCGCTATTATTCGGTTGATTGAATCGGATTTTGCTAACGAAAGACGATTATGGACTAAAACAGGTAATTTAGGCGGGTTAATTCAGTTGAAAGATTACTAATTTCAAGAAGTTGTTTATTTAAGTTTGTTCTTATTTGCTGCTATAGGATGCAAATTTATTTTTTGAGATAGGAGGAAATGTAATGGAGAAGGAAAGTCTTTGATGTTGGGTTTAGTGAAATTAGGCTCCCTTATTTTTCGTCTTTCAAAGCTCCTAGTGCCTAGTGACTATTTTGCGCTTAGACCATTTTAAATTGTACGCCATATATATATATTATCTAAATTAATTTAAATACTGTCTATAGGGTACGAAAGCTTGTCCACATAGGTAAAACGTCATGGCCCAATTGATTATACTATGGGGTAAAAATATGTTATAACCAAATATACTCACATTATTTATATCTTTATTTCTATTTCAAAAGAAAGCATAAAATATTCTTTGTCACACTCATAAAACATATTTCCCTGTTAATTGATTGCATATTATTTCATTTACTTTTATTTAAAAGTGCCAAAAATTTCGATTTTCTCGCTTTGATATTCATATTCATTCAAAACTTCAATATTAACTCATCATTCAGTACATTTAACATTCTTCATTATCATCATAAAATTTCTTCGTAAATGAATCTGTGATGATAATTTTCAAGTTCATTTAAGTACACAGCATTTTCATTCTTATTTTCTCGTGATTAAATATGAGTTTTTTTTTAGAATCATATCAATTCACAGTATATTAATGTGATAATACTTACATATGGGAATGTATGAAAATATTTACTTTCTGTTTTGCAACATATACTTACAATGAATCATGTGTTAACTGATAAAGGCAGTATGCAAAATAGCTTGGAGTTATATGCCCATGCTTACGATATCAATAAGAAAAACGAGTGTAGGCCAATAATAAATGATGCACTGTTATGAAAATGGGCATGGGAATGTTATCTAAATCAAAATAAAGTATATACATACATACGTCTCAGATAGTGACTAACATAAAATGTATTTAGTTTACTTGGAAAACGATGTGAATGCTTGAATGAACGCATGAACGACAAAACATTCTTGATTGAACTTGAAAGAATGTGAACTATACTAAGTATTTAAATATTTCGCTTTACCCAGTTGCTATAATTTCGTTATTAGCTTTTGCATAAATTCGAGATTCTTTTTACTGAATTCTGATTTCCTTTTACTTTTATTTCAGGTAAATATCAATGACCAATTTATTCATGTACCGTAAGTTTTTATTGTACACGCTAAATATTTGGTTTGGCGAAGATGAGTCTAATCAAAGTTACATAATCATAAAAGTAAGTTGAGAAGCCATCTTTACACCTATTTGAATATATCCTAAAAGCTTTGATGCATTGAAAATACTTTGTAAGTAGTTTTGTCATTATATTGTTAACTTTTTATCAGAATGCCTTCATCTACTGGCCTAATTTATTTCCATTTCACTGAACAGGTATCGACTAAGTACTAAACTATGTATACAATGAACTATACTATATAAATAAAACAACATAATACTTCACTGTTAGCAGCAGTGGCGGCTCGTGGGTTTGAGACTAAGGGAAGCACAAGCGAAATATATAAGCATATAATATAGATAAGCATACTTATGAAGCGCATAGTAAACTATACCTTTGAAATACCGTGTAAAAAATCAATTAAGTATTTTAATGCTGACCATATTTGCATTAAAAGCTAGTGATTGATTGTCAGCAGCTTCCTAATCACTATGATTAAAAATCTCACAAAAGTTCAAGTCAATTATAGTATTTGAAAGCAAAAAAATTACTAATTTCTTTAATTCATTTTTTTAAATTATAAAAAAAAGGTAAGTTGAAATATATTACAGGCTAAATATATGGCAAAGGTTTTCAAATAGCTCGAAGTTGAGTATATAATGCATCTTTTAGCAAATTAAATAGGCAATACAAATAAGTTTCTCATATAATTTGCAATAAAAGTGCCTAATATAATTACCTTTTACAAACAGTTAACTTGGTTGCTAAAACTCAATAAGATCCTCAATGAAAAAGATTACCGCAGCAAATACTCTATGGCACAATCACCTTAATTTTGGTTTTCCACTTTAAAATCCATATTAAACGGGTAAATATTAACTTTTGGAAACAGAATCTATTCAATACGCTCTCACATTAACGAGCTTTATGTTATAATTTACTTTAAAAACTATTTTTTTTATCGATGTTTAACCGACAGTATTAATAGATACTGACAATACAAAAAATACACGTCGAAAGAGTTATAAGAGGTGCGTTTTTTGCGAAGAAGGCATAAAAAAACGCACCATAGAAATAACATAGGCGAAAGCAATCAAGTGGTCATATCACCCAAAGCACCTGAACCGAGAAACTCATTTTGCGAAAGTAAACCCAAAGCAGATACAAAAAAACTGCTCTGGAAAATTGCACAACATATTCTCCATATCAACATCACAATAACTTGCACCGTACATACTCCATGCGAAAAAAGCATAAAAAAAGGCATCACATTAGAAGGGGAACGACTCGTAAGAAAAGGAGCAGAAGAGAATCTACAAATTCTGTAATGTAGGTCATGAACACAATAGAGACGCAGACGACTTTTCAGCGTCAACATAGGCGTCCCAAGCAATCAAGTGGTCATTTCATCAAAGCACCAGAACGGAAAAACTACGTCTTTTGGGAAAGCAAACCCAAAGCAGACACGAAAAACCGATCTGGGGAAAATTGCACACGAAAAAATTTTACTCATACTATTCTATTCCCCACATGAACATCACAATAGCTTGCACCGTACATGTGTACATGTGAACAAAGCAGAAAATGCTTCAATTCGTAAGGGGAACGGCTCGTACGAAGAGGAGCAGAAGAGAATCTACAGATAAAACATGAGGGGGAACAGTAACATAACAGAAGACGCGGTTACTTTTGCAGCGTATCAGGTTCATTCATTAATAAAGAGTTTCGGGTCGTTCAGCGGGTGGATGGGACAAGGGTTTTTTGAATTTTTCTATCCACCAAGACGCGGTGAACTGAGCCAGCGTCCACGATGATATTTGAGTACATTGATTGTAAAAATTTTGTGGGCATCATTTAGACAAAGCGTTTAAGTAGATCGATGCGAATACAACGAATTTGAACATTGAAGCAAGATCACTTCAGTGTTCTGTATAGTATATCTCAATGAACTGTATGTTTTGAATTGAATGGTATGCAGTGCTTGTAGTTTATAGTAAAACGTTTGAGTTTTCGTTGTGTCGCTGTAAATTTAACGTGGAAGCTCTGCAGTTGGACTGTTATGAGATAAAACCATTAGATTCATAGTAGCGATGGAATTTTACCTTTTGGAAGAAAATAAATGTTATTCCATTGATTGTTAATTATTGATTGTAAATCTTTTGGTTGTTTCATATTGATTATTTGATCAAATTTGTGGATTAGCAAGGGAAGCACTGCTTCCTTTGCGTACATCGACGAGCCGCCCCTGGTTAGCAGACAGTTCAGATTGCATCAGGGCAGTGAACATATTCCAAGAGCTGTGAAATAAAGAATGCCAAAAGGTTCAACAACCAAACGATACCTTCCCGGAAAAGAACAAACCTTCTATTGAGGGGCTTTTTCAAGTATTAAATAAGCAAAACTGAGAAAACTCGCTGTTTTAGTTGGATATTTTAAGGGTACTACTGTTCTATTGCTATTGCCTAGTAGATACTATACTCTTCGCGAAACGAATTGAACGGTCAAATCCCATGCAAAAGAGCTTTGCTGACGAATTGAAAAGCTCTTTTTGTATGGGATTTGACCGTTGAATTCGTTTCGCGAATAGTATAGTACTAGGCATAAATTGGAATGCGTGAGAAATCTATATTTTTGCATATCACAAACGAATCTTCTCTCTTAAAAATTAAACATGACCATTACCGTTAAATAAACCAATTTGTTGAGTTAATTACGGACTATTCTAACCATCTCAGAATTAACATAAACGACTGCTGCACATTTCTGGTACCACTATAAATTGGCTATTCAGCTGTCTCCTATGTCAGGAGCTGAGACTGATACTATTTGACGATACTGTTGTAGCAAGTATTTATAGTAGACCGACAGGCATGAAAACAGAGTGACTGCACAGCTTGGGTAGTTAGACCCAAGCTAAGGTTAGGGCAGCCACTGATGAATCTGAATCACCTCCCTTGCGATTCTTTAATTTTGCTATCCAACAGAACAGCTTGTATTTCAATCGGACATGTTATTAATATACCTTCTTCTTTTGGCGCAATATCCTTTCCCTTCTCACCCTTTTAGCTATCCCTATTAGTATTTCACTGGGAACGTTCAATTGTGTTTGTTTTTGGAACCTTTCAGGCTAGAGCAACCTGGAGGTTGACTTAGAATTACTGGAATTAACATCATGGTTTAACATCCTTTCTATTACGGGTCAGCCTAAAGGCTCTTGCCCTTTTAATGTGAAATCTACTTCTTATCTATTTATTTGTGGGCTTGACAGTTTTTCCGGGTTTGGTTCAAACTGTTGTTGGATTACATAGGGTAGCTGTGGTGCCATCAGCATGTGCGTTGAGTTTTGCCAATCTCAGGCAAATTGGATAAGATAAATAATTTTAAGTGGAAGTGAACAGACTTTATTTTTTTATTTATTATTTATTTCTTATTTTGTTCTATCTTTATGTTTCTTTAATATTGTAAATCATTTAATTATAAACAGCTTAACATATTTACGTTTTGTTTTTCTTTTTACATTTCTTTATCATCATTTTTTAGCTTTCATTAATCTCTCTACTTCGTTTAATTCCAACTTATTTTTCGTCGGTCTGAAAGCAGTTCGTAAAATAGATGTAAATATCTCCTTTAAAAATTAACAAGCCAATACCAACAGCATCGTTTTGACGTGAAATAACGGGTTTTAAGCTAATGCAAACTAGGGACCCGTACGGCCATTTCTATGGTCTCCTGCTCTAGAGCTAACTAATTCCTTTTTTGTCTGGTTGATGTTTTGCTAGCCAATCCGCAGTCAAGCACTTGACTGAACTTTGGTTTGGTTCTCTCATACTTTCAAAGAGCTATGGATACCTGTTTATAGTTCTATCAAATTTCGACTCCGATAATAAATTTGGGTAAACGAGCAAAAGATAGGCCGACAAATGCTCAACGCTTCAGAAGTTGTACGGTGTACGCGAAAATATAATTCTTTTCCCCGTATCATTTAAGTCACACACGTGGCAGATTTAGCTGAAGCAATTAGCCGCTCAGTTTTTCTCGCAGTAACAAAGGTGTGACAAAAAACACGTAGTAATGCAATGATTTTAGTACTTATATTAAGCATGATCTAAGATGATAATCACATATAGATGAAGCGTGTTCGAAACAATTAGGTGTATATCATTGGTATCCTTCATTTCCAGCATGCCTTCAGGATCTGTCTCAACTCAAGCGAATACATGGTGTTCAATGGAGCAAATGAACTTCATTAATGCCTATTGTTGATACACAGTTTTCGTTCCAAATCAATCTTATGGTCCAAAATATTGGTCTAGAGTTTGTAGAGACTTTAATTGAAGAAAAGGTTTGACGTTTCTGAGCAATGCGAGTTGGACTGTTGCCATTAGCTCGCGATTGCTCTAAAGGTGGTAAAGCTATGAGTAACCAGACAAAAGGGGAGCACAAGACAACAAGGTGGTCCCTAATTCGAAAGGCAGTCAAACTACCAATTCACCAGAACATAAAGTTGGTATATCTTGGGGCCCGTCCTACACGAGATGAATATTGCTTCGGAAACTACGGCATCGTGAGGGCTGTACTGCAGGAAGATATGTACGATGGAGAGGGAAATAGATAAGTTGAGAAATGGATGACTTGAAATCCGGGAAAAGGAAAGAGAAAGAATTTTACAATTTATATGAAAATATTTTCCTTTTTATATCTTTTTCAAGTTTTTTTGCGAAAGTATATAAAACAAAGAAAAACCTTCTTCTGAGAAGAAATTGAATTAGCTATACTTTTTAATTCATTTAATCTTTTTTCACATTATTTACTGTTTATTCGCCAAAGTGTTAGAATTTCTCCTGTACGGGGTAGTTTGATAAGTCAGTGGCTTTTTGAACGAATGATCTATTTTTCGGCAAATAGGAGTTTTTGGTCACAACGAAGTCTCCTTTTTGGTCTTTACATTTAGTTCAACGTTTTTTTAAAAATAAAAATGTATGTCTTAATAATAGGTTTCGTCAAGACCTTCAAAATAGGCGTTTGTTTCTTTGACTTCTTCATTCGACTTCGTTCGTTTGGATTCTTCATTTGACCCAAATCTCTTACCGCCCAGACATTTTTTCAGGAAATATCCGCAGAGGCCTTAATCTGGATAATATGTTAGACGGCGCATTGTCTTGGTGGAACAAAATTTTTTTCTTTACCAAATGCGGCTTTTTGTGCTTTAATATCGAATCTGCCCAAAAGCCCTGAATAATATTGGCCGTTACTGTTTCACCCTTTTCAAGGTAATCGATGTGAATGATACCACGTGCATCTCAAAAAATGTTGGCCATAAACTTTTCGGCAAACCGACTCACCTTGGCCTTCTTTGGTGCACGTTCACTCGGAGAATCCCACTGTTTTGACTGTGCCTTGGTTTCTGGTGTAGTGTGATGGATCCATGTTTTGTCTCCGGTTTGATTGCGACTGAATATTTCCAAACACTCCTTTGAACTGGTCACAAGGTTCCGCTTATGGTCGAGTGACAGCAATCGCGGCACCCATCGCGAGGATTGCGTTTTAAAAATATTCTTCTGAAACAAGATGACTTGTGCTGTTACAATCGCAGCGGAATTCATTAAATCACTTCTCAACCATTAAAATTGATGGTGCAGAGTTCCCATAGTATTTACAAAGTCATCTCTTGGTTTAGGCGATGGTTTTTTTACGCAAAAAGTAAGGCTTAATCAGCACATGAATTTCATTTTATTTTCATTTTTGTTCAAATTCATGAGGCTGTTTTCTTTCAATGGCTGTCGAACACAAAAAATGGCGCAGCTTGCTCGAAAATTTGCAGCAGTCTATGAATAAGATGAGAGAGCAGTTGACGAGAGCAGTGTTGCATTTGATATTTCTGCCCAAGAAATTCAAAAAATCACTCACTTATATAACTGCTCTCGTGGCTGTTTCGAAACCGGTTCCATTTATGAAAAAAATCGGATATTAAATTTCAGTAAGCCAAGATTTGATTCTTTCATAACAAAGCTACGAACGCACTTACTCATATTACTGGCCTAACTGGGAAATATTTGATTTAAACAAAAAGTTGCATCAAGTACAAACTATAGAATGAAAACTAAACAACAACAAAGAATGGCTAGGGTATGGGAATATCCCCTGAGTTTTAAAATTTGTGGTATTATTGATTGATAGAGTGAGCTCCTGTGACCAAAATATATTTTGGGCGTTGATGTTTGTGAAAACAAATTTCTTTATGCTTATAAGACACCTTTGAATTAGTTTGTGAGAAATCTCATTCACTGAAATTATCCTAAGGTAATATTGTAGCAGCTTGTAACCTAATCAAGTTTGAACCAAATTCAGTTTGATCCCTATCAATCAGCATCTTTTTCAATGGATGCTATCAAAACGCTAAATTTTCACGCAAAATGTTGACTGCCTTGAAAAATAATGCAAATCGAATTAATACATTCCAGCTTTAAATTATATATATATATATATATATATATATATATATATATATATATATATATATATATATATATATATATATATATATATATATATATTCCAGGTGCAAATTTGTAAATTTTAGAAAAGTCAAAGGAAAATAAATTAAATAAATAAACACAAGAAGGGCATATAGTTTCTGTGAGCATATGTTTAATCAACGAACTCTTTGTTGTTTGAGTCCATAATCTTAATTACACAACTACTATCAATGCCACTCCAACGATAATTAAAAGCAAACTTCAAAGGATCTTTACTACATACATACGCTCAACATTGTCGCAGTCAAGATTACTGAATTTCTTTTCTATTTCCTATTAACTATCATCTCATCTTGTCTAACATTTCCGATGCGGAAACCTAATTCTGTTCATAATTTTCCACATGACTTCAAACAACCAATATTCGTACATGATTTTTTTTCACAGGACGCAAATCATATCGAAATATCATTCATGATACCATCTTTGTGACACCCGCCTACATACGATGCATCTACAAAAAAAAAAACAACACTGACAACATTTTCCGGTGCCGTATTAGTGAAGATAAATAGGATTTCATCTCATTTCCCTCCCCATTATATGTTATTCTTGTCGCTCTCGTTATCAATTCTGAGTTGGTTTTTGTTCTCCGAATACGAAAAATTTACTGAATGATAGCCGAAAGTCTTTTCATCTTCTCGATCCTAATTGCCTAAACGAAGATGTACTGCATACGTCCTCAGTAAACCCCATTGCGTGGATAATGCCGAATGAAATGCCTTACAAACAAAGAAACACTCTTACTCAGCTCCCCTGGAATGTATACTTTCACCATATTTTCGTCCTTGACTGTGTATTTTTCCATTAATAATTTATAACGCGTACTTTGTATGATGGCTGTTGTTTTTGGGGTCGAAGATATGTTTCTTGCCTGGGCTTGAGTTACAAATGTGAGCTTGCAGCACGGAATGGAATCACTGAACTTGCTTACAGGAACACAGAAACCAGTAGCCGACAGATATCAAATTAATAATTGCTGGATCTGACGATGGCTTCAGTATGCGTGTTTCATTGGCTTTTTTTTCGATGAAATAAATCTTGGCTGGATTTTTTGATTTGGACTGGCGTCGAAAAAAATCTTTTTTTGGGCTAAAATTAGTTTGGGAGCGTATGCATGTAAAGAACTTTCGAATAATATGTGTCGGTGACTCTTTCTTTTCTTTTATATGCAATGCAAGATTTATGACTGGGATGCATGCGGGACACAAATACACTCGCCGTCAAAGCTGTTGAAAGAGCTACTTATGTAGATAAAAAAGGCTCAGAAGTTATAAAGAATGGAAATGTAAAGAAAATGTCGCAAGATTATTGCTTATTCGCTCTTAGCTGATCAGTGATTATATTTGAAGCCAGATTTATTTCAAATGCCTGTTTGCAATTATTTACAGCGAAGTCAAACTTCATTGAACGTTAAACGTGAGCTTTATCGTTCCGGCAATCGATCAAGTTTGCTTTTTTCGCATGTAAATATGGACACTTGCAGTCCCGCAAACCTGATCATGCAATGCTTAGATACATTTACGCTTCGTTGATGCTGTCGAAACAATCTACTTTGGACTGCACTTTAACTTGCATTCACACTTCACAGAGCTCTATTCACATAAGCAGTACTATCATGTGTCTCTCTCTCCCCGCCTCTCGAGGTCCTGCTAGCTATCCTTTCACTATCGACTGACTTCGCGAAGTATTTGGTCTACAATGGGGCGCAGTGCAAACAGAATATTCAAACAGAGCATTTCCAAATCCGACATCCTATTTTCCCTGAAGGAATACAAAACGTTGATAGCCAATTTCCATCTATCCACGCTTTGTTTCCAAAGACTTGTTTGTTTTCTATCTAAGCTCCATCCACTGTGCAGCGCTGCTGGTTCGATTCCTTTTTGTGTCTTTGTGAGTATGCGTCCATTTCCACTTGACTTACTGGCTGGTTGTTTTATTTATGGCTTCGTTTGACAGCGCTTTCCTTATCATGCCGCCTCGATTGCTGTTTCACAAGAAAATTTGTTGTGAAAGAAAAAAAAGCACAGTACGTACGGAAAATTCTGCGAAAAATCCTAACTCGTTGTTTCCATTGGGTTGAGCATACATTTTGGACATAGTCCTATAATGGAATGCTTGGCTGACACTGTATGAAAACCTCTCGAGTTTTTCGCGTTTACTAGTGCCTTACATGAGTTGTGGCCTGTTTTTTGTTTAAAGTTCAATTCCTGGCGAAGCGCCACCAATATTCACATTCGGACTTTTCGAATAAATTTAGGGCATTAGGGGAGCTCTGATCTCAACCAATAAAGAACGAATGCGGAGGAATTGAAATTGTTTTATATATGATGATGTTTGAAACGATTTGAAAAATTAAAGAGGTCGAAAAAACGGTATTTGTGATGTGGTTTACTTTTGCGAATAGATCGAAAGATTGGATCAAGCGTGCAAAGAAGGCAACAATGAAAAAAGCTAGTTTTATGTCGTCTAAGTGTCTAGCTGACTATGAAAGATTTATTGCAATGGTCATAGAAGAGTTAAAAACACTCCATACTGACTAGTCTAAGCCGCTGCTGTAAGTTTGGCTGAGAGCAGATATCCCGCAATCTATGCGATTACGGTCGGCTTCCGCGTTGCTGACAGGAGTATTTTGTGACATAGTTCTCACAAAAATGTGATTTATGTTTTATGATTTTCAAAATGTATATCGCTTGCGAGCTAACACACGCAGAATTATTGCTATTCTGCGAGTTGAACTAAGAATTTTACTAAAATAGGCCAAATGGGAACCAAAACCCTGAAAAAATTGTAATTCGAAAGTATCTCTAATTGTTCTATTGAAAACTGATCATCCAGTTTCGACTTCTACTCAAAGCTTAAATATATTTCATTTATGCCAAACTGACACAAACAGTTTCAAACATTCACCAATTTTGAAATCGTTTTCAATTCAAGAGGTGCAAAATTTCGTTCCCCAGAACCTAAACTAACGTATTTTTTCCACCCAACTCCAAACAGCTATTCCAGCTGCCACTCCAAAGAAAACTTTCAACCGAAGCATCCTGAATAGTACACATTTCTGTATGTAAATAGACGAAAACAAATTTCGCCTTGATATATGATCCGGCACTATAAAAATTTGCTTCCAGGCCATTTTTCGTCCATTCAAAGTTTTTTCGACTTAAAAAAAAAACAAAACGTATGCGGACATCGTTGAAAAAATTTCTCATACTTTTAGAGTAATGGCGATGCGGTAACGCTCCAAACTAAATTATCCGTTCGGGAAAGAGCGCGAGCGGGGTAGGTTCTGTAGCCTAAAAGTGAAGGATGGTATTGAGAATTTTCTGGGCGGCTTAAACGTACTCCAGTACATATTTCTTTCTTTCGCAGTGCCTGTTTCTGTGTTGCCCTCTGTCGCCCCCGAGGAAATATGTGGCCAATTTCTGGAGTACGGCAGTCAGTAGCATAGACTTACGATCCCGATACCCACACTGCTTTGGCTGGCGCCAAATGAGCTTGATATATGCTAGTTTTGAATGCGATTAGGGTTCAGGGTGAGTGATTACACTCGATGCGGGGTTGAAGTGCGCCAGCTTTCGAGGAAGATTTAGTGCGACGGGGTGTTGTTGTCGTTTTCGTTCGTATTTAGGACAGTTTTTGGCTGATGTATGGGCGGTTATAAGAAAATCTACAGATAGGCATTAGAAGCTATTCGAACGGGGATGAAACTAGGTCATTTAGGGGCTACCGAGCAAAATTTCAAAGGTTTCACTGTTGAGTATTGGTGTTTATTAGTTTTTTGGGAGATAAATGGCTGTGTAGTGGAGTTTGCGAAGTAGTTTATCTCCTGTTTGATTTCAGTGAAACTAGCTATTTTATGGCTTTGTATGCGAGTAAATTTGAAATTTTCTTTTCTATCTTTGCTTTGATTTGTATGAGAAAAATTTAAGGAGGTAGAACTTCTCAAACGTTTATTTGAGAGTATTCCGAATTATAGCTCGAAATATTTCGGAATGTTTTTCAAATTTTCCACGAAACGTTCAATTACAATTTATTATAGCTGTAATAAATGACGTTGTGTGCAAATATAATTAAGCAGACGCTAAACAGGTTATTTTTATGCAGCGCCCAGTGTGGGTGATACATCAATTATGCAAAACGATTTAATGAATTGAATTGTTTAGCTGATTCTGAAATGAAAAACATGTGAAAGAGCATGAATTTGTATGCATATTAATATTTAATAAAGACCGAATTCGTTCCTGGTATATGTTTTGTACATAAATAACGTGAACACTGAAATTATTTTCCAGCTTCGCTCATACAGAGTATAAGTTTTGGATGATTTTTTGTCTCTTTAGTTGTAAAATGAGTATTTGAGTGGAGGCCCGTTATGCTCCAACAGTTAATGTCTCTAGCTTAGACATTTTAAACAAGAAACCATCTGGTTCCTATGATAGACAGCACTAATCACTTTAGGCCAACAGAAAATAGGACCGCTAAACTTAAGAATAATAGGGCACTAAGTGCTGCCAATTGTCTCCTCACTAGATGTGACCACTGGCACATGAGATGGAGAACGGGTGCTTCTTTGTCCTCTAAGGCATAGCTCTGAAAAAAATAGTTGAATACTACAACTAATATTTGCGTGTGCCGCCCTATGAGATAGTGATCCTTAAAAATTCCCACAGCACAACGAAGATTACTAAAGGTTTAATTTCTAAAGGTTTAACTTAGCAGCTGGCTAGTGTGACGTGCTTTTGTGAAGAATCATCCTGTGTTCTATCGCACAGGATGATTCTTCAATTGAAGACTTCTTAGCATCTTCCAAACATTTCTGGCTGATACCGCATTTGACCGATGATATCGGTTTATTATGAAGAAATCGTACGATGAAACGGGTAGCTACTTACAAAGTATTGCCAGTTCTTTGGTTTCTTTGTTGCCTTGAATAAATTATGCCCAGGTACATCAATCAAATGAACCGCCTAATCTCTCGACATCTCCTTAAGAGATGCACATCGTTCAGCTACAATCATGGACTCTGTAAAACCTCCAGGAATCAACAGAATATCCGATTACACAAAAGCTGCTAAAACTACTAAAAAACTGCCACTTTTTCCGCCTGGAAGACTTTACAAAGGTCTAGTCTGAAAAAAACAGTGTTAGGTTCAGTTCACCCAACTCTTCACGCTTCCACAAAAATATCTCCAATTAGACCTCTTTGCCCTGCGTATGGAGTAGCGAATCCTTTCAAGCTTCCTTTCATACAGTTGCTAAAATCGTTCGTGCATTTTTTCTGTTGATTCGTGTTAACCATAATCTACCAAGGGCGCTTGGGATTTCTCCTGGTAATGGCGGAGTTACATGCTGTTGAATGACATCAACTGCCTGATCTAAATCATGGTAGCAATCAATATTCCCTGGAGCTATTCCAACTGAAGATTGTTGAAAGATATGTTCGTGTGATCAGAGAACGAACATTCCTGAACAGCCCTCTAGGAAGGAGGGAGAGATACGAGAACGTTCACTGACGTCAAAAACCACCTTACGATTCCGATGAGGAAGGTATTGCGATAAGCATACCTTCATC
>OX376372.1:165411103-165596103 GCA_947369275.1 Nemotelus nigrinus
TCATCCAAAATGAAGTCAGGAAATGCGTCACCTCATTACGTACCTGACAATGCTATTTTGGGCGTTTAGAAATGGCTGTGTTCCTTCATTTATTCCTTATACCCACAGAGACATCAATCACCGTAGGCAGGTAAAGATTGGCAAACCTTGCAACCTTCAGAGCATCTATTTGGTCAGAAATAAAACAAGTAATCAATGCGCTGCATTTATGTCAGCTTGAAATCTCATCCTTGGGCGCCACCTTCAATTTGGTGCCTGAAAAGAGCTCCCCCCAGTCGGACATAGCATGTTTATAGTAATTGGTCGAGAGTAAGTCCTCCACCTGCCTCAATTGTTTACACCAGCCTCCGTCTTTCACCATAAGTGGAGAACCCAAGTTGGCCTTTTACCGTTTACAGCGAACCATCAACATTGTCTGTCTTTATTTTCTGCCAATTTTCTAAGGAAATGTTTCCTTCTGGCTTACTGGCATCATTAACAAACCAAATTAGGAACTACTTTGTTATTTCATTGAAAAACCTAGTTATCCATAGAGCGGTTACCATAAATTTCGGGATTTTCCACATCTGCCTGCCTTGTTTTTTCGCTCAGATAAGCTATATCAGAGCTTAAAGTGAGTGTATGCCCCACAATAGTTTTTGTTTCCCATTTCAGGAGCTTTTAATGCTAGTCGGACAACGTGTCAAGGGCATGTTCCTCAGAACCTTGAAGTCGTATCCTCTTGTTATGTTAGCTCAAGGAGAACTGACGCAAAAAGGCTGGATGACTAAAGAAGTTGTGGTATTGCAGGCAGCACTAGTTAATGGACTGACTGCCGCATTTGCCGTAGCCTGTTCGCAACTATGGGAACGAACGGTCCCGTTCCCAAGCTTGTGAACTTAGGCCTCAGGATCCCTCAAAATTGCGAAAGAAAATAGAAAATAGAAGAAAGATCTACGAGTGTGTTGGCGACTGGTGGTGGTGACTCATTCATCATGTCAAACAAAGTAGCAATAGGGCTGCCAGTAGTCTACGGGGCCGGCTCAGCCACCATAATTCAACGAAAGTAAAGCCGTTCCCCGACATTAGAGGGAATTTTGAAGTTCTCGCCATGCTTTTGACTGACAGGTATATTATTATTTTTCATTTTGAAAGGAGACTCAAAGCCGCTATCACAGCCTGAATGTGTAGTCATCTTAATGATCCTATGGTAAGTGTTACAAGTAGGAAGGTCTGACACGAATTGGAACAAGCTTTAATAGGGCAAGTGCTAAAAACCAGATCAATGCTTAAAATTTTAACTGAAATTTCTCTGAAGCCTATCAGAATTTTGATGAGGTGGAGATAGTTGTGTTAGCTTGAAGCCATTCACGATCAGATTTCATTCTGTCAATACCGCGTCTGAAGCCGAATAGGTCCAGAATGTCACAACTGCCAGCACAAGAACAACAGATTAAAAATTGGAAACAAGAAATTTCCGAATAATACCACGAGGAGGCGATTCATCTTAAATCCCGAATATTTGGTAAGAAATCGAGATCCGTTTCATCCGTTTTTATACGGTTTTCGATGCTCATTAAAATCACACAAATCATACACAATTACATTGCATCCACGTGTCCCTTCTTGACAGCTATATAATCAACACTTAAGCTGATAATCTTCCATGCATTTTGAATACATTCCAGCATCATTACTATTATTACTCTCCAACAGCAATCATTAGCAATTTCCTGCACATTTCGCGTCAGCTTTTTTTTTTTAATTATATTGCCATTGTTTCTGTACATTTCGTTTTTCCACCACATTACAAATTTGAAATTGCAGTCCCACATCTACTCTGCATAAAAGCCACTGAAATACGATAAATGATATATGAACTTGGCATAAATGCAAAAACAAAGCCAACGAATAAAACAGTTAATCATTTTCTGCGATTTTATCGAGGCTATTCTTCAGTGCTTTTAAAAATCGTTTTTCCGACTCCAGCTCTCCTCATAGTTTCACTGCCATGCCTTTGCTATCATTTGCGATGCAGTAAAGTCGTCTCTGCCAATGACATGCAGCATACAGTATTGCAGTATTTTTTTCGCAGGCATATCGTTCATATGCATGTGTCATACAGTAGATACGATAACAATTAAAATGCAGTTCTTCTGCCATTGGTATAGTAGCAACATTACAGTACAATGTTGACGCTATGAATGCGAAATAAGCATAAGAAGACATTCAACTTCCGTTTCTTGATATTTTCAATTGCTTTTTTCATATAGTTTTTCTTGTCGTTGTGCGTTTTGTCTGTGATGTTCACTTAACTGTCATGCTGCTTGCATTCGATTTGGATATTAAAAGAATGAAAGATAGACTATGAAAATGATAACAAAACATGAAAGCGATGAAAAAGAGCAGAAAAAACCATACGAGATTGATGGAGAGAAGCATGACACTTTATTGTGTCATTTGCATGCAGAAGTGCTTCCAATATCATGATATGTGTTTATTGCTGTATTATTACGCTTATATTACTTATCAGTACAATGTATTTTTAACTCAAGAGATATGATTACGGATTCATAAATACATGAGGAGTAATGCTATCTGCTATTCGTGAAGGGCTAAGTGAAGTATTATTCTGATAAGCAGAATACAATTTTGTCTTATAGAGTTTGCATTGATTGATAGTCAACTATCAAATCTAAGGAATGAAATATAGTTTAAAGCATTTACTTTTCATTTAAACAAATACTAAAGAATGCTACTGTTGCACATATCTAATCGTCAAACGTTCATTTCATGACATATAAAAGTCATGATTCGAGACAACATTTATTCATTCATTTATTAAAACAAAAATATTGCCGTTTTAAATATTCGAGTAACGCTGCACGATTCACAATTAACTATCATTTGTTGAATCTCCTGCTTCCCTGGTGCATCATAAATTATTACACAACATACCAAAGCTGTTCTTTGTCTGCTCAATCGACATCGAATCGTTAATTGCAAAAACGTGAGTACCATATCCAAGCGTAAGTCGGCCAGGAGACAATCGCTGTTGCAATTTGCAAATATCTGTGAAGGCTACGTTGTTAATTGTGAAATTAACTGCAAACATGTTAATTGCAAATTAACGTTCCGAATGCAACCAGCGTCAGCAACAGCGACACGAAAAGAGGTAATGAGAACGAAGCTGTTGTGAGCATTTCGATTCGGTGACGATTGGATTGAATCTCGAATGAAAGTTTTTCTACAAACTTACAAACATATACTACGTCTCCGGTTAGTCTGTGAAATTCAATCAAATCTTTGACATTACTGTTCACTGAAAACTAAATCTACTTCAAATTAATTCGAATACAGTTTAACGCTTATTTTCACAAAAAACAGTTTTCTTTCATTCTTAACATCAAAAATTAAATTAAACCCTTCATACTAATATTAATCAAGCAATTCGAGATTTCATCAAGCTTGCCATAGAACATTCTGTTGTTGCCAACTAGAGTTCACAAAAACCACTTTTAGTTCGCACCAAGCTCCAACTCCAGTCGATCTCGAAAACTACCCAGCTGCAGCTTAATTACATTTGACTTCAACAAGGCAGATAGCGGAACGAATAAAGCTTTTAATCAGCACGCTTTAAATTATTCGAAGTTGCCTGGCAGCACATTGATTGTACACAACGTTCCGGCACTTCATCCATTTAACGCTTTTCAAATGCATCGAGTCGCCGCTACCACCACAACACCCGGCCAAGGTACGCTCCGGTTCTGTTACAATGCAACGCCATGCAAGTGCATCTAAAGATGAGAATTCATTATGGAGCGCCCTCACATCTTCATAGTTGCATTAAAATTTGCACACAAAGTACGAGCTCACATTCATTTTCACGCTCGTCGCAATCTCTCTTCCGGACTCTGCTGCTACGTCATTTACTCATTCCATCCCTCGACAACGTCCGATCCATATCGCTCGGGCTGCTGCTACCGTTTTGGGGGATGGGGCTGCATTATCTATGCATCTAGACAGCTAGAAACATATCTTCGAATTGCACTCATTGTTTAGAGATACTACTCGTACTACGGTGTGTATCTGGTATCTCATCCTTTTTGGCATGTGCTTAGTTTTTCCCGCCGAGCGTATTTTTCTTGTGCTTCTTTCACGCTCCCAGCTCGTAGCAATGCTGCCATTGTGCCACTCTTTCTCGCTTGTCTAGACGAATAATTAAAATTATTCCGTTCAAGTGAAAGCGTTTGCAATAAAGCGAGCTGCACATGCACATGGAAATTAAGAATGAAGATGGAACTCGATGTGTTCGAGGATGGCTGTGGGTGTTTAGGAGACCGCTAGCATTAGAGGAAGTGAGTGACGGATGGATGAATGGATGGTTGGTTGCATTGAAATGATGACAGGTTGCAGTTAAGAAGAGAATATTGTGGATTTTATGCAAAATTTTGGAATTTCATATTAACGCTCAGAATGTTGCGGTGAAGCTGTAAAGAGTGATCGTCTGGCTGCCTGTCTGTGAATGTGATGTGAACACATAATATCACGATGATATGTTGTCGGTAACGTTTGAAGTTAGTTATAGGTATGTAAAAATATATACTGCTATTGAATGCGGAGCTTTGTGACAAACCCAGCAAATCATTTTCAGGGATGAGTGTGCAGGTTATTTTCAACTATACAGTCTATGGAAAGCTTCTACTGAAACTAGAAAATCATAAATTATGTTCATAAAACAAATCCTTTGATTTATGCCGGTAATACGAAAAGTTTTTTTTTTTAATAATAATTGACTTGAAGTATGATTTAAGAAATATGGAACTAAAATATTCAAACCGAAATTGTCTGCTTTAATACACATTAATTGTTATAATTCACCAAAGTGTAGTTTGTTTAGTTTAGGAACGTCGTACAATTAACTTCATTCAGTACTTTTCGAAGCGATAACCTTATATCTTTCCAAAAAAATGTATGTATGTAATGTCTGGAATAAAAGGTAAACCAAAGTCCTAGCTCATTTAATATTAAGTAGGAAGCCACTGATTTTCTTTTCACTAGCTGACAGTGCATACCTGACTGATGTAACCACTTGCAGTGGGAGATCATTAATTTTTATTTACGTTAGTTGTGATAAATTTTACAAGTGGTCACATCAGTCAGGTATGCACTGTGCTAATGTCTGATGAGAATGAGTGCATACTTTCGAATCCCCTTAGCTAAACATTTTCAATTTTAATCATCTCACAACAAACAATTAGGTTTGATTCTACTTTCGAAGGCTTATTCCACAACTCGTCCAAAGGACCTTTTTTCACTGATGTCCAAGTGACCAATGATTTTTTCACCAAGTCCAAACATTGTGCGCCTTCGCCCAATTCAAACGTTTTTTTTTATTATTTGCAGGCCGAAAAAATGCTTCCTTGTTGCTTATCTGCCTAACAGACTAGCTTCTCTCATATTTTTTTTTAAAGTTGAAACATATATGAGCCTTGGATGGTTCTTGTTGATCTAATTTGTTATTTCGGGTACCGATAGACGTCTGTTCCATTTGCTTTTGACAATTTTTAACTTGTCGTTACTTCTTCTTTCTTTTTTCTTCTTAATAATCTTCTTTCCTCTACTTTCTTCTAATAATCGCCCAAGCAGTGCTCTGTGATATTTTAAAACTGGCCGCAATCTGCTCGTAAGAATATCTTTCTTCACCAAGAGTGCAGATCGTAAAACGCGTCTCCACGGATAATTCGCGACGTTTTCGCATATTAAGGGTTCATTCTACTTTGAAGGGTAATAAAAATGTTTTTTTTTTCTTTTTGCATTTTCTGAAAGTGTATAATCTCAAGAGTGCTGTGTTAAATTTTTGTTGAGAAATTCCAGGTATTTTAGATTATATTTAGATCGAAATGCAGGTAGTCGCTGCGTTTATTTTAGCCCTTACCACTTACATGTGAGGTTGGTTTTAGCGCGTGTTGCATATTTGTACGAGAAATTTTGAGTCAAAGGCTGATGAATATACCTACTAGGGTACCTACCTAACCTAATAGAGTACCTATCTAACCTACTAGGGTACCTACCTAACCTACTAGGACTAGCGTATGGGTTATTTTAATGGTTGGAGCTGTTTAGTTTGTTTTCGTATATCGATGAAATTAGATCGTACGAAATGGATCGAAAATTCAGCAAAACAAACTTTAGACGACCAGATCAATCTGGGAAAAAAAGAAAATTCCGCGGTAATCGGTTTACTTTGGAAAAAGCATAAGTGAAAAGTCAGGCGAGTATGTCAGCAGCAAAGCTAAAAGATACCACCGGTTTAGAAGTGAGTGTTGATCCGTCGTTAAATTATTGTATTTTAAATTTCGCCTTAATGTTTGTCAAATTAATGGAACTATTGAAGTGTAAAAATTGCGGTAGTGAAGTGAATTTTACGAAGCGTGAACAAAGAGGTTTGGGATTAAAACTTTTGGTAAAGTGTTCGTGTAAGGAAACTTTTATCCTATGAAATAAATCATCGATTTGTTTTTGCAATGAGAATGCTCGGCGTTGGGATTCAGGACATCCAACATTTTTGTGGCTTAATCGATTTGTGTCAGGTTTTACCAATATAACATACTTTGCAATTATAGAGCATGTTAGAACTGCAACAAAAAACGTTGCTGAAATGGTCTTTAAAAAAGCTGTGAATGAAGAAAAAAAACTGAATACACAGGCGGGAAATGAAGAAACTTATTTGATGGTGTCCGGTGATGGATCATGGGTAAAACGAGGCTATACTTTTCTTTTGGGTGTTGTAACGTTGATTGGAAAGTATAGTAATAAAATTGACATAATTGTGAAGTGTAGTACATGTAAAGCGTGTGAAGGCTGGAAAAATAACGAAGACACTGTTGAGTATAACACATGGTACGAGAACCATAAAGATGAGTGTACCGCAAATCATACTGGCAGTGCTGGAAAAATGGAAGCTGACGGTGTGGTTGAAATGTTTCAACGGTCTGCCGAACTACACGGAGTAAAGTATGCCAATTATATCGGTGATGGCGATTCAAAGACATTTAAGACTTTAATAGATATTAAACCATATGGTGATAATTTGGTTGTTAAAAAAAAGAATGTGTGCTACATGTAAAAAAAACGAATATATAAAAGAGCCCCAGAAGCAAAAAGACAGCTCGCGCAACTATGCAAAATAATGAGGCCAAGTGAAGACGCCGAAACATTGCAGGCTGCAAAAAAGCGCAAAACTGTTAACTTTGCACAACTCACAAATAAATTGATAGCTGATCTGTCAATTTATTATGGACTGACAATACGTCGAAACCCCAATTCAGTGGAGGATATGAAAAAAGCAATTTGGGCAACATTTTTTCATAAAATATCTACAAATGAACAACCGCAACACGAATATTGTCCACCACGTTCGGAGTCGTGGTGAAAATGGCAGCAGGCTCAAGCTACTGGGCAAGATTACCAGCATCCACCCCCATTAGATAAAGATGTTCAAGATATTTTGAAGCCCATTTATGAAGATTTAATTCGTGATGATCTCCTTGAGAGATGCCTAGGTGCAAAAACACAGAATAATATTGAAAGTTTCAATCAGTGTATATGCCAGTTAGCTCCTAAACATATATTTTGTGGAAAAAAGGCACTCGAAATTTGCACCTACTGTGTCGCATGGACTTTCAACGAAGAATTTCAGCCTCTTTTAAAAATTATGGGGGCCGTGGGGATCACCATTAGTCCAAAAGCAGAGGAATTAGCGCGCAAAAAGAATGCAGTGCGAATTAATTATGCCGAACGCATTGCTTCTCATGTGACAAAAGAGGCCAGGACGGCTCGAAAAATGGAAAGAGTAGCTGAAAATGAAGAGTTTGAGGAAGCTGAAGGAATTTTGTATGCAGCTGGTATCGCTGATTAAGCGTTCGTAAAATAATATAGGCATTTTATAATATAGGCATTTTATTCATAAAAATATAAACGTGCTTTTCTTAAAACCATGTTTTTCTAATCGCGGGATTGATTTAGAAAAAACTAACACCAACCAATTTCTCTGAAATTTTAATACATTATTTTAGATATTAGTGGCTATCGTTGGTTCTACAATTATAATTTAATCGTAAAAACTTAGTATTTTTTATAACAAAAAATTGCAAAAAGAAGTTGTAATTTCCACATTTTAATTTTCAAACTAATATAACTTAGTTAATTGTTTCTTGAACAAATTAATTTTAGTACCAAAGATAGTGACAAGGCTGTTGAATAATAAAACAGTTCTTTTTCTCATTTCAAGTAAATATTTTTGGCCGAATGTCCTTTGTCAATTTCGCACACTTAAGAAGCGAAGGAACGTGGCCCAGTCTTGCCCAAATATAAGATTTAATGTCTTCAGCCGTTGTAGAGTTTGCGAGCCGCGATACAAATATTTGTAACGGTGAACGCACAACCGTTAATAAAGGAGCGGTACGGGGAAGATCAGTCACAGGAATCGGTGTGATGGCCGAATGCTGACTCTCGCTCTTCTTAGCACTTGCAGATTTAGTCGGTGAGCAGAATACAATATCGTTTGTAGGCACGGTCGGAGACTTTACACGGGTCTCAGGCTGCAGACATTCCTGTGTGTTGAGCCCGGCAGATGAAGGCACTAATAGCTGCAATGGTTGCAGCTGAGGCAGCAATTAAGACTTCGAAGTAGTAGATTGAACCCGCGAACGAGTACGCATAGCCGTCGGGGAACCAGGTGGGCTCCGTAAAACACAATCATTATTCAGCCCTCCGGATGAAGATGTTGAAGGTTGCTCAACGTTGGCAACTCGGACCAGCAGATCAACCTCTTTGCTGGTGGAACGAAAATCGTCCGCTAATTTAGCAAGAGATCTAACTAGCATATCGATGGCCGACTTAGCGAAACGAAGACGCGAAGCATAGGACGCCATAGAGTGCTTTTTGCATTTCTCGCAGAACTAGTACACCCCCGAGTCTCGATTAGAGATCACATCAGTGCACTTTCCCGGCAGGGAAACAGATTTGGAATGGAACTTCAGTGAACAAAAGCCAGCACACGTCACCATAGGCGAGGTATCCTTCTTGTCCAAGCAACAGGCAGCATCACAAAGTGCCATAATGTTAAATTAATTTTAATTGTATATACCACACAAAGAATAAAAAGTGTCAATATTTCTAACACACGCTATACGCGAAGGGTTAAAGTTAAAAATTGACCAAAAGCTTAGATATGCAAAGATATGCAAAGTGACATCTGATTTTTGAAACAGGTTGACTGTAATATGAAGCAGGGGTGGTAGAATATACACTCAAAATCTGCACCATTCTTCTACTATTCTTCCAACATAAGTGTTTCTAGTGGTTTCTAAGCGCTAGTTTTTTTATTCCTAGCACCTTCCAAACACCAGTAATAAGACTGATATTCTTACTATACCCGACACAATTGCTGAAGATAAATAGATTTTCATACATTCTGGTGATCATTGTTTAAATTTTTTTCATAAGTTATTCCGAAATTTGATATTTACACTTACATTAAGCTACATGCACTTAACATCTGCTTACTGTTTCCATTGCGTCTCTTCCATTTCAATTGCTTCAATAAGCATTGCTTTTTGTGGTTGGACTTAATTATGTCGTGTGTAGTATTGTATTTAGTACACGTGTACATGAAAGTCAACAAAGATCCAAATATAATATTTTATAGCCGTGAAAACTATTTGGTTATTAGGTGATGTTTCACTGAGTACAACTATATAATAAACAATAGCATGGCATGGAAAGGAAACCCTGAGGGGATGCAATCGTAGTCATTCAAAACCGTGGCTCTTAAAGCAATGAGATGCGTTTAATCGTTGTGCTGTTTAATATTTCAATGTTTCAAGTTGGTACCCCATACCATTTTTAGTGTTACTACATAGATTGCAAGAACCTAGTATAGATGAAATACATAGTTTGAACACCGAATCAGACAAAATATCCTTTGAGATTTTTGTATTAAATTCAATTAGCATACCCTCTGCATTTTCATACCTTCTCCAATTTTCTACGGAAACAATTCTTCTACTACAATTCTTCAAAACGAAAAGAGGTAAAAATTGAAATACCGCCTCTACATCTCATAAAGTGCATTGTACTTGTACATACATATCTACTTATCTCCTGCTTCAAGATCATTTCGAACATGATCAAGATTTAATCGGTAAAAAAAACTACACACTGAATCTAAAATGTAGGTTCTATGAATACTCGTTTACTTCTATCAACATCACATGTTCTATATCTCTGCTCGAAAAATTTTTTAGATTTTTTTTTCTTCATGATGGAATATGAATTGATCATAGCGAGTAAATGGTTAGGTAGATATCTCCAAAATATTTCTTGCATAGTGCATTTTGACTAGCGTGGTTAGAGAAGACTGATGGCGGTGGAGTATTGACGCGGTAGTTTTGAAAGAATGAAAAAGAACCTAACACGATCTCACGCTTCGTCGAGCGTACGTTGACGTTAAGAATCCCGCAATAGATACATTCATACATAGATAGATATAGAGATTGAGTAAGCAGTTTGTTCATGTCGCCGTGTAATGAGCATTTTGAAGATTGAATGCAGAATAGATAATTTTTTTGGGGGGGTTCGAAACACTTTTGTACGAAAGAAAGGTTATTGACTTGACACTCTTGTATAAAGTTTTTTGCCTTATTGTAGTGCGATTTTAGAGCGGCTAATAGAGGAATTTCTTCGAAACTATTATCTCTGATGTTTGCAAGTAATTTTTTTGAGACAGTGCAATGGCTGCCAGAAGAGTAATTTTGCACGACATTATGATATAATAAATCACTTGCCAAAAAAATTTGCAAGTAAATGATTTAAGAAGTAAATAAACCTCTAAACATATGTAGATCAATCACTCGTTTGATCATTCATCTTGGCAGGTGTTGGAGGAAAAAAAAAACCAACTAATTTCTGCCGTCTGTGCTAACTACTTTATATTATTTTATAACAAATATTTTTTGAGTCAGATTTGAAATTTATATAGCTGCTCCGTGTATTAGCAATTGTACTATAAAATGCTGACATTTGTGGGATAGTCAGGTTTTTTTAGACCGTTCGGTTCTAAATGCAAAGATAGGTAACGTTCTATAAGTTTGAGAGCTAGGTATATCAAATATCAATCAGTTTGGAGGGTTATGGCCGATATGATTCCGTTTTTTACTGTTTTCCAGCACATCTACCTCCTTCTAAGCAAATAATTTATACAGACTAAGGAATCTTGATATTGGGATATTAATGTTGATATAAGCATTTAACGTATGACTTCAATTGTTAAAAAAGATTGTGTAACTGAATGAGTACAGTAGCGTCTGTAGACGTGTATGACCTCTGGTGTGAATCCTGCCTTGATCATAAACTGAGCCTCTGGTTAAGCCAATGATTCTAATCACAAGGTCTGCAACGATAGGTATGCGATACCTAAATGCCCAGGTGGATGCCCTTCAGTGCAAAAATGCAAGGCTACTGTTAGCACGCCGAGATAGCTGAACTGGGTCACATTGATATTTAATTTCAGTAGGCACAGCAAGCTACGTTTAGGCATAGCAAGCTATGAATAAATTGAAAACTGTCGAACGTTCTGCAGCCTTCAAGTCGGTAAAGAAGAAGCTGACCAAAATCATAAAAAGAAAGAAACGTTTCAAATGATAGGTTTTTTGCCTGTTCGTCAAATCAGACCCGAGGGCGACTAGTACCAAGTTGGGCTCATGTGATCTAGCGCACAGATGGACGCAAACAGCAAGGAACGCATTGTACGCTCAGTGTTCCTGCATTACCGCCGAGGGTAGACGGTTGCATCATCGTAAACCAATTGGAGGTTCCCACATTCACGGAAGAGGAGCAGAACACTGCGTTGTCTAGATTTAGAAAGCGAAATGCACCAGGCTCTGATGGAGGGCCATTGAAAGGGAGAGTAAACCGTGACTACTACTTAGTCTATGATTTCTGTATAGTGGCGGAGTCTTTATAGCATATTGACTAAACAATTATAGAATAAAAGACAAGAAAATGAAATAGACGAACCGAAAAAAGAACCAAAAGCTGTGTTTTGGACACTGGAGGCAAGCAACTTGAAAGATTTCTTTAGCCCAGACTGTGATTAGCTATAAGATTGGTTGGTGATTTTAGTGATAAGCAGCAAAATTTCCAAAAAAGATATTCAACTATCGATGCCATCTCTGAGATTATTAGGGCGGCCAAGAGAGTGGAGGAGGCGTGTCACAGAACCAGATCGGTCACTTGGGATACTCGATGTACACAATACCTTCAACCCGGTGAAGTGGACAGACATCATATGGGTCTTCGAGCATAATTTCCTCAACCCTGACTTCTTATTGGTCTTGATGCGGGTGTACCTCAGGGACCAATTGCTGCTGTACGGTACAGACAAAGGTGTTCCGAGAAATCATTTCGTCTCAGATGCAGCGCGGGGATCAATCCTTGAACCCGACCACTGGAACGCCATTTACCAATGGATTGTTTTCCATGGAAATGCTCACAGATGTACTTTTGGTGGATTTTGCTGATGAAGTGGCACTGCATGATCAGCCGAGTTTGCCCAATCCAGATTTAGCTGAGTCATGAGAAAGGTAGGCACTATTAAAAACAATGATTGTCATGCTGACAAAGCGGAGTATAGCAGCAGTGATCGCGCTGAAGTCCAAGTCAGCAGGTTGGTAAGGTACCTAGGAGTAACGCTAGATACTAAACAGATGCCCGGGATATATGATGGGACGTTCGTCCGCTGAGTTTGGTAATGGCCAACTTTGGTGTTTCTAGTGAAATGAGATGAGGGTTGCTGAGAGAGTCGACCAAATGTGGTGGTGGACATTTAACTCAAAACTAAGAAGCTAGCAATGCGGATGACATACCGTATGATGTCGAAAGATGCTGTGGTGGGGATTTTGCAAGCGGTTCCGATTAATCTAGTGGCGCAAGAGCATAAGAAACGGTACGTTATTGACACTGAGCTGGAAAGAAGCACACACGAATGTGATCTCTCTAGTATTGCAAACAACGCTGGAATGCAATTGCGATCTTCACAATTTCAATATATGTCGGGAAACGTGAGGATGGTCACCTAATCGATCCACAAACTACGTAAATCTGGAGATCTGTGTTCACCGATATTGGGAAAATAGATTCTGACGTGAGCCTTTGTGGCCTGTAGATGACATTTTTTTTTAGTGATTTGAAATCTGACAGCAATCGACTTGGGATCCGAAGAATTCCATCTTTGTGGAAGAAAAATTAGCTTAATGGAGTGAAATCACATCTTTTTTTAGTATAAACTACCCTCTTTTAAAACCAGTAATTACATTTTGCTAATGCGTGGTATGTATCGTTGCGATTAAGCATGATCTACGTTCTAATAAAGTACTTTCAAATTAAGTTTTCTACAAAAATTGACCATATTTGTATTGAAAAACATATTTGAATTTGACTTGTTCGATCAATTATTTTAATAAGACATTCGAAAGAGCTTTAATAGAGTAACAATTTATTTTCGTAACATTACTTCCCTGAAATAGAAACTAATGGCAAAAGTGGCACCGCGCAATTTATGAGTATATTATACATCCTTCTTATTGCCTTCTGTGGAAATTCAAGCTACCATTGAATAATTTATTGATATGATTTTCATCAAGAATATTTTTATTGTAACTTAGCAAGTTTTGTTACAAAATCCATTATACCAAGAGTGAAATTTCAGCTCATCTTCTCATTGGCTTGTTTTTACAATAAATTAAATCAAATTCGACCAAAAATTCTTTCCCTCCATCCAAATATAAAAAAATACTCCGGTCAAAGTCACTCTAAAATTTAATATACAAACGTCAACATAACACGTCCAATGCCACGAGTGTCTTTGATTCCATTTATATAACTTCACTCTATTGCCTTTCTTCTCCCAAAGTCCTTCTTACTCAAACCGTACGAAAAAAAATCATTGACTTCTTCATTACATGCCTACATTTTCTTGGAAAATTATTAGACGCAATAAATTGATTTGACCCTCTGCCCCAATCCCACTTAAACCCGACATTATTTCAATAGCAATGGAACGGCAGTGCAAAAGAAAACAAAAGAATAAGAAAACTTGTACATTGTTCAAAGAAAAAAATTCAGGAAGAGCTGTTAGTCAGTCAGTCAATTTTTCTTTTATTTATAGAGCACCCACACATAGAGTAAACACAACAATTATTTCGAATTAATGAAGCGCTTCTTACAGTTTTTCACTGTCTTTCTTCGTCCTCCATCTTCGGCATGATGCTATGAACTGCATAAATACTTATGGCTAGATGTACTAGTGCACAAGTGTAAATATGATATTCTGCGCGGTTTGTCCAAGAGTATTTGTCAGATTCCAGGAAATGTAGTTGAACTTTGTAATTTCGCTTGAGGGCAATGTTATCTTTGCGACCAAACGACGATGCCGATGCCGACGACAACGCCAGATTCTTCTTCGACGTTTCATAGGCTGTCGTTCATCGTTTGTCCTGGAAAAAAGAATCGCCCTTCAGGAATCTAATTTAGTCACTTTCAAGATATTTTGCTTCGTTTAAGTTATTTGATCATTGTTTTTCAAACAATCTGAACACAACAGCCAAACTGGCAATAATAACAAAACGAGCCAGGAGCAAGATGAACCAGGAAAAGCCAAAACCAATAACGAAAACAAGAACAACAATATTTAAACAGAAAAAGCACAACAACTTGCCGTACCGTATAAGCAAGTAAGCTGAGGCGGGAAGCCAAAAGGCAGAAAATATACATACATAAATATTTGAATGTATCTAATTTATGTTTGGAAATTTCTTGGACCTTAAAATTAGACGGGTACGTAATTTAAATGAATATGAGATGGGAAAACTTCTGAAACCAAATCGTTCCGGACGAAAGCCGAGCCGAAGCTCGACAGCAAGTAAATAATCATTCATGCTGTGTTGCGGAAATGTTTTCCATGTTTTTTCCAAGGATTCAGTCAAATGTTATTATATCTAATACAGAGATTATTTGACAAGGGTAATCAGCGGCTGGCTTGGATGATGCAGAACGGATCTCCGTCAGGAAGAAATAAAAAAGTCCAAAAGTTTTTTTTAATGAAAGTTGTTTGCTTGGGATATAACTAATGGATGAATGGATTTAAGTCGTTGGTGAGATGGTAAAAAGATATCGATTACTGGTCAAGTTTTTTTTAGGTCAGCATGGGGAAATAATCAATGGAATAGAGAAGGTTTATACTTTGAAATGCACGGTGACCAACTGGACGCTGCCTGAATTATTCATCATTTGGGATTTTACCGCCAGCATTGAATATTATTTGTAACAAAATTACCACTCTTTTGATACAAATAATGTAAAAAAAATGCTTTCCTTCCGCATAAAATCAGCTTGTTTACGATACTGAATATTATTATGCATAATTTATGGAAAAATACATCATCAGCTCATCTGAAACTTATGATATCTAAAAAGGAAACCCACACCGGTGCCATCAATAACATTGATAAAACACATACCAGTAACCTAGCGTCTACGACATCTTTTCCGAAGGAACAAAACTGTCACTCGATTGAATTTCAGCTACTACTTCTTCCTTCAATTCGCGAGCAAGGACTCACTTGCAGCTGATACCTGCCGAAACGCGTCCATATCTACGATGGCGTCATGACTTTTTCCACCTTCATACTCTCTCCCTCTCCACCTCCTTCAGGCATGTACTCTATCATCGCCTTTATTTCGTCAGCTGAAGTATTCATGCCGTCATTTAAACTGAATGAATTCAATTATGTTTGACGAAACTCACTTTGCAATGAAATCTAATTAACAAGAGTGAAGCCATCGTTTTTCCTGGCAGTTTACTACCAAGCGCAGAATAAAAGCAGCGAGTGGTTAGCAGACGCTGCTGGCAGCGAAAATGGGAGAGCTTTATCGAGCGTCATGAGTGTAACTCTCGAGGTAGTAGGCTTTTCAAGGAAACTTCCACGAAAACTGAAGCTGTACTTTGTATATGGCTAAAGTGTAGACCCACAGAAAAAATCTTCCACTTGTTCTGTTATGAGAAAAGGAAATTTGAAATTATGGCTCATTGCTTCTTTGAAATCTACGAATAATGTTAACTTGATGAGAGGTTGAGTTTCTCATTCTAATAAAGGTAAAAATAACAAAGCGAAAAATAATAAAATTTGGTTTATATTCGCAAAAGAAAGTTATAAATATTAACCTGATTTTCAGAATATAAATGTTGTTTTAATCAAAAATCGAGTGTTTGTTTCAAAATATTAAAGAAATCCAAATATTATTGTAAAACAAAAACTAAATTAAACAACAACAAAAAAATGCACAAATAATTTATAAATTTAAAAATATACTTTTTTTCAATACACAAACCAGTGTGAATTGCCAGTAAAAACTTAAATTCTGTATATAAATCTCCATGGTAAATTTTCATTACGACATAGATACAGTAAATTAAATATTACAAAATAAAATAAGTAACTATTACAATTTGAATGATAATAACTTCTTTTTTTCTTCTTTCAGGTAAATATGATGTTATTATTCAAGGTTCAATGATTTTGTAAGTATGATAAAGTACTTCGATTTACGATTTTACGTAAACATTTTCTCTATCGGCTGGCTGTGGCAGTATCAACTTTATAGGTTTTCTTACTGTGCTGGTATTTTGCCCAGAATTCTCGCAGGATATGGAAACTTTTGGAAAATAATATCTTAGTAATTTTGTAATTAGACTTTTAACTGAATGTGACTGTTGTTCTCAAAGACATCAATTTTTTTAATTTATGTAAACTATTCATTCTTCGCCTAAAGGCGGCTTTAGATATGCGGTGTTTGTCAAACACAACCTATTCGCCAAATACCGAACACCTAGTCAAGTAATTTGGCTTGGTGTTTGCGGAATGACAAGCACAGTGAATTAGACATTCGGGCATTGCCGAATGTTCACCAAAACTGGAAGATGAACGAGCTGCGGGGATCCGACACAGTGCTCGTCTACTTTGATCTGAGTTGAAAGTTCGACAAACTACGGGAATAGCGAGCACCCGAATGTTTGCGCTTGGCCTAGGGCAAGCACTAGGCGATCAACCCAACCACACATGCGAAGTTTGCCAAACTAGGTGCTCGGTATTTGACAAACACCGCATATCTAAAGCCGCCTTAACATGAAGTCTAATTGAAAATGAAAACTTAAAATCTAGCCGCTATACTAATTCGGACTGGTGGCTTTTACCTTATGTTTTAACTTATGTCTTGTATCACCTATTTCGCTATTATAACCAGTCCATACAGCTACTGGGATTTTTTGGCACAAGCTCTCAAAATCTATCCTATATGCTACAAATTAGATCTTACTTATACTTAATTACAAATGCCTGAGCCTAATTCGACCTAAATCTTATACTAGGTCTTAAATTTAGCCCCTCCTGTTCGGTGAGAGGTCTGCGTAGTTAAAAAACGCATCAACAATCCGCCGTTGACATGCTTTCTTGTGGGTTGACATGCTATCATATGCATAAATCAGACCGTTCGCATGTCGATCTGTCCGGTCAAAGAAACTTTTTCGTTAAATCCACAACCCAGGCTCTTCGTTCATTCAGTCAAAACTCCTTTTGCAGAAGAGAACAACGTTAAAGATGTGAATGAATTTAAAATTGAAACTTAAATTTAATTTAATGAATTTGTGTGTAGAATAGAAAATGAGTAGAATTATGAAATTAATCATGAATTACCTTTTGAAATATAACATGAATAGTTTTGGAATGTTGTAAAAAAGTAAATTTGAATTAAAATGTTCCATTTTTTTAAGAAGGAGGATGTTATGTAATCTAGTACTAAAACATGTAGCCTAGTACTTAAGCAACATTCATTCTCTACAACCTGTTCCTCATAATATTGAATATAGTGTGTAATAGTTAGTTATAAGCGAGACACAGAACAATACAGATGTTCTTGATGTAATTGAAAACCAGTTGTTTTATTAAAAGCGGAAACTAAAGAGAGCATACAAAACATGGCAAAACATGGTCCGGTCACTTCTTAGTTACTGGGTTGTAAAATCTGCCAGTGCAGACGTCCAGGATTATCTTTTCGACCATATCCGCTTGTGCCATCACAATCTTGGAACAGCCCATCAAGGATAGGAATGCATAAATCAGGAAAGATAGGATGGGAGTCTATAGTAAATGTACTTAGCTTTAGCGGTCATGTCCATTTGATTGGGAAAAATATGTCTGATGCGCTGAAATATAGATTTGAAAGTTTTGATTTTTTACCACCCATAAAAATTAAACTTCAAGAGTTCATCCAAATGAGCACCGAGTTACTTAAACGGTATGCTACGAATAATATTAGAGTTTCCGAACAAGAATGCGAGTAATTTGTTGCAAATAGTTTGGATTCTTTAACACTTAGAAGAACTGCAAAATAAATAAAGTTGTGTCGTTCTGTTATCTGTACTTTCTGTCAAGTATTATTCCAGGCTCTTCGCTGCTTTGAGCTGGTCTTGGCTTGGCACGAATATAAGCGTGTCATCAGAGTATTAGAAGACTTGAGCTTGAGGTTGACCTACTGAAATCGGAAAGTCAGCAGTAAATATAGGTTATAAAATTGGGCCAATGACGGAACCCTCTGGAACTCCTAATGCCACAGATGCTCTGGCTAAATTTGCTCTATTAATGTTAACATAATACTGTTTGTTGGTAAGAAAACTTCCTGGAAATCGTATAACCTCTTCCATAAATTCACATTTGATCAACTTGAACAGTAGACCTTCGCACCTTATGAAATCGAAAGCCATCTCGATATCCAAAGCACACACCACAGTTAGAGCTCTTTGCTCATTCAAGCGTGACACAATTTGATAATACAAGTACGAGATAGCGTGTTGTGATTCGTGTTTTTACCTAAAGCCGGTTTGGTAACCAATAATTATTTGCGTGAATTCACAGTGACTATTTATAATTAGGAAGCAAAGAGACCGAAAACTGATCACATATTTACTTAAGTCCTTTTCTCCAGCGAATTCCTGATGATTCAAGTCCTGTGAGGAAACTACTCCCTCAACTCTGACATAGTATTTTATGTTTGCTGAAAAGCTTATTGCGAATGTTATCCTTTCTTTCTGTGATTCAAACTTGGACAACTTGAAAAGAAGATCTTCGTGCCATATGGAGTCAAAAGCCTGCTGAATAACTAAAACGCAAATTACTGTTGTGATATGTTGATCATTCAAGTGACACAGAATTTGATCATGCAAGTATGAAATGGTGTGCTAAATCCTGGGCTTGCGTCTTAATTACCTGTGTGAGCTTAGAATGTAGTTTTATCATATCTACATATTTAAATCCTCTCAAAAATCTTCCTCAAATTCGGAAGCACGCAGATTGAATGCAAATCGCGGAGCTGTTCTATTTCGCGGTTTTGAAAGATTAATACAGTTCTGACCACTTTTCATGAATATGGAAACAAAACGTTGTTCACAATTTGGTTAAATATAATGGCGAGATTTCAAGACTTAGTAAGTGGTAGCTGCTTGGTAGTTTAAAAAAATGCCATCATACCGAGAAGACTTCTTGCTTTTTATAGTTCTTGGACTAGTTGCACCAAGTAAGCCTTATTAGTGAAATATATCTGATAATCTGCATACTGCGAATCATCCGAAGTATTCTTGGATGTGATAATGTAAAGAGCTCATTGTGTATACTGAGAAAATGAATGATATCTTCTCTTGCCATTTAGCTCTCCAGAGCTGAACAATCGAGCGTAACAGTTTTTAACTGACATCGGAATGTATGAATATCATTGGCAATCGTTATCAATATCTGCTGGCTTTACCTTACAGATTACTCTCTTCAAAAATGTGTGGAGGATATCTGGCTACCTTTAGAGGGGAACGAGAGAAAAACGAGCCATAGCAACAGTCGATAGCTGACCGGCGAAAAAAGTAGTTTGATTTTTCTCTCTTTGATATTCAATAACAATAATTTTAAATAAAGGAACCAAAGTTCTTTCCGAATTATCTTCTTTACCTTCGTCTTCAATTCGTTATAACCGAATGGAACGGCAGACCAAGTCGAGCTTGTCCGAAATCGGCTAGCTTTGACTTTGCATTGCTCTTCTGTATAACAGTTGACGAAGCCACGGTCTGAGAAATTTACTTTGGCTTGATGGTGTTCAAAGCTGACGAATTCGTACACATTGTCGCGTCTTACCTTTTTCTGACATTTAGCTAACCTACTGTACTGACCAAATTTACCGAGAGTGAATAATTATAAATTTAGCTAATTTACCGCTTCTTGTACATTGAATTTCACACAACAATAACACAAAACCGTACTTGCCACAATGTCAAAATTAGACAAGACAACGATTTCGGATAGCCTGTTATAATAGCTCAGCCAATCTGCTGACGTCACAGTCTGTTATACACTGAAAGAAAAACTCTTGGTTGGTTCAACTATTTTTAATAGTATTGCAACGATTCATTCAAAATCGTTAAACGAACTACGGAAAATAGTTATTTTTATTATGTTGATATAGTTAATTTAACGATATAAAAGTAGTTGGTTCTGGTTGTACAAAAAATATCGCAACGTTCATGAAATCAACTGTTTTAATTGTTTCATAACCACGAAAACTAGTTGATAAATAGAAAAATTTTCATCAATTCACTCAAAACTTCAACGTTTCGAATTATCAACTGTTTTTATGGTACTTAAACTACTTTGCAATAGTTGATTTCAACAAACGTAATTCAGTGAGCAACGTCTTTGGAATTACTCTACGCAAAGTAGAATGGTTTCAACATTTGGATGTTTTTCATGCTCCGAATGAAATTGTTTATCAACCACGCGTCATGGTGCATAAAAGTAATCAACAATTTTCTTATGGTTGTTTTAACTATATCCCTAGTTGATGCAAAAACAACTAAGGCAAACTGTTGATTTTTCATACTCCTCATACTCATACTCCTATTCTATCATAGAAGTTTCATATGCTACATGGCAAAATTGTGTTCGGTTTGCTGTTCGATATAATTCATATTCATGTTATGCTGTGAAGCCTTTATATTTCCCTTCTTCTATTCACAAAATATAAGTCTTCTGTTTGCAGATCACTGTTATAAAACAAGGAATCCCGAAAACGATTGTCCCAATGCCAGAAATTGTTTAGCAGTTTCAATTGTTTTCATAGATGCTGCAGCTTGCAGCTATGCATATGAACTCAATTTCACGTCTCACGTCCTGTTTCTATTTAAGGCTTGGATGGATTATGTTGCTATGGTTTATGGCTTATCAATGCGCCTCTAATGATACAAGCATTTAGAGAAAAATATACTAATACATCGTTACCGCCTGAACCAGTACTTTTTTGCACCACGGACGTTGTTTATCAACCACGCGTCATGGTGCATAAAAGTAATCAACTATTTTTTTATGGTTGTTTTAACGCAAAAACGTTTTGACGCAAAAACAACTAAGGAAAATGGATGATTATACCAAGATTTTTCTTTCAGTGTAGTATACAAAATATGATTTTTCAAAAAAGTTTTAAAAGCACGTAATGTCGGCGGTAAAGGACCAATTTGTAAGTTATTGTGTTGCCTTGGTAACCATAGTAGTGAAGAAAAAAAGTAAACATCATTGCACGCAAATGTCATACTAAACACAACGGTAGAACGCGTGCCATGAACTGCTTCACAGACAGAAATGTGGTTATTGATGTCAGAAACAACTATCGTATAAAATAATTTATAGCGTAGGAAAAGTCTGCGTGATTCGAGGGAAGGAAGATTTAGGAACGAAAGACGATCACTATAAGGATGGTGAGGAAGCTGAAACTTGAAGAACAAGGTACGAGTAAATCTACCTTAAACAGACTCCAACGCAGTATTTAAATAGACATAATGAGGACACCACACTTGACAGTAATATTCAAGGACACTACGCACAAAGGAAAGAAAAAGGTGTACACAGGTGGAAATATTAACGAAAGATTTAGAGGATCTAATAATGAAATCCGATAATTTAGAGGCACTGGCAGTAATATATGAAATATGCGTATCAAATTTAAGCTTAGAATCAAATATTACACCAAGATCTCTAAAATTATCAACAACATTAAGAGGAGAGCCAGAAACAGAACATTAAAGGTGAGGTTTTACAGGTAAAAGACATTTTGTGACATTTCGCGATGTTCAAAGTGAGAGCATTGGCGCAGCATCAAGTCTGTAAGCTATTAATGTTACTTTGTAAAAGCGTACAGTCATTTTGTGACTCGATTACTCGAAACATCTTGAAATCGTCAGCATATAACAGACAAGAAGATTGGATCAAAGGAGGTAGATCGTTTATGAACAAAAGAAAGAGAAGGGGACCAAGAATAGATCCTTGCGAAACACCTGATGCAGGAAAAAAGGGAATTGAAGGACAGGAATTCAGAGTTTCAATGAAATGATTTGTGACATATGTCAATGGCATTTGCTTTTCAATTTCCAAAGCAACTTTTGACAGAAAGAAGCAATTTTTCACGCTAAGCTAAATTTTCTCCAAAACAAATTTCACGTGAAATTTTGTTTGAAAATTTCTCGTGAAATCGAAGACAGTACTAGGTTTAAGACAAGAGAAGTAAATTCGTCTTTGTTTAGCTTCACAGCTAAAATGTCAATGCCTTGATATGTTCCTAAAATCCAAAGCTGTGGTTCTCATTCGCAGCATGCAACACGTTGGCGCCATAATTCCTGATTAACAAAATAAACTGGCAAAGGTTACATTTTACGATAAGACCAAAATCAGGGTTGACGCCTTGAACAAAAATTGTGCCAAACCAAAACTGCTGAGTTGCCGCGTCTACGCGGCGGTGGCCGATGGTGTTATTTTATACAATGGTTAATATTACAAGCGTAAATAGTGAAACTCAGAAAATTGAACTAACTACCTTTGTGGGCTTGGCATAGAGCTATACCTACATAACGCTCGACACCGAATTGATAATCAAAAGATACCCCGGCAACTTCGTACGATAACATCTAGGATATTCAAACGGTTGATGCCTGGCACATCAATTCCATGCGTCCCTAACGTTCTATCCAAACGAAAGCATTGCAGTATTTGCCACTATAAAAAGGATCGCGAAACGAAAAGTGTTTGCTCATCATGCGAAATTCAAATCTGCAACAATTGCTCAATAATTGTTTGTGCGAACTATTCAGAAAACAAATAATGGTATGTATGTCATTTCATTGCCAAATATATGTATCTTTATTCATCAATATTTATTAAAGACCAATTTCCATCAATAAGGTTAGCTTAGGATCTAAAAAACCGTACGAACTCTGGTACGAGGGTAAATCAAATATAAACGAGACTTTATTTTTAGAAAATTTATTTTTATTTTAAATGCAAAAAAGTACATATCTTATTTTTCTACGTAATCTCCTGCTTTAGAAACACATTTTTTCCAGCGGATAGGCAGCTTCCCAATTCCTTGCACATAGAAAGATGCAGGTCGTGTCTGCAGCCAATTGCGCACGTAGGTTTCCACCTCAGCATCACTGTCGAATCTTTGGCCTCCCAATGCTTCCTTGAGAGGACCAAACACATGAAAGTCACAGGGTGACAGGTCTGGACTGTAAGGAGGGTGGTCCAGTGTCTCCCACCCCAGTTGCTCCAATTTTTCTCTGGTCAAGGCTGCTGTGTGGGGGCGAGCATTGTCATGGAGAAGAACCACTTTCCTCATCGGTAGGTCTCGTCTTTTGCGGCGATATGCAAGTCGGACCTCAGTCAAAATGTCGCAGTAGTAGGCCGCATTGATTGTCCTGCGCTCATGCAAAAAATCGAGGTGCAGCAAACCACGCTGGTCAAAAAAAACCGTAGCCAAAACCTTGCCAGCTGACAGTCGTGACTTGGCTTTCACTGGTCCTCGTTCTCCTTTTTGTCTCCACTCCATACTCGCTTGTTTGGACTCAGGGGTGTAGTGGTGCACCCAAGTTTCATCACAGGTGATGATGTGAGTCAGAAATGGGTCCCCTTCTTCCCGAAATCGTGCCAGAAGACGCTCACACACCTGAAGTCGATTCAATTTCTGTTCTGCTGTGAGAAGGCGAGGAACCCACCTGGCGCACACCTTACGGTACCCAAGCTCCTCTGTGAGTATGGAGTAAGTGCTCCCATAACTTATCCCGACCTCACTTGCAATTTCAGAAGTGGTAAGACGCCTGTCATCTTCAATAAGCCGTCCAACACAGCTGATGTTGTTCGCTCTAATGCTGCTGCGGGGTCTGCGATTATGGCTCTCATTTTCAACATGATCACGACCACCCACAAACTGTTTATGCCATGCAAACACTCTGGCTCGCGACAGTGTCTCTTCCCCGAACTGGGCAGTCAATCTCCTCAAGATTTCGGCCGGTTTTACGCCTTCTGCAGCGAGAAACTTGATTACAACACGTTGCGCAATCGACGAATGTACCTCTTGCTCCGACATCGTCACGGTTGGCACTAAGAGAGTTGAGGGGCCGAGCTAACGTGCTTCCTCCACTCCTGACAAACCTACCTATCGCCAAACGAAGCGGGAACGTTCTCCCACCACTATTGTGCCCGAACGGCCGAAAGTCTCGTTTATATATGATTTACCCTCGTAAATCGAACAATCTGAAATCATTGCAGACGAACGAGTTTTCACATGATTGTTTTTCAAACATTCCCAAATTGTAAGGCTAACGTTTATATGCGTGAAAAATCTTCATCATTTTGTTTATATCTTCTTGTGCAGAAATACGCAAATGTATAGTTTTTCGTCTACAACCCGTGAAGACTGGTTTACTTGCTCCTGGGCAAACATTTGGCAGGCAATTAGCAAAATTAAAGAAATGAATTTTCGAAATGTTCCCACCCGTAAAGGGTATGGTCTATTTTTTTTATTTTTTTATATATCACAATATAACATCATTCGGTTTGGATTATTTGAGCTTGTCGGTATGGAAGTAATTGCTAGTATTCCCCTTTGTATAATATTTGACATTCGATTTAAATTGGAATTGTTTTTGCGCGATGATTAAAATTGAAAAATTTTTATTTACATTTAAAATTTTATTTTGTCAAAATGGTTTCGAAAGTATGCACTGATTCTCATCAGACACCAACACACAGTGTATACTTGACTGATGTGGCCACTTGCAGTTGGAAATCATTAAGTTTTAATTACGCTAGTTGTGACAAATTTTAGCATCTCCGACTTATATCCATCGAAATAATTTACTCATAAAGGTTGTTGATTTGTGTTGATTAGATGTAAATCACAAATTTTCATTGCAAATCGATTTTATAAAAAAAACACTCTCATTATAAAGTTCAAAAAAATTACCAAATTTTCCATGAAAAATCATTTATAAGCGTCAATCATTAGTTTCTTTTAAAAATGCATATGATAGACGCAGATATGAAATCTTAAAACTTTTCTCGAGATTCATTAAATATCAGATGCTTTGAAACAATTTCGGCGGCTATGCATTTATAGAAATTTACCATAGTAATAAAACAAATATATTCAGACTAATGTGGGTTCCAGTTTTTAATATTGCTCTCGTCAATGACATATGTCGAACAAATCGAGAGATATTTAAACTAAAATTTGTATTGGGCCTTACATCAGCAAGTTACTATTCAGCATCGAATAAATCAATCACTCAAAATATGTAATAAAATATGCACTACATATCTCTGTGCCCCTCTTTCGCATTCCCATGTTCCTCTAAATATCTTTTTTTTAAACAAACCATCAAATAACGAAAATAAACACTCCAGTCAGATATTTACGTTATCAGATATCTCATAAGGATGTATGACTGGAGAATCTGTATCACGAGGCCATATCGCATAATTAAGACTGGTACTCATATGCATGTATGACCAATTTGGCTACTGTATTCATACGTTAAATTTTGTTTATACGAACGCCACGATCTCGATTTTTTTCCAAAACAAATACAGAGTGCGCGAAAAACTATTGAAAATAAAACAAGCGGAAAAATTTGCATACATTTCGCAAGACAGCCAATTACAACATAACGCGCCCAATGTGGCTATTCTCGATCTATTTTTACTGCAGTGTTTATCTTCTGATGGCTCTCGAGAACGAGATTGCTTGATTCGAGGGAAAAAAATGGTGGACGCATTAAAAAATTAGAGCAAGATTCCAAGCGAAGACGGCTCTCGATGTGTACGATTTCGTGTCATATTCGAGGCAGATTTTCATCGTGTGATCGAATGCTTAGATTTTGAAAAGAAATTTGGTTTTTTATGCAAATCGAAATGAGATTTTCGACTCGCTCCCGGAAATGTTTGGAATCTGATCTGCTTTTGTGATCATGTTGTTTGATTGGAATGTACATATGTACATATACATATGATGATGTAGATTATGCGTTGTCAGCACTTCGTAATGAGCTAATCGTGATGGCGAGCGAATATGGAATGCGGAATGCTTCACTTAGACACCATATGAGAAAATAATTTTGTGGGTCAAATGATTATGAGCGTTGTCTTAGATATGCTGCGATTAGAAGGCTTAATTGTTTTTTTTTTAACCATTTGCATGAAATTAGTATTTGTAATAAGCAAATGGAGCTGGTAAAGTATCAAGAATATTCATTCGAAGCGAGAATCCTTTATATTTTCGATTATTTTGATGACCGAAAAGCATTTGCGAAAAATCGAATTTCGAAATTAAGTTAGAAAAAAACCACTATACTTGAAGAAAACCAGTTAGAAAATCACTTCTCGAAGCTATGTTTCCTAGAAAAATTTAAAATAAACATCTGTTAATTGTTCTCAACGTGTAAAAAACATCCAATTTCTCGCTATATTTCTCCCTCCAACCACTTTGATACAAACCAACAAACTTACATATTTGCACATCATAATCACCAGCACTTCACTCGTCAAGCCGAAAAAAACATCCTATTTTCCATAAAATGATTATTAAATCCCCACATCAGTAAATTTTACATAACATGCTTTCACGTAAATTGCGAAAATGCTACACACACCGAAGAATTTCATTTCATTTATTTACTCACACTGGCCAGAAAACGAGCATTCGTCGGCCGATTTGCATATCATATCATAGTTTTCCTTAACGTTTACGCCTGCCCGAGCATGCCATACCATTCTCCGTGCACACTCGTAATAAGGATATAAAGCCTGGACCGAGCAATCGACCACCCTAAGCAGCCAGCTTCCCTTGTCGACGTCATTGAAACCGACAACAGAAAAATAGAATTGCTGAACGAATTCTAAGGTGTAGCCTATACTAGCAGCAAAATGAATATGAGCTCATACTCGTGCATATTTATACAGAACATGTCAACTAGGGTGGCTGGTGAATAGTTGGCAGGACATCGTCGTATTTTTTGCCAAAATTTAGCTGACATACACGCATACTTGAGTGCTGCCTACATATATGTACATATATCAGATGATAACGTAGAAAAACTCAAATGAAATTTTCCAGAGTCCTCAAGACTTCCTATTTCTGTCTCCGGTACACTATGAGTAGACAGGATGTTGAAAATTTGCAAAAGATATGTAGACAAGATATTCAGATCGTAGGCAGGACAGACGGTGTGCAAATGTGGAATAATAACATGTTCGTAAATGTGTAATCTAACATCTACTCTCATTCGAATAAGTTAGTTTAGGTGTAATTTGCTAATAAGGCAATTTATATGCAGAAGGGGCCGAAAAATGTTATCGCAAGAACTGGGTCTCGATCCTTTGTAGACATCGAAACCGACTCGGCTCAAGCACAAAGCAGGGGTATGAGCGAATCTTTTGAGCTTCTTCAAAGAAATGCACTAGTCAAGCAAATAATTCATTCCGACGACTGCCATTCATTCGTAGTACCAGTGCGGCTAGAAGTCAGTCTCAGTTGAGGCCTAAATACGATAGTAGTACGATTCTACGAAATTGCTCCCCGGCAAGCAAAAAACTCTTTTAGAAAATGATGCTATTTGCGTCGGAAATATGAAGTGTAGATTAGCATAATCTGACTATGTATTTCTTAGCATCGACAACGTTGTGTTCGTTGACGCCAAAGGAAAAGTCGACGTCCAAAGAAAATCACGGGAAAGCGTTAATAATAAAATTTCTTATGATGAAGCGAAATGTTGCTAATGATCCAATTAACCCACTTTGCATTCGAAGATGTTTCTCGTGATTTTTTTCTTGTCATTTTGTACCGTTCGGCTCGTTCTTTGTGATTGTCATTGTTAAGTTGCTGATGGATTAGCATAGAAGAAATAAAGCAATAGCTATGGATTTGACAAGCGACGTGATGAGATTTGATTAGAATAATGAAAGCAGTCTTCTGATTCAGTGCTTTCAGTAGGTACAATTTGTTAAAAAAAGTTGAGAGCTTATTTACGTAACTTGATAATAGGTTTATTTGAAAATGCTAACTAAAGTTGTAGATAGTAATTTCAGAGATTATTTGATCTGAAGAATGACATTAAGTCATTCGACTGAATGTTTATGTACGTAAACATGTTTATCCAGTGGCAAAAATTCGGTGTGAAATCACTGAGTTATTGTCTAAGTGACACGGTTTGAGTTCAACTAAATCAAACTTTTCCTTCTCAAACTGAAACTTAAAAGACACGACAAAACTGGATGGGCCTTTCAGACATAATATCAAGATATAGTCCCTTTACATCACGGGAGGGGAATGCTTCTTTCTAATGATGTGCCGTTCCCTGGAATATTCCCCAAATGGAAATATTCCTGTTACATTTCCACTTGGGGAATTTAACGGGAATTTGAAACTGAGTTTAAAGAACAGTGTCAAGATTACGTCTGATTATTAATTTTTATTGTCTTTAAACATATTGTTGTGCAAAATCCAAAATCTAATAAATTTCCGGTAAGTTCCCCTGATTGCGAATATTTTCGGAAATTTAAGGAACATTTCCGGGAATTTAAGATCAAAACGATAAGTTTTCATGTGGTTTGGGGTTAACTTGAAGCTACAGAAGTCATAATCAATAACTTATTTTTCATGTTTATTCATTATAATGTAAAAAAATGTCGTTTCACACAAGAAAATAAATTAAATTTCAACATAAAATATTTTGATCATAAAATTAATCATTTAAAGCAAAAAATTTTACACTTAAACTAAACATAATAATTTTTTTATATTTTAATCAAATGTCCAATGGATCGATTTCAGCAGTTGCCGCATCAAGAGTGGGATCATTATTCAAATCAAGTTCAGAATCTGAGCATAATGATTCACTTGGTGTATCTTCACTATCATCACCATCTTTATATTTTCCTTGCTCTCTGTTCGCAATTTTCCAATTGTGAGCTATAAAATCTTGAAAACGATCTTTCCACCGTAGCTGACGTTGAAGGCACTGACAGAATTTTCACTGCTCTTGTGCCCAAATCAGTTTTTTTAAATAAGGTCTCCCACCAAGCAATAGGACTAACCTTGACCGCCATATCTCATATAAACTTTTTATTAAAAAGACCGTTCCCGCACTTAAAGTCAGACAACTCTTTAAGAACTTTTTGTACATCATTATGCCCATTTTCTTCCGCGATATTCATAATGACTTCACACCCGTCAATATTTTCCTCCGTCGTTAAAGACGCACCTCGGTTTTGTGAATCTAACACTGCCGCGGCTAAATGTAATGATTGATTTTCTTTCTAAAATTTTTAGTTTCAGATATACCTGAGACTATTCGCCAAAAATGTCGCTATTAGAAGGGTTTTCAAAGATAGCTTCCAATTCTTTGAATGCTTTGTGTACGTCACAAACAGCTTTAAAAGCAAAAAGTAAACGAAAAAAAACATTTGTTTAAGTTCCCAATGTTTCGGGAATATTCCCGGTACATTGGAAAATTTCGGGAATATGCCCCGAACAGGAAGTTTCCGACTCGGGAATATTCCCACGGCACATCATTACTTCTTTCCATTTATTCGTGCATGAACGATTCAAGTCTAGCCGACAGCATATGTCTAAAAGCCTACAACAAAAATAAGCGACGCATCTATTTGAATCATTGGATCTGCTTCTTAATGGTGTGCTTTTATGGCTCATCAGGCTCGAATAAACACAGCCACCTAGCGTAGCATTAACGTCAGCAATACCTTCTCGTAAGGACTTACCCCGAAAAGCTCGATGATGCGGAATTAAGTCCTGGGGAAATAATGCCGGGTCTAGTGGACAAATAGACAAGCTTTAGGAATAATGGTACTTGAAGAGAACTAAAAATAACTCAGAAAACAAATTAACCTAAGAGAAAAACATGATCTACGAAATGCAGTAAACAAAAGCGTAAGGACCAGGCGGAGAAGTTTTGCAAATAATTCGAAGCATGGCTGTAAGGGCAAACAGCAAAACTTGATCACCAGTCCTAAAAGCACTGTCGAGCACTAAAAAGCTCACTTTAATGTTATGCCAAACCATTCACTCACCGAAGAATTAAAGGCTGGACCAATTTATGAAGACGACTTTATTCTGTCGGCGCCAGGTATGCAAGAAAGATACATAGGTCGGCTGAACCCCATTAAAGTCGCGATAGCCCATGGAACACCAGTTGCGCTGATTAAAAACGGTGGGCCGTCATTGTATCAATGCACGAAATAATAGCGTGCGCCAGAAGGCTGGTGAAAAGGCAAAATATGCCTTATAGACAAGAAAAGAAGTGCTACAACGTGCAGCAGTTGGAAAGGTCTAACATTGTTAGTGCGTCCTTTAAGATATTCTCCTCCAAGCTACAAAAGGAGATAGACTTTTTAACTTAAGTCATCAGCGAGCAATATCAATTTGACTTCATCCCATGCAAATCAACAGTTGATCAGGTTTTCAATCTTAGACAGGGGTCAAAATTTTTTGAAATTTAGTATTCCGCTATACCATTTTTTTGTAGACTACAAAGCCACCTTTGGCAACTTAGCCAAAAGAGAACTGTATAAAACCATGTGAAAATTCGCCATCCTAGTCAAACCAGCTTGACTTTCTAAGCTAAAACACTAAGTCAAATAAAAATAACCGAACTTCTTTGCATAGTGTGGCTTCCATCCTCTTGAACGTGGCATTTGAGAAAGCAATCCTGGACTTTGATCCGTCAACAACTGGAACTATCGTCACCAAGTCCAGCCAGATACAGGTTTAAGCAGATGACGTTGACATTGTCGGAAGATCTGGACTAGCTACACTCGTTCATCTAACCTTCCCACATAAAATGGGGCTGAATATTGTTGGAATGTGCGCTCTTTTGCTGAAACTCTTTGTTTGTTCTTTGCGCTCTTTGCTTAAACTCTTTGTACATATACCTATATATTCAATGTTGAAATCTCTTTAAGTCCAGTTGATCTTGAGCCTTTAATACTGATGTTTAATAAAGCACTCGTTTGAATTAAACCGGCGTTTTTTCTTTCTCAACTTGTAACCTGCGCAACAAATATAAATGAAAAACAACAAAGCTCGTAGTGGTTTCTTCTGGAAGAAGTTTATCTAGAGCTGGTCAAGCAATGGAGGTAGTCGATCATGAATCTGAAGTAGGGCAATTTTTTAAGTACTTTGGGCTAATTGTAGCAGCGTATACAATATATTTAGGAAAAGAAATGTACGAGTGGCTGCTCAAATCTAACATAGCCTACTTGTATATCGTATATTAATTGTAATTTTCTTCGGTGTTTCTCTACCGCTATAGCTGAGCATTTACTTCAAAAGGTCATCCCCTGAGCTTTAACTTTAACATTAAAAAAAAAGACAAATTGCTTTTTTAGGCGTACAGCTAGTACAAAATTGTTACATGTTCAAAAAATCATTCCAGCTGCTGTTTTTGGGTAAAGAGCTACCTCTATAATAGGAGAAAGTTAAACGAATACCCGAAAACTAAGGGAAGTAACAAGATGAAGAGCCAAAAGTGACGTCTCCTTTGATATTTCCATTTCATTTATTCTCACATAAACAACATCAAATTGATCAGCTGTAAGATTACTTGACAGCCGGGACCACATAACAAGAAATCGTCAAGAAAAAATGCTCGGGTAAAATCTTGCAAGAAGGAAACTTAACTTAGAAGTGACGTCATTTTTCGGTTAGGGATAAGTTACGGAACGCATTTCGGGTAAGTTTACCCGAAACTAAGCTAGGGAACAGACTTATAATTTAGCATTGTGCATCAAAATCAATAGGCAGAACGCTCCCAAAAGGTCTACGACTACAAACAAAGCACACTTGTACAAACGAATCGAGTCTTTAGTAAATCTGTTTACCTGAAATCAAGTCATTCTAACCGCCATACAATTAATTACTCATCCAATAGTCAGAATACAATTAACAATAATAACAACAGAGTTTAGCTAAGAACTTAAAAGTATGGGAATCGATAAGAAGCTTCGCAGGCTGCTAGCAGCTCCTACGAAAGCTGCGGTGAAACACGAGCGAAAAAATCATTCGAATAGCGAAAGTCGCATTTAGGAGCCACCGATGGAACGAGAGTTAAAGCGCAACTAAGCACAGTTGAAATCCGAAGCATTGTAAGCGACAGTGCATCTGGGGCGATTTGTTTTGCATTGTGAATTTTGTAAGTTGAAAAATGCGAAACAAATTAAGATATTATAATAACATAAAATAATAATAATTTAAAATATAATAATAATTTTAAATATTATAATAATAATTTTTAAAAAGTTAACAAGACTTTGCAGTGTTTGACTTTCGTAATAATTAAGTTTGAGGGTTGATGCTTGAAACGCTCAATAGTATCTTGAGGAGACTTTCACATGAAAGAAGTACCTCGAACTGACATAGCTTGCATTTGATCTGCGCCTCAAGTGCATAATGTTGAGCCTACTTGAGATCTTGCGACATTTGCTTGGCTTGACATTGCTTTTTCGATAAGAAGACGTATTTGTGGTCGTAATACCACTTTGATATTACATTTTTCAAAGGGATCAGGCAGGACCACCGACATCTCTACAGCTCAAACTATTCACTTTGGATCATTTTTTGAGAATGCAGGATGCAATTCAATTTCGGATCGACTTCAACGTTACTATTTACTATCATATCCTAAAGCCCCCATTCACAAGTGGATTCCGAACGGCTTGAGTCCGTTTGGTTTAAGTCCAATTTAGCGCGCCAGTCACGATAGAGCCCCGATGCAAACGGCCTGTGTATTTATTTGTACTGTGTTGCATTTTGTTTGTTTTCTCTCATTTACTTAGAAAATACTGAAGAAAAACTTAAAAAAAAATTCTTCATTTTATTAATGGATCCAAAGCACATGGAAAAATTAAGCTACATGTTTGCAGCTTGTATATACATCAATAATCTCTACTCTGCGTTACTTAGCAAGTGGTTGTAGCTATGAAGAACCGAAATTTTCTACAGTCATTGGTAAAATAAGAACAAAAACATACCTTTCTATATTCCTTATTGTCACTACACCACAAACTTTCGAGTTTTTTTTTCTTATAGCTTTTCTGTAAGCTTGGGTGTCCTTTGTACCAAAAAGTCTAAAATTTTATCCAGAGCAGAATTTCGTTCGGTTTTGTTGTGATAATTTTAATTTGTAATTTGCCAAAAACATTCATGTAACCTATATTTGTCAATTACCTCCAAAACAAAATCACGATCGCCAGTACCCACTATGCTGAATCATTAGATTCAACTAAATAAACAGAAACAGTCAATTAGAATGAAATTGTGACAAGTCAGAGTGTGAGGCAAGACTGGCACGTTGTTTGGACTGAGGCTTCAACATGCACGACCAAACCATTGGATAGATTGACAAAACTCGATCTACTATTCCAAAACACACGGTCGAGACAAAGAAAGGCCTGATGTCCTGAGTCCATGAACTTTGGAATGATTCAAAATTCAACTTGGTTGCTTCAGTCCATGAGTCCATCCGAGCTCTCCCTCAGACAGAAAAATTTTGTTCTGGCCTCACGCCATGCGGACTATTCAATTGCTCGTGAATGACAGCCTTGAACGGATTTACGGTGACAGGAATGACATTTTATTTCCAGGGCCAGATAAGACATCTTTCAGAAAACAGGTCTAACAATTAGTATTTTGCGATTTCGTTTGACTAGTTTGTTCGAATTTACACATAATGAACGAGAAAAATACAATTGCTTATCCGCCAAAAAAATCTTGAGCCTATTGCTCATTTTAAGTTTTTTTGCTTTGTGAATTAAATCTAATTAATTAGAAATCTGTGGTGTGGTTTTTACTCTTAATTTCCATCGGCTACAAACCAGGTAAATTAAAGTCTTTCATTGGAAGAGAAGTACATCAAATTCGCTACTATTGATTTTCCAAAAATTTCCACTCCTCATTGGCCCAACGTACACATGCCAGTCATGCTCTTTTGTATTCCATAAAACCACAATCAAAAATAATGATAACAAAGACAGCACCATACGAACATAAACTCTATTATTATGAAAAGGTGTGTTACATAAACGACTGTGTTTTCCGGCGTACAAATTCATACCAAAGTATCTCCTCACCACGTTCATGATGCCATATCACCGTAATCATTTTCCAAGCATGGAAATTAGTTCATAAAGCCTTGAATTTCCATGTCATCCTTTTTATTGTAGCACGACCGATCCTGCTGATGAACATTCTTCCGTGAAAGGTGTCTGTTCTTATCTTGCTCTTTGAACGCATCAATTTCACCTGTCCTGGCTGTGCTACGGTACAAACCATTCTTTTGTGTGTGTCCTCCTCTCTACTTTCCTTCGGCACCGTTTCGACCCAGACGTGATGTGATCCAGCCCAGTATTTTCCCTTTTTCGGGATAGCAGGCAAAGTAACATCGCTTTGAATATGTATCTTCGAGAAAATGTCACATCAAATTTTTCCTGACGGCATGGCATCGACTGATGGCAGTGTTGGGAAATCAGTTGCAAAATTTTCGCTAACAAATTCAATTTGTTCGAATCAGGCAAGTGGGTCGAAAAAGACGTCGCATCTCGTTCGCAGTAGCAGCAAAAACGAAGAAGATAAAAGACACGTTCTTTTCCTCCCAAATGAGAATAATTTCCTTTAAATAGTGAGTGCTTCAACGAATAATGTATCGTAAGTGAGGGTGATAGGATGAAAGGATGAAACAGTGCTGGGGGTATCGAAGGGAAGATGTTGCCAAGTTGGTTGCTTGCAAAAGTGGGATCGGTAAAAGGAAAGTTAAAATGGAAAACGTATGCGTACGTGTCCTTGCATCCCATTTTTTCCGCTGAATCGCCTGCACCCCGATCAAGTCTGCTCCGTTTCATTTTCCTCGGAGTCGTAAAACGAAGTAAGGTGGCCCGGAATGGGCCATAAGAGCAATGGCAAGGAGTATAGTGCTAGTGCAAACATACGCTTGAATCTTAAGTACATACGTGGAGTGGCTGACATGGAGGAGGGCCTTCGAAAACTGATGTAGCAAAACGATGGTGCGTGTGAATGGATGACTGAACTGAATAAACCGAACTCGCTACTCTAAGTGAGAATAATCACCGTAAAACGTAAGCTACTGCGGCATGTAAAATGTAGGGTAGTAGGCCATTTCCTTGCATACGAAATAGTCCTCAAATTGCGAGGAAGAAACAAATAATCAGGCAAAAATAGAGGGTGGCTTTACGATTCAATGGGATGTTTGCATATGCTACTTATTTTATTATGATTGTCTTCGACAAATATACTTACCTAAAATTTCGATTCGTTAGTTTCAATCGGTTCAACTGAAATCAATAAATCGCTTAAAGCAGCTCATGATTTGCTTTGTATTTTTCACATATACTTGCAATTTTCATGGAAACCTTGAGTTGCTGCCAGGAAGCGTAGTTTTTCAAGTGCCTACGATTTCATGGAAAATTTTCAAACCCCGGCTTTAAGCATTTCAAGGATCAGCACTTAAATGGCACGCTTATCTTCATCCATAATCCTGAGTACCTCGAACACTTCGTTTTCCATTCCTCGATTCCTTCAAACGACGTCTTTTATACGAAACGCTTTCATCTGGAAAACACCATCATCACTTGAGCATCAACGCTAGGCGGTCGAAGAATTACAGCTGTACCATACCCTCCTCCATTTTTAAAGTAAAGCTACTGGGATCTCATTCGGAAGTAGGTCTAGGATACAAAAATGTGTCGACGGCGCAGGATGTGAAATCCTTGCGATTACAGCTAACCCTTAAAAATGTGTTCGTCTGCAACTATAGCTGTTAGGTGGAGAACTGTCGTAACGAGCACGTACGTTCGTATGTTGTTGTCGTTGCGGGGCATGGCAATCAAATTCCCTTACGGGATACACAGTTATACCACCTTTCTGCGAGCGAACAAAACTGGTAGTAGGTTAGGAGATACGGATTCCGTCGTGAGCCTCCCGAGGGTCGTATGTAATAACTGTGACATAAATTACAGCGAATTTTCTTCCGTAGTTTCGCTTGACTTTCGTCCCCCTCGGAAGGAAAAACCTCAAGATTACTCTCGGTATTCAAACGTTGATTTTGTTAGTGTAATGTAATGCTCGAAAGCATCGCAAGTGGCATACTTTTAGCATTTAACGCTATAGGGTCGACGTTTTCTTCATTACACTTAATGCCTTTGGGTTTAAGGTAGCATCTACCTTTGAACACGGGACTTCTTCTTTCTTTCGGTCGTCATGTTACTCCGTGTGGTGCATGCTGTTTTGTGTTATCGTCAAATGCCAGTTTGCTTTGACTTGGTTTCGTTAGCATCAGTCTCTTCAGCGGCGATCTCGTCGATAGCAACAACAAGGATGAAAGTATATACTTAGTGTTCTGCTTTAAGTAGCCTGGCACAATACTCTACTTCTCATTCTCTCTCTTTCTCTGCGACTCCGTGAAGTTGATTCCGTAAAGAATTCTTGTAATAAGCTTAAGACTGTTTTGTTTTCATTTGTTGCTCATTTCGCGATACTTGATTCTCTTCCTGACTGATACGACCTGTGTACTTCGGAATTTCAGGGTAGATGATTTAGTTTCGTGGAATGTTGCCTTTAAGGAGGGCTGTAAAAGCTGTAAATATAGTGAAGTAAACGGTCGTTTAAAATAAATGAAAAGGGATCACAGGTGTATAGAATTTAGAACAAAATCCCTCAAACGGTTTTTATTACTCTAGAATTATGTATTTTGTGAAATTTTCGTAAAATTAGCTTTTCACGTTAGCAAATCATCGTGCGTGGCCCTATTAGAATGCAATGAAATTATTGGATGAGCGCATTTATAGTAAAGAACCGAACCGTGGTGAAAGACATATAATATCTCAGTTATTCATTGCGTTCTAGCTCGTGTAGTCTAGAGGGTAGAATGCAGGCTTCTAGTGCGTGGTCTCTCTGGTTTGAAACTGGGTTTGGTCGTATAACCGCGTACCGAGGGGTCAAGTCAGTCGTGGAACTAATCACTCCACATTTGTATACATTGAATTTAAAAACTTGAATGAAGCTCTCCACCTGCTTTATGTGCAGTTCACCTAGGCTAGGCAAATGATATTTTACAGAGATGTTGTCCTTGATAATAACGCTCAAAAGCAGAATAATTTCACAGTGTCGTTAGGATTCCAAAAAACTATTTTGCAAGTAATTCTGTACGCACTGACTTTGATAGCAAAAATTTGGTTAATGGCCCAATCAGCTCTCTAGCTGCCATAATATTGCCTGCATCTAAACAGCAATGTACCAGAACGTATTAAAAAATTAGTCTTTCACGGCAAAGTTAATTGTGCCACTCATTGCATCTGATATGCGGATAACTTTCTGAACCAATAACTTCAAAAACGTACCAGGATAAAACTTCAAAATTCATTGACAATAATCACCTTATCATATATCACATTATTAACATGTTGGAACGTATAAACAAATCCACTAAACGCGTGACTATCATAAACTGCAGCTCGTCAACCGTAAATTGTCACCGTCACCTTCTCAACATAATTCATCGCAACAATAACAGATAACCATTCACTCTATTATTTCCTCTATGCACGTACAATCTCCGGTTACGGTTTATAATTAAAATTGTGAAATTAAAACAAATACTAACGTCAAGCTTTATTGAAGCTTCTAGAGCAGCATTCTTAATGTCGTTCGTGCGAACCATATAACACCCACTGTATATTGTTTCAATTCCATGCTCTGCTCCCGCTAGTCTGAGCTCGTCTAGTCTGGGTCTGGAAAAGTGTTTCATCAACGACGAGAGTACCCAAGCAGTGGTGTAGCAAACGGACGCTCGAACAACAATGGGGACAATAACACGAAACAAAAGTGGAAACGGTTGGAAAATTATTGCAATGATTCATGTTTTTCATGCAGCACAAACGTTCGAATTCGTGATTTGCTCTCAATGTTTATGCTATGCAATGTATGGAGCTCATAAAATAATTGCAAACATTACGTTTTATTTTAATTATTTATAATTATGATGTGAGTGAATTCGACTTTGAAAACTGTTTTGTTTTGCCTGGTTTGAAGGGAAGTTGAATCGAGAAAATGTTTCAATCGACTGGTTCTAAAGTTTATTTTTTTAGTCACGTACCTACACTGAGAAAAATACTTCTATTTTTTTAAGAAAAATGAACACATTATCAATGAAAATTGGTAATGATTCTGCGCCAAAGAAATATTTACTCAATCCAAAGAAAGAAATTTCTTCATTTCAAAGAACAAATATTGTACTTGCCCTCAGTAAAACTTGGTATAGTTTCAAAGAAATATTTACTCAATCGAAAGAAAGGAATTTATTCATTTTAAGCACTGATATTGCACTTGCCCTGAGTAAAATTTGATATAGTTTCAAGAACATCTGGCATCTGGCATAAATAGGTTCACGTACGATCACCGAAGTTAAGCAGTGCTGGGCGCGGTTACTACTTATATGGGGGACCGCTTTGAAAGCATCGCATATTGTTGGCACGCAAAAACTCTGAATAAAAGATTTCCAATTTTTTCCTTTTTTTAAAGTGCCACATTTTTTTCTTATTTTCTGAAGCGCTAGTATTATTTATGCCTAGTCGCCAATTTAAGCTATAATGTGACACTTAATCAATGGAGTTAGGACAACTGAAGACGGACAAAGTCAACCATGAGCCTGGCGGAATTCGAACCCTCGAGCGGTAGATCGCTGCTTTGGATTGACACGTTAGCGAGCTAAGCTATCGACCCTTTATTTGTGTAGAGGAAATGTTGATAGAAGTCATAAAAACTATCAATTTTTTCGTCGAATATTGAAGCATGGTTGTTGTTGAAACATAGAAAAAAATATTCGCGGTGTAGATATAATTTATTAAATTCATAGACATAATTTACAAGATTTGAGGAAAATTACTTACTTAAATAAAACATTTCCATCGATGATATGAGCTGGATAGAACTTTATAAATAGAAGAAGGCGTATTAACACTTAATGTGATGATAACACTTAATGTGATGAGCTTCTTCAGGTTGAAATGCACTTTAAAGCAAATATAAAGCTGTTTATAATGTTTCCGAATTGAAAATCGATAGCATTTTCACGATTGCAAAATATATTTACCAAGATCCCCAGAAACAAATAAAAATATCTTTAAAATTAACTCAATGTACTGAACACTCTCTTTAAGAGTAACAGCACTATAAAACATAGAACGTACTCACTTCCTTCTTCAAATATTCCACGAAAACCATTATCCTGTCTGTTCGGACACATCCAAACCACATTCAATCCCCAAAAATGCGATAAAGTCCACTACTAATGCTTCGGTGTATCGAAAACAAAAAAAAAGAGAACCCATCTCTGACTGTGACTTTCGAGCATTAAAGTCACCTGCCCCCCATAAGCTTATTATCAGAATTTATGATACCCGATTTTTTCACTTCGATTTCACAACGACATTAGTAGCAGCATCGGCAGCCACATTTCCAATATTGTATAAATCATGTGAACCTTTCAACAATGAAAATACCTCTTGGCAACTACAACGGCAACAATCACGTTAACAACAACAATACGGGAAATTCGGGAAAATCCTGCCATAAAGAGATTTTCGAAATCCTATTCGAAATCGAACGTGAACGTCAAGCGCTGAATTAATCCGAAAATAAACGATTTAAGTCCCATTCCTATTTGTCGTCTTTGAACTGTCTTAGATGTTGTTGCCTTTTCGTAACTAGAAAAATAAAGGAATATGAAAATTCTGAATGATATGAAAATGTTGAAATGGCCACTTGGTTTTATTGACGCCCTATAGTAATCATAGCATAGATAGCCTTTTGACGAAACAAAAAAAATCTTCCATCAAAGACAATGGTGACAAAAACGAGATGACCAAACGAAATTATAGTTTGAAAACGGCCTCCAGTTGAGGGAAAACATTGTAGATATGAAAATGACAGCCGCATACAACTGAAAGATACAGCAACAAAAACGAGAAAGAGATGATAAAAATGATAATTCGAAAATAGGCAACATGAGATGATATCAGAGCAAAAACGTGTTGATACCGTTTTCCAAGCTCATTAGAGACAATTCGTATTCGAATTGTATGATTGTCGTTATGAGAATGAATCTTTTGACAATTTTGTTTTATGATTGTTCGAAGAAACGAAATCGTGTTTCGATTGGGTAGAATCACAGTACGATTATTTAGATACGTTGCCGAAATCGGAAATGTAATTACGTAGCGAATGCGATTTGATGCTAATAGAACTATTGATGACTTGTTTTATGGTTACATTTCACCAAATTGATTGGAGCTGAATCATGTTTTGCAGGGATAAATATAGCTTCAGAATGGTGGTGGATTTGAAAAACGAGGGCAACAATATTCCAAGATGATTCAGATTGAGATAGGAATCAATTATTCAAAACTCTAGCGCATAAGAGCCGCTAGAGGAACGGATTTCTGAGGAAAAGTCGAGGAATCGTGTGAAGTTTGCTCCTAATTACGACCAAACGTACTCAAAAGTTAAATTGTTATACCTTATACTTATTTTACACTCTTATCTAGAACAACTCTATTTGCGAAGAGAATGCAACATTTAAGTTCCTATTGCGAAAAGAATACAATATTTCAGTTCCTATTCTAGTAACGTACTCCCACGCCAACATTTGTCAGATCTAGTGGTTGAATTAGAACTGATACCATTGAAAACCAATATTCTCAAAGAAAAGGACATGTGCCCATAGAAGGGGACCAAAGAACAACCAGTACGGCTAAAGTTACATGTAAACTCACAGCAAGCTTAATCATAAAGGTGAATTAGCGTTAACGCCTATAGTATAGTCTGTATTCTACTGAAACAGGCCGAATTCAAAACTATCTGACATTCGGTTAGCCTAAAAAATTGGAATGGCTAGTCAAATTGAACGGCAAACAAAACAGTGCAAAAAGTATGTTGCCGAGAAGGTATTGCCCTGGCCTGGTAATATAGTATTAGGCGTGTTTTTTTTTGCTCCCTCTATTCATAACACAACAATGCTACCCACCACAGACACATCGGAAACAACAATAACTCCTATACTAGTGGATTTGCTGGGATAGGAGTTGTGGTTGTTTTCAATGCGTCTGTTCTGTTGTTATGGATAGGGAGAGCAAAAAAACACGCCTATTATAGCCCAAAAGCTCCAGGGCAGTTTCTAATAGCCCGTCCAGACTACAGATACTTAAGTATCCGGATACATAAGTATTGTCCACACTGTAGCGACATATGTATAATTAGCGTATACTTTTCATTGATTTTCATGGTAAGGGTAAAATGTATCTGCAGATGTCGCTGCAGTGTGGACAATACTTATGTATCCGGATACTTAAGTATCTGTAGTCTGGACGGGTTATAAAAACCCTGGAACTTTTGGGCTACAATAGCCCATCCAGACTACAGATACTTAAGTATCCGGATACATAAGTATTGTCCACACTGCAGCGACATCTGCAGATAGATTTTACCCTTGCCATGAAAATCAATGAAAAGTATGCGCTAATTGTACATATGTCGCTGCAGTATGGACAATACTTATGTATCCGGATACTTAAGTATCTGTAGTCTGGACGGGCTATAAGGAATAACACATAATTAATTTTTGATATCGCAGTCAAAAAACCACTTCTAGATAATATTGCTTTCGGAAGCTAAAATTCACAAAATGATCTGTAATCTGGCATCAAATATTCTTCACTTGAAATTCAAACTTCGGAGCAGATATACGGTCTCTATGATATTGTTGGCAAGAAGGATAAAAGCTGATCGTAATGTCTACGAATTCCCGATACAGCGAGCTAGATGCATTATTTTTCTTAAATCAAGAATCCTCCAAATTTTCTACTTTTTTTCTCCTCAGAAAAACGCTTTTTCGGAGCCATTTTTCCAGTGATAACTGTCTGTTTACGTAATTTTAGTTACAAACATTTACAGCCTCCAGCCCAAAAATTTACAAATTTTTCAAACTTCTTATTCTTCTCAGTAAAATAAGGGTTTTGGCTATTCTGTGATAGTTTTTGTCATAAAATAAGTAAGGCTTTGCGTCAACAATGCCTCAAACTACGTTCTATAATTCGTGAATGTTTAAATGCCACCTTCAAACAATTTTTCAGCATAAAGTTAGGTATATTTGAAGATGTTGGTGATTGGTATCGGAATTTGAGAACAGTCTTGATCAGTCGGTTTCTGGTCTAACATTTGATATGTCAACAGCGTTCCTTAATGGCTCAGCTCAATAAAAACTCAAAATTTGAAAACTGCAGCTTGGTTTTATCTTCAACCTGTCAACTCCGAAAAAGTAGATTGAAATCTTCTGCTCAGCTTTTAACGAAGGCCAAGGCTATAGGGCAAAACATCCGCAAGTGGTTATGCTAACCAGAGCGTCATCAGGACTATCAAACAAGACATGTTTTCAAGAAGCAATCAAAACGTGACGTTTGTGCCAGCTGTGCTGAACAACCTCCTAGCACACGACGTTATTTAATCAGCCGATATACTATTTACAGAAGGAACTATTATTTTGGAAACACGCTCATGTCCTCTCATTTTCCTTGTATTGCCAGGCTCTAGAGGTAACATAACTTTGGTGGACCAAGTGTAAAATTTAACCTGCTTCAGAGAGATACCTCAAGACTGAACACCGTGCAATCAACATTTGCATCGACTAGCCATCTAGTTAGCCCCAAGTTTCGAAAAGAACGATGCAGCCCGATACCTGACTATTAACAAGTACTAGATTCCTTGCAGCAAACTAAGTCACGCCCTACAATTGAATTCCAAACTGCCATGTGACGTTATAACGGTATATCGAAATCGCAGAATATCGAAATCACAGAACTTACTTTTGCTTTAACAGAAGTAGATCAACTCAATAAACCCAGCACGACGAGCCTAGTAACCTTTTAAGTGATAACCGAAGTATGCTTGAATACACAGTCCCGCATTAAAGATTTTGAGACGACGTACAAGGTATATGATGTCCATCGACGTTAACACAGGATACTGGCAAAAACGAGTACATGAAGACGACAAGGACAAAACAAGGCTCATCACGCTTCAAGGCAAAACAGAACTGGTGAATTACAAAACCATCGAGCGTCATGCTCTAGCTGCGGTGTGGGCAAGAACATGACGCCCGAAAAATGTCCGACACTTTATCGAAGGTTGGAGCGATGACGATTACTACAAATCACCAACCATTCAAATAAATAATGTATTTTATGTCACCAGCCAGTCAGTTGACAAGGTGGACACTAACTCTCCAGCCATATAACATCGAAATACAATTCAGTCCAGGAGAATTAAAAGCTTTTGCTGATACCTTATCGCGGTCTCTAAAAGACTCGCATATTGAATAGGTCCTAGCCGATATACGGACAAAAATTCCTCACTGAACCGGAAAGCAAATTCAAAGTGAACAATTGCGAGACACCGACGTCAGAAAGATTATCGACTTTTTCGAAAGTGACAGCCCTCATGAAGCCTACACTAGATGGACATTGAGAGGATACCTTATAACATCAGTCATACTTCACAAGTGTGCAAGCGACAGAGACACGAAACAACCCCAGTTAGGAGTACCAGCTCACAAGTTTGTGGATGCTAGAAAGTTTCCCCATGAGAAATTAATCCCTGGACAGGAAATTAATCCTTAGAAATACTATTGGCCTGGACTTCACAGTTACGTAATAGAGTACACTATAGCTTGCAATAATTGTCATTAAAACATGCCTAGAAACCTAAAACCAGCTGAATTTCTTCAGACTCAGGATTCTTAGTGCTCACCATTGGACCACTATTTGACGCGGCCCAACAAAAGTACTGGATTCTGCTTTCAGAAAAATACTTCTATTTTTTAACATATTATCAAAGAAAATTGGAAATGATTCTGCGCCAAAGAAATATTTACTCAATCGAAAGAAAGGAACTTATTCATTTCAAAGAACTGACATTGAACTTGCCCTGAGTAAAATTTTTGGTATAGTTTCAAGGAAATGTTGTCATGATTCTCGCATAAATCGGGTCACGTACGATCACCGAAGTTAAGCTGTGTTGGGCGCGGTTACTACTTAGATGGGGGACCGCTTGAAATCATCGCATATCGTTGGCGCGCAAAAACTCTCCCTCCCTTCATATCACAAGCGTGGCTTACTTTGAAGGGAGTGCTAAAAATAAAAAATAAAAATGGGAGAAGCCGATATCAATTATTCCATTATTCTTTTTTTAAGTGCCAGATTTTTTACTTATATGTTGAAGCGCTAGTGTTATATATGCCTAGTCGCCACTTAAAGCTTTAGTGTGACACTTAATCAACGGACTTAGGAGAACTGAAGACGAACGAAGTCAACCATAAGCCCGTCGGAATGCGAACCCGCTAGCAGTAGATCGCTGCTTTGGACCGGCACGTTAGCGAACTAAGCTATCGACCCCTTATTTGTGTAAAGGAAATGTTGATAGTCATAAAAAGTATCAATTTTTTCGTCGAATATTGAAGCGTGGCTGATGTTGAAACATGTAAAATCATGTTCGCGTTGTAGACATAATTTACTAAATTCATAGACATAATTTACAAAATTTGAGGAAAATTACTTGCTTGAAATTAGTTCAAGTAAAAATTGTATTCCATTGAATATAAAACATTTTTACACAATACTCATACAAATTACTGACATTAGATAAAAGTTTATTTGGTTTGTGGAAGATTTCACATCTCGTTAACAAGTAAATATTGTCTTTGATTCTCGGAAACATATTTTTCTGAGTGTGCTTGGGGAAGATTTCGCTAGCAGGTGAGTAGAACATTTTATACCCAGCGATCTTACAGCTGTTACAAGCGGACAACCTTTGACTTATTTCTCCGATTCGGAATGCCCAGGATAATTATAAACGATAATGACACTATGTTCGGTAAGATGGTGATACAACATATTATGCAGTCACTCATACCTGCTAATCATCTAGAGGTGAACCCTGCTGAACGAAAAAACTGCAATCTCAAGGATAAATAAGCATAATTTGTCACTGGAGATCAAGCTCTTCCTCTTGAGATCAAGCTCTTCTCCAACCAAGTCGGCAACCAGATCTCCCGTGTCTGTGGGCCGTTTTACACATCAAAACTCAGCCCTTACAACTTCGATAGTTAGCAGTTTACATGCAAAACACAGCCGATACTTACTTTACGCAGGCGTGGCTGTCCCCGAAAAGAAACCATCCAGACTGAATCACCTTGAGAATCTCAAATTGGCTCTTCACCCTATCTGATAGAGCCAGAGTGGTGGTAAGTAATACTGCAAAGCCATCGTAGACAACTTCAATGCATATACTCAAGCTCACCACAGTCCCGAATTTTCACCAGACTGCATGTTAGAGCCATGAAATTGTATAAAAATATTGCAGCACTTAAGGATCTCAAAATAGAAATCCTATTTTTCAACTTTTTAGATGCTCAAATTTTTAACAATTGTGTTATAAGTTCAATTTAATGTCTACATCATTTCTTTTTTGTTTGGCTTGTTATATAGCATTAACTTGAGCTAAACTATAATTCTTGACTTCTCTTTCTACACTCTTGTATTTGAAATTCAACTGTTGAAGGGGCGAATAAGTATTTTGCTAAATAAGATGCATCGTTTCCATAATTTTTTATTTATCATATGTTTACTTTTCGTGCCATTCCTTAAAAATAATATACGTTAATTTCACATCGTTGATTTTGAGACAAAAACAATAAAAAATATTATATACCATTAATAATCACATTACTAATCAATGATTATATAAGAACCTCAAAGCAAAAATGAACAGACAAAATTAGCTATAAATCTTCACATCAGCCATGAAACTGCAAGTATTAATGCTCCAATTAGGTCAGCACCTACTTTAGACAGAAATACAATTCCAAATGAATTTTCAATATAACTAAAACTCAGCTGAGATGCACGTGCAATAATAAACCTTTCAAAATCTGTCTTAAAACTACTACTAAATCAATCAATTTTCGAAAATTGATTAACATTTTATATCCGCTTCCTTGCCAGATATTAAATTATTTTCGGAAAAAATCCAAAACATGATTACTTTTCATCCGGAAAATTACATCTGTGGCGACGAGTAGTTGCCACGGTACTCACGTGCTGTAGGGTCCAATTTTCCTAGCCAGAAAGCAGACGAAGAATTTAAACTCTTGGTGTCTTAAACTCTTTATTTCGACTCTTTCCACGGCTTTAAAATTCCTGCATAATACAATTCAATACAATTTTGAACTTAAATATAAATTAATAAGATAAATTCTGCTTACGTTGGTCGCCTAAGTCACGTTCTGGAGTTCAAAAATAGCGGGACTTTTTTCTCGTGGCGTACCAATATATATAGACATCAGATCTGAATTATTTTGTCAAAGGTTGCGACCCTGATTCGCGAGTAATCAACCGACGTTGCCAACACTCCCCCCTGGTACGTCGTTCTGCTGGAGCGGCTTACCATCAACATTTGCAACGTCGAGGACTGCAAGTTTTACAGTAGGTCTTTCATAAATACCTGTAGATGTTTGCACCGTTGCCCTCCTCACCTGTCCATCCTTCCCTTTCGTTACGTTGATTACTCGTCCTTTTGGCCACAAGTTTCTGGGATTGTTTTCGTCTACAATAATGACAATATCACCCTTTGATATTGGTTTTGCTGGTTGAAACCATTTCGTCCTGCGTGTAAGATCTGGGAGATACTCGCGTATCCATCGCTTCCAAAAGCTATTTGCATACTGTTGAGCTATCATCCAATTTTTTCTCAGCAATACAGGATGATCAGGAAACTCACCAGCTGGTTTTGCTCCGCTTGAAGAGCCCAGCAAGAAATGATTAGGAGTAAGTGCTTCATCTGTCTCAACATCCAGCGGTATGTACGTTAGTGGACGAGAATTAATGATATTTTCTGCTTCAATCAACATGTTTCGTAATAATTCATCAGATGGATTTCGCGTCGGCATTATTTGGTAGAGTATTCGCTTCACGGATCTTACTAAGCGTTCCCAGCTTCCACCCATATGTGGCGTAGCGGGTGGAATAAACAGCCATTTCATGCTGGAATTCGTAAACTGTGTTACGAGACTTTCTCTGTCAACGGTTTGTAGTGCGGCCTTAAGTTCCTTTTCTGTTCCATGAAAATTAGTGGCGTTATCGCTGTAGATCTCAATAGGAGTTCCTCTTCTGGCGATGAAGTTTCGCAAACTCATTATGCACGAGTCGGTTGACAAAGTGTGCGCAACCTCAATGTGAACTGCACGAGTGGTGAGACAAGTTATCAAAACTCCCCATCGTTTTTCGTGTTTACGTCCAACGGTGACGTTCATAGGTCCAAAGTAATCAATGCCGATAAACGAAAAGGGCCGTGTAAAGGTCGCTAGTCTAGCCGGTGGCAGATTCCCCATTTCTGGGAATTGGGGGGCTGCGGTTGAATTTTTGCAGGTCTGACAATGTTTTCGTTCGGTTTTCAACAGTGCCCTGAGCTTTGGGATACAATACCGTTGACGCAACTCATTTACGACAGTTTCGTGGTTTTGATGATGGTAACGAACATGATAGCTTCGAATAACTAGACGGGTGATATAGTGATCTTTCGGCAGAAGGATAGGTCGCTTAGTATCTAGCTGTACGCCTGTTACTGCGTCGATTCTTCCACGACAACGTAGAACTCCATTTTCATCCAGGTATGGTGATTGGTTGTAAATTTGGCTAGACTTATTAACCATAACCTGCTTGTCTTTAAAATTGTGTGGTTGACTGGCTTTCGCGAACACAGCCATCTCGTCCGTGTAACCTTCCAACTGCGCTTTTCGATACAAAAAGTTCTCTGCTTGCATGTATTCATCTCGCGAAAGTGGCCCAGTATTTTTTACAACCTTATTTATCTTAGCTCTCAAGTTATGTATGAAGCGGAAGACAAATGCTGTTGAGCGCAAAAGTTGCTTCCAGTTCGAAAATTTTTCAGGCTGAATGGGGTTGCGTTGAAGAACTTCGCGATGAATCAAATGTGGTTTCAGTTCTTCAGATGTCTTTTCGCATTCCGAACGATTCTCGGGCCACAGATTCTCTTCTAGTGTAAGAAACGCTGGTCCATTAAACCATCTGCTTGTTGCACTTAGGTCTGGATTTTTTTGCCATTTTGTAGCTTCATCTGCAACGTTAGATCTGGATGGTATCCATCTCCATTCGGTTACGTTTGATGTTTCAAGTATTTCGCCCACACGTAGAGCAACAAACTGCCGGTAGTTTTTTTGATCGGATCGTAGCCAACACAGCACGGTTTGAGAATCACACCAAAACACACGTTTGGAAATTTCAAACGATTGACTATTTTCAATATCATTGGCTAATCTCGCTCCTATCAAAGCTGCCTGAAGCTCCAGCCGCGGGATAGATAGTGGTTTAAGAGGAGCGACGCGAGTTTTGGCTGCAACCAGCACACAATAAGCTGTTTTTCCGTTGTCAATTCGTAAGTACGATACTGCTGCATAAGCATTCTCACTGGCGTCGACAAACGTATGTAACTGCATTACATTTTTTTTGTCAAATACTTGAAACTGGTAGCATCTAGGAATTTGCACCTTTTCTATAAGTGGTAATAATTTTATCCAGATCATCCACTTTTCATACTGATTATCATTTATTTGCTCATCCCAGTTGACTTGTGATCGCCAAATGTCCTGCAACAAGATTTTAATGTAGACTAGAAAGTTAGATATTAGTCCGAGAGGGTCAAATATTGACATGAGTGTTCTCAGAACCTCACGTTTTGTTGGTCGACGAGTTCCAATTAAGATGTCTTCAGTAGCTTTGTTATGTTGAAGCGAGTATGTGAACATGTCTGTTGAAGTACACCACCACATACCGAGTACTTTTTCAGTTTTGATATCTGAGCTTATGTTTAGATTTTTGCTGGCGACGCACCACTTTTCGCCAAGTGCTTTAATGACTGCAGATGAATTAGATATCCAGTTCCGTATCTCAAACCCTGCTTGAGAATGGATAAATATGACGTCCTTAGCCAGTTGAATTGCTTCTTTTTCGCTGTCAACGCTGTCAAGCAGGTCGTCGACGTAATGATTTTCTATAATTGCTTTATAAGCTCTCGGGAATTCGTGTTTAAATTCTTCAGCGTTTATGTTTTTCACATACTGAGCGCAGCTAGGTGAGCATGTGGCACCAAATGTCATCACATTCATTACAAAAACGTCTATTTGATCAGTTGTTTTATTTCGCCAAAGGAATCTTTGAACGTTTTGATCCTCTTCTCTTACCCGTATCTGATGGAACATTTCGCGAATATCCGCGCTTATGGCAATTGGCTTCTCACGAAATCGCCGAAGTATTTGAGGCAAAGGAATGAGCTGATCTGGTCCTTTAAGTAGCATGTCATTCAGTGATATGCCTTGTACTTTAGCAGCAGCATCCCAAACTATTCGTATTTTTCCGGGCTTATTGGGATTCACTACAGGGAAAATTGGTAAATACCATGTACGAGAAGTATGGTTCCGGAGTTCGTTGGGGAGTAATTTTCGAATATAGCCCTTTTCAACATAACTTTCCATTTGATCACTGAGATTCTTGCCTAGCTCTGGCTCTTTCAACATTTTCTTCTCAAGGCATCTCAGGCGGCGTTCTGCCATCGAAAAACTATCTGGGAGTACGACATTGTCATACCTCCACAACAGCCCAATTTCAAAGGAATTTCCATTTCTCGCAGTCGTAGATTTTAGAATTTCGCATGCTCTTCGTTCATCTGTTGACTGTAATACCCGTCCAAATGTCAAAACACCAAGGTTCTCAACTGAAAAATATTCCTTTATCATCTGATGAATTGTGCTATCAATATTATTCTCACAGTTACAAATGTGAGCATTAATATGTCCAGTTTCAGTGAAATTTTTGCCACAACTGCCATAGACAGTCCACCCAAGACGTGTTTTTGATGCTATCGGTTGGTTTTCGAAGCCTTCTTTTGACTTTAGTGGCAAACCCAATTTCATATTGTTCAGGCCAATAAGAATGGTCGGCTTAGCCTTTTCGTATGAATCAATGGGCAGTCTGGCTAAATACGGGTACTTTAGCTCCAACTTTCCTTTACAAATGGATTGCACGGGGAGCTGCAAATTTTTTATTGTCCTAACATTAGATATTATGAACTGCTTGTCTCTATTGGCTTTGCTGGAAATCTTCAAGCAGACAGATTTGGACATTTCTGTTCTCCTTGTGTCTCCAGTCCACTTTAGACAAAGTGGCATGGGCCGTCCTTCGAGACCAAGTTTGACAGCAATTTCTTCTTCCATCATGGTTAAAGATGAACCGTCATCAAAGAACGCATAAGTTTCGATAGAAACGTTACCATTGCTAAGTACAACTGGTAATATGCGGAAAAGAACGTCTTGTTCGACATCATCATTATTTATATGGGCAATATCATGCGAAGCATGCGACTTATATTTATGAGAAGTAGTTATATTTGCGATCTCACTAGTTTGGCTGTTATTGTGTAGCAAGCGGTGATGCTTAAGCATACAGTTATCTTCACCACAAAGCTTATTTAATTCGCAACGCTTTGATTTATGTGAAGCTAGGCATGTTCTACACAGTTTCAAATCGCGAACAGCTGACCATCGTTGGCTAAGGTTTAGCTTTAAAAACGACTGACAGCAGCTAACTGCACAGCAATTTCCATTACAAACCGGACACTTAGTAGCACGAAATTGTCGCTTCACTTGCTTGTCTTGATTGATGTCGTTTTTTACAAGGCAATGTGCGTTGACTCGACCGCCTCCGCTGTATTTGTCGTGCAAGTGTTCTTGATTTGCAAATTTAGTAGTAAACGTCACATCACTGATTGCTTCTGCAACATTGTAAATCCAAGTACTGAACGTAAGAATGTTTATTTCTGGGAGTGTTTGTTTAAATATCGCCCAGTTAAGTCTTATCTGAGGAGGAAGTCTCTCAGTCAGCTCTTGCAACAAAGTGGGATTTTGGAGATGATCTTTTAAGTTAGAAGCCTCCATTGTTGCGCAGATGTTTTGCACGGCTAATGCGAAAGCAACTAGCGTATCTAAACGATCCACTCTAGGCAATGGCTGTCGTCTTAAATTTAACAAGAGTGAATTTATAATTAACTCAGGCCGGCCGTAAAGCATGCGTAACGTAGAAATTATGCCTGGAACTCCACTTGGTTGCATAAGTCGGCTTCTGACTGCCTCCAGAGCTGCACCTTTCAAACATTTTTGCAATCGAACCAAATTTTCTTCATTCGACAGTCCACAGATTCTTGTCGAGTTCTCATAGGTGGCAATAAAAATTGGCCAATCCTCGGGCTTACCACCAAATATAGGTAATTCTTTAGGCATTGCATGTCTGGCAGCCAGTTGTGATGATGTAACTAAACATTCCATCGTGTTGCATGGGATCGATGGTGCAACTGTAGAGTTTGGTGGAATAATGTTAGCACTGTTTTGAACACTTGCTGTCATAATTGGCGGTACTGCAGAAGAGCATAGACAGCTGGCTGTCATAGCTGGAAAACCAACAAAACCTGTTGTCGGATATTCGGCGACTGGATAACTGGTTGTCACAGCTTGAGAGACAACACACTTTCCACTATGGTATTGATGTGTCATTGTTAAATCGCTTGAAAACCGTGCTGCCGTCGATGCTACATTATAGGCTGTGTGATTACTGCTAAGTAATTTCAAGTTGTTGGCGTGTTGATTACCTTTCAAAACTGGTTTTTGAGTGAAAGCATTCGACGACTGACTAGCATGTTGTTTTGCTGCGTATTCGACATGTTCGATGCTGGATTCTATTGGCAGATTTGGGGGCGCTATAGAAACAAAAGGTTTCTGGGAGCTCCGCGTATCAATAACCACAGACTCAATTTGTTGCGGCTTTGTAGTACCAGCACTATTGATACCGGTAGAAGCACTTAGTTGACGCAAGTCGCCTTGTTGAAGCCAATCTGTCACTCGCTCTTGCTGCTGCTCGATTGTATCAACTTGATCACATTCGTGAATGCTACGCAGTTCATCTTCTTGGCACAGAAGTTGATATTTTTTATCTAGGTACTCCTTGTCACGTCGGGCTTGCATTGCTCTCTCCTCTTCCAATCGTTGCATTTCAAGCTTAAGTTTTCTTGATGCACTGGAGTTGTGGGAAGATGAGATGGAGACTTCCTTTGAATTTGCGCTTCGGCTTCGCTGCCGAGCCGCACAGGTCTCACAGCACCAATCACTTTCTTCGATGTTGCTATCAACATCCATGCACTTAAAGTGAAACCACTGATCACACTTATCGCACTGCACCATTCGATCACTATCAGGAACTTCGCATATTTTACAGCTGCTGGACAACGTGTTGGGCTGCTGCAGAGGTGGTGTTCGTTTAACCAATCTGGATGGTTTGAAACCATCTTGGTTTTTTGCGGACATTGCAGGCAACGAATTTTAAAGAATTGTGGCGACGAGTAGTTGCCACGGTACTCACGTGCTGTAGGGTCCAATTTTCCTAGCCAGAAAGCAGACGAAGAATTTAAACTCTTGGTGTCTTAAACTCTTTATTTCGACTCTTTCCACGGCTTTAAAATTCCTGCATAATACAATTCAATACAATTTTGAACTTAAATATAAATTAATAAGATAAATTCTGCTTACGTTGGTCGCCTAAGTCACGTTCTGGAGTTCAAAAATAGCGGGACTTTTTTCTCGTGGCGTACCAATATATATAGACATCAGATCTGAATTATTTTGTCAAAGGTTGCGACCCTGATTCGCGAGTAATCAACCGACGTTGCCAACAACATCCATTCAGTAATTCACCTGGATAAAGAGCCACGACCACCTATCGGCACACGCAGCGTTCATAGCCTAAGACGACTGTTTGCTAAAAGCTCACACCATTGCAATATCTGTTTACTTAAGATTTACATCTTTTAATCCAAATCTTTCACTGAATTTACCACATGCTGGGTTCAACCAACACTCCTCCGCTCGACACTTAATTTTACTCAGCGAAAGCACCACAGGTAGTAGATACAGTAGTATATCCGTCCATCAGATAAATATTTCAATGCGTTCTGAATAAATGAAAATACTAACAACAGCCACTGACCCATATACAACAAGGTCCATCTGCCACACACATTCACCAAACCAAATCTCCGTAAAAATGCCAGTACAATCCACCTCCGCTATCCACAAACCGAACCGAACACATTTTTCTTACGTTTTTCGCCAAGGAAAAAAGGTAAATCGACTAAAAAGATTTACTATAGATTAGAGGCATTAGGTTGTTCGAAGAAAATTCACTCCTTCGGAGGAAAGCTTATATATCCTGAGAATGACCCACGGAGCCTGTTTGCGAGTGTTACAACAAGAAGAAACTTTTACCGGGTCTTTTTTGCTTGTTCTCAATACTCTTTTCGCACTTTCAGGTCATTTCCATTCTGCCACTGACTGGTCTACATCATCCGCAGATTCCGTTCGGATGATACTAATCCCCCGAAATCATTAATTTCTCAGGATTTCGTTATAGACTACGAATGAAAGCTAACGATCTGACACATTTTAATAAAATAGCCAAGACGTGCAAGCAAAAAAAAAAATACAACATGGAACTTTCAGCGAATTCCTGGAAGTTTTAGGCTTAGTGCCTTCTAAGTACCTTTCTCTCAATTTCCATTCAGAGCATATTCCATCAATTGCAGACGGCGTCGTTTTTTTTTCAATGGTTCACTCGCAAGCATATATTTTTCGGTCCCAGGCCGACCCAATTGTATCCTGGCCGTCGGCCCATCAATCCCGACCGGGCTGGCAGCCTAAAACGGCTCCTAATTTATTTGCTCGTTCCGCAAAGTACTTTCGTTGATTTGATTGTTGTCTTCAGTTGCTTTCCTTTTTATTTTGAATTAATTAATTGTTAATTTAGCGGAAATACGTTACGTACAGATGTACCGACTATGAACATGGTGTTGTGTCATCGAACGGAAGATTGGCTGTATCTCATTACGTGTGAGTAATTACAGAGAAGAGTTCGATGACGGCTGCCGCTGAACGTTAGTTTGTAAGTACGGTTGAATGGCTCGATTGGGCTTTGATGTGTTTAGGTACTAATAAGTAAGTGTTCGATTTGATGAGGGGCTGTGATATGAATTGGTAATCGAGCGAGTGCCAATGACAATAGACTGCGTGTTGACAGGAAATTGTTATGCAATGATATGATTGCCAATCTAGGATTTTCACTTTTAGTGGACTGAGACGGGAAAGTGGTTTTGGTCAGGACAGGAAGTGCAATTAGTATTGTTTGATGATTTTGCACGCAAACTGATAGGGTGATGAGATTAGAATCGACAATGATAGCCTGAGATGTTCGTAGAGATAATGTCAGAATATTTATCTATTTGCCAAACAAGGATTCATAAAAATACATAATGCAAAAAATAAAATATAAAAGTGTTATAATTTCATTTGATACTTATTTGAATTCAGGCAAATTGGGACGGGGGAAAAATTGGCTAAGACGTTACTAGGGCCTTTGTCAAGTTTTTTGAAGATAGATCTGGTAATACCTGAAGAATAGTTAAACTGTTGAATACTCTACAACATCTTTTGATGGCTTCGTTATACCCATAGACTCTATGCTGCTGGTATTCCTTAAGAAGAGTTGTAGAGAGAGCTTCTACCCTAACTGTTGCATTAACGATAAAAGATCAGTCATGTGCTAATTAAGGTTCTTCTTTATGAAAGAGTCATGAGGTGTAAACGGTTAAGTCTGTATTCGCAAGAGGGAAGATTACTAAAGTCACATGGACTATAAAGGTTCCGCAAGGCGAAAAGTAAAAATTGTTTCTGAACCGATTCGAATCTATCGCTGTGTAGTTCAAAAACTGGGCTCCAGATTATGCAGGCGTAGTCCAGTGAAGGCCGTACTAGTGATGTACATAGAGACCTAGTAGCCCCAATGTTACCGAAACCTAGTTGTTTGTTTGCCTTCGATAAGAATTTGTCGTGCTGCAGGTTAACGGAGATTTTGGTTTCTAGGGTTACGCTTATGTCTATAATTGTCCCTATTAAGTTCATTGTTGTAGAGGCAGTATAAGTTGGTCTTACTTTATTTTTTCAGGAAAGCTTATCACTTGTCACTTGTCGCCGTTGACAATTAGGTTAATCCGGTTGGACCACTGTTCGAGCGTTTGGAGTTTTGATTGGAGAAAAGCTATGTCAGATTGCGTTTTGATAGGCTGACACAGTTTCAAGTCAGCAGGGGTTTATCAGGGATTTTATTTGACAGCTCACATCTTTTCTATGTGCGGTATTGAAATCAAAACATTGAAGAGAAGTGGCCCAAATGACTGCCTTGTGGCAATCCAGACAGCGTATAAACTGTTTTTGAAAATCCTCCTTGGAATTTGACAATCTAGCTTCGTCTCAAAGATAAGGTTGAAGCCAGCTGAGTAGGCAGCTTGATGTATCCAAATCAAGTAATTTATTTGCCAAAATTTGAAGATCAACTCTGTCAAAGGACTTGCTGAAATCAGTATAAATCGCATCAATCTGGTTTCCTATTTTCATCTCAGAGGACGTCCGAAACCAAGATCCAAGAGATTCATGGCAGTTGACGTGCCTTTTCGAAGCCCAAATGGTTGTTCGTTGAGAAGAAGGTCGATTATGGAAGTCAATTGATTTGATCGCAGACAAGCTTCTCAAAGAGTTTGGGGTTTACTGAGAGAATAACGATGCCTCGATAGTTGTCAACAGATCGTTTGTCGCCGCTTTTGTAAGATGGAAGTACGATGGTAAGTAAGATGGAAAGACGCCTAATTACAGCAGCTTGTTAAAATTTATATACAGAGGGGTTATAAATTGATTGAAACACTGTATGGCAAATTAAGGCGGTAGTTGGCCAGATCCAGGTCCTTTGTTGATGTCCAGCTCTTGGATAGATATCATTGGCATTTACCTCTTATGTTAGAATTATTGCGTCAATGTGAGTTGTTGATACAGTTTGAATAGACGAGACTGTTAAATTTATTGCTGGGATCAAAGGAGGGCAGAAAGAATCCCGAAAGTGAACTGCAAATAAATTAAGAGTTTCCTGTGGGAGAGAAGATATAGAGTTCTCTCTGATTAAGTGGGATAGCCAGCCGTCTTTCGTTTCATATTAACGAAATCAAAGAACTTTTTTGCGCTATTTACCTTTCTCATTAAAGCCACGTAAAGCTCATATGCTTCACGAGACTTTATCGAGGATAGTTTGGATAAAAGATCATAGCTTTCCTTCAAACCTTCGCTAATGTTGCGATCAATTTCAATTGCCTTGTGTAGTTAGTTTCGACGGTTCCTTAATTGTCGCAAGTTATTGTCTGACCATCGCTCAAAACGTTTATTACTTTTTTTTATCACGTACTTTTTAGTGGCATGAAAGATTTTTTCGTAGGAAAAAGAAAGAAGTTCATCCAAATCTAAGGCTGAAATGGACCTTGACCATTCCATGGTATCCAGATAATATTTAATGCTTACATAGTCGGTATATTGCATATCATACGCAATATCGTAATTGTATGCATTGTATGATTGACTGCTACCATGAACTGGATCAGGCCGTTGTCACCCTTACTAGTGCTCTCAAATCTGTGTCTAGGGCAGCGTGTAATCCAGTCAGCGGAATCCCAAGCCCTTTACTGGAATATGGAGGTCAGTAGCTCGATCAATAGCTCGAAAAGGTCAAACAACTGAGCGCTGTATAAAATGAAGCTGAGAGCTTTTAAGTATGCCGTACGCAAAGCAAAGAGAGCTTCCTGGATATTTGTCGGTGGAAAAATGGAGAGCCTCAGCAAGATAAACCCATTTCATAAGATTTTAAGCACGACACCGAAGGCTATGGGGCTTAGAGTATATGGTCTAGTTCGAGCGCAAATACTTCAAACGTTCTCATGGACGCACATTTTCCGGGCAGTTATTGTCCTCTATCAAATGGAGCAAGCTGGTAGCCCAACCCTGTTGTTTAGCATATCCAACTCTCAACTGAGTTGGGCTATTTACTCATTTGATAAACGGGCCGTGATGGCGTCCTTGCAGTGGATATTCAGCAGTCCATGAAAATATAGTTACCATGGCTCAAAGAGATTTATATCGCTTGCCTACGCTACTTGTATGCTCTCACTGACTCACTGAAAGCTGTGCTTATCCCTAAAGCCCCATGTAGATGAGTAGATGATTGCCTATATCGTACAGCTTCTTAAAAAGAGAGTGGCACTCTCTTCCTTGAGGAATGCTCGCGTACGACGAGGGATCAGCACTTACACATCTCAGGGATGAGTCCTCTCCCCTGCTGTGGAACACGGTGACTATTCTCGCAATGAGGCTGGTCCATGCCGGTCGCAAAGTGATTGCTTATGTGGGCGACATAGTTGTAGCAGTGGTGAGAAAGTATTTATTTACACTTTCGGAGATGCTAAATAACACTCTTGACATACTTTCACGTTGGAGTTGTCTGTGCGGCTTGAATGTGAATCATAGTAAAACGAAGCTATTACTGTTTACAAGGAAGTACAAATTTCCTCATTTTGATTTACCGAAATTAAAAATTACAATTGACCTGAGCCAGAGGGTCAAATATTTAGGGCTCATCTTCGACTTGAAGTTACTATGTAGCTAGAGCACCGAAGGCTTTCGCTTCACTGTTGTAAAAGAGCCATAGGGGCGATGTGGGGATTGCACCTTCGTACCGTTGCTTGGCTTTATACTGCTGTGGTTGAGCCAATTCTATTGTGTAGGTTAGCATTCTGATTCCAGGTTGCTTTTAATGCTACTTCAGATTGAAAAAGTGTGGAAATTATCTGCACTACTGGTAACTGGATCGCTCTGCACCACCTATACTAGATCGCTCTGCACCACCTATACTGCTTTATTGACTTCCAACTACAATAATTTACTAATCTTACGGCAATCTAAACTTGCTGCTGTGAGGCTGAATTGTTTCTCAGCATTCAATAGAACAGAGTCCGCTCTAGCGGGTGTTGACTACATCGCTCCACATTTTCAACTTGATTTGGCGTTCACAATTCGCATTGGTGGTAGGGGCGAATGGCGTGATGGTGTCACCCACGAAAGCGGGCTTGTCTATGTGTACACCGAGGGCTGAAAACTAAACAATAGACTCGGGAGTGATGTATATTCAGATGATCTAAATTTCAAGCTGTCCCTCCGTCTACCAGATCAGTGTTGTATCTTTCAAGCGGAGGTTTCAGCTATTTTTCAGGCAATTGACAGTCTTTTGTGTAATCGAATATTCGGAGTCAATATTGGTTTTTTTTACAGATAAACAAACGGCTTTTAAGGCCTTTGCTAGTCCTTGTACAGTGTTCTTGATTGTTGCTGAATGCCATGTATCTCTTAGGGAGTCTCGACATCTGTGCAATTGATCGGCTGTACAATGGATTTGGGTACCTGGACATAGGGGTTTTCAGGGCAACTGTGTAGTCGATGAACTAGCTAGACTCTGTACCTTGCTACCGGAGGTCTCATGCTCCTTCTTAATAGCTATACTGATGACATCGGTCAAATTGGCCATCAGGGGAAAATTCCTTGAGGACGCTAGGAAGTCCTGGGCAGATAAGTCATCCTCTCCGGTAACACGGTGGTCCTGGGTCTCCATGGATGCGCATCGCACCAAGCAGCTTTTATGCTTAATTCAAAATGCTCTGTGTCGTGCTGTGCGCGTTTTCACGGGCCCCCGCCCCATAGGACGGCATGCGCAACGATTGGGCGAGGTGTTCAATGACTTCTGTTGGAGTTGTGGCTCTAAGGAAGAGGAGGAATCCATCCTCCATGTCTTGTGCCAGTGCCTATCTTTGGCGAGGAGAAAGGTGGTGAAACTTTGTAATGATTGGTTAAAATAGGTTCGCTAGAAAAAGAGTTATGTGTGGCGGTAAGAACCCCACCACCCCTTGTGGAACCAGCCTGAACACAATCGCGATTGGCTTTATATAAGTATGGTCCAATTAGAGTCAAGGATTTCCTTATTTTGATGTGAGTCATTCAACTATGTGGCTTTTGTAAAACTAAAATATATTTGGAATTAGCATTGAACGATAGATTTTAAGATCACCTTCCACTTGCTCTGCAGTCATTCCCAGTTCGACAAGGTGGCGAGTACGGAAAACGCGAAGAGAGTCACATGTATTTAATGGGAAGACCTTTTTGCTGGATTATTTCTTTGAGGTATGTCTTCTTTCTACCTTCGGAACAGATAGAATCGTTCGCATTATGCATGTATGCAAGATCAAGGCGAACGATATCATCGATCTGATGGTCCCTAAACCGTAATAACAAGTGTTTATTATTTGAATCATGATTAGTATTGATTATAAGTTTAACGATTGGTGGTACAAGTGAGTAAATAAATTTTGCAGGAGAATGTCAAATGGGTGTTAAGTCTGGTATTTAAATTGGACTAGATTTCAGTGGTATCTGGTCCTCGCCGTGTACGAAGTTAGGATGTTTAGCACTTGCCACTGTGTCAGAATTACATAGTTGCTTGGATGGTTTTAAAGCCCCACAATTATTGGTATCTTTCTTTGAAGAGATGTAAGTTTATGAATTGTTGTTTCTTCTTTAACTGAATGTCATTCCGTGCCAAGTGTAGGTATCTCTAATCCGCTTATGGTTAGAAATTAGCCACCCATATTTGGCTGGAAAAAATCATTTGAAGTAGAATATATTGAATATTCCGGAATATGGAACGGTTCACATAAGCTTAATCAAATTTTATTGAGGAAGTTCAAAAACACGAATCCCTATAAAATTTCGCTTATTCACACCTGTTTCAGCAGCACATTTGAATACTCCTATTGTAGCCAAAAACTCCCTACCGTTCGGAACTACTTCAAGTCCATCAAGCAGTTTATGAAAGCGAAACTTTAATAACCCAGCGAAATCAACGTTATTTATAAAGAGCTTGGTAACCATTGAGTAAAATTGTAATAAATTAATTATGAATTTCAATCGATGCTTTTACAATTAATCGAATCGTTTTCGATTTATTACACGAAAGAACGCGGAAAATCCGCTTATGCTGAATTTTCAGGCAATTACATCGATTCATTCATCATCGATGATTAAAGTGAAACAAGAAAATTCATTTATTTCATGCATTGAACATTTCTCAATTTCCATATAATGTTGATTGAATTGAATACGGCTGGGTGGTAATGAGAAATTAATTTTGAAGCAGGATAAATAAATTTTTGTCCAACAACCGATCAGCAATTTCGTAGAAATTTCGGTTCAAAGCTTAGGTTCTTTTATCTTTGGTATTTTCTGCCTATTTGAGTCGGCATTGAGCAATCCAATTATTTTTTCGAATGATCTCATTTGCAAATATTTAATTTCGGCCAGATGCAATTAGTGTACATTCATGCATACTCGAACATACAAACAGATGTCAACGCTAGGCTCGAATACCAATTTGAAATTCTTTCCATTTTTCCATGGCAAAGACTCTAAATTCGCTTCCCGTTTTGAGTCATAGCGTTGTAGGACGTCGAAACCATGTCCACTAAGCAGTTTAAATTGTCGATCGTTCTTTCAATTAACAAAGCCAGCTACGATTTGGGCTGGCGTTTATGTATTTAAGAGGCTTTTTAGCTAAATGAAGACTGACAAAATGATGATGCGCATTCAATGGTTGGATAACCTTCATTCCGGAGCATTCCGATATGAAACGGAGGGTTCGGACAGTTTTGCATTGGGGACATGGTTCATGAAAAGTTGTACAAATTAAAATTGATGAAAAAACTGTACATTTATTGATTTTTGTTTCCATGTTTTTGAAAATAGCTTATGAGTAATGCTTAGTGCTTCGATAAAACTATTCTATCGAAGCGAAGCTTTGTTGAAATCAGTTACACAGCGCTGAAAATTGGTAATGATTGAAGTTAACTCTTACCTCAAATTTACCTACCTCAAACGCTTCCAGTGACATAGCTCCAAAACTGAGTTCGAAACACTCTAACATCAATCAATTTTAAACCAAATTAAATTCATCGAAATCCATTCTATAAGCACAAAATATCCATCTCGAATTCGAAATAACTCCCTAATTGAACCCACGACCTCAGCACTTCACCTGAAATTTCATACTCAATTCACCCGACTGCAAAGTTGAACGGAGTTCTACTGATCGATTAACTACGTGCACTTGATCCGTATGAATGCTATTCGAATCTATTCAACTTGCCATGAAAAGATTTATTATGTCTCGACTAGACAATAGCAACTGATCGAAAGATATTTGTAAATGGATGTCAGTTGAGAGTGCATACCTACCTATTCACTGTCGACGAAACGAAACTACCTTTAGTGAGATATACTTACTTCTAAATTAGATAATAACAGTTGGTCCATCGGTTCTGGTGGACTATCGTTCTGTGAAGAGGTAGCGTTCGGCTGCAGACTGGGTGGGTGGAACGGGAAAAGCTGTATGCTTGCTTAATATCTTACTGAGAAAACAAGCAATGTGAAATATTAATAATCGAAAAATTAGTCTGGATTAGCCTGGAGCGAAAAAGTGGGTAGGAAAGTGGTTACTTACTGGCTCGTGCTTCTTGCTGTCGTCAACGGGTCAAAGTGGGCATTGGAATGATCGAACGTTTTTTAGTGGTTAGATGTGGCTGTGACTAATTTGTTTGGCTTAGGGGCTCTTTTGACAGTGTTGCTTCATGATGGCTAGCAACCATATTTTTAGTCATGTGCTGGATGTACAGGTACTGAAGATAAATATACTTGTCCATTAGCATCATATATTTCTTTGATGAGTTAATAATGATAATATGTCGTTATGGAAGTTTCAAAAAATTTAAATGTCTGCATAATTGCTTGTGGCTTAACGTCATCTGAACAAGACAAGCGCTTTACTAGCAATTAGAAATCGTAATTTTTGTGGAATAGACTTTATTTTCAGAAATAATATCTAAATGAATTGGTTTGGTTTTTCAATTGCTGCGCGAATTTCCATGATTGTTTTCCGCAGTTTTTGTTTTGAATTATTGATAGAATTCGTATTGAAATATCCACTGGTTATCAGCCGCATCTGTGCGTGCCGTGTAAAGTGAGCCACACATTTCTGTCGCACAGTATTCTGAAAACACAGTGCGGCACACTGAAGTGTACGTTGCATTCCATCCAGTTTGATTTAAGTTTGTTGTCAAAACTCCATGTATAAAATTACGAGGGTTTATCCAAAATTAGTGATAATCAGCTATTTCCAGTTCACATAAAATCCAAGAAAAAAACATTTTTTACTACCTCATAACTAGGCCACGATTCCATCCATTGGGATTCGAACTATCAAGGAGAGAATATCAAAATGGAGAAAAACGAAATTCGGGCTGTCATTACTCGTAAGTACCTGTGTTTGAAAAAAATGTCTATCAAAAATATAGACTCCATATTCGACCGTTGCACGCTATGCCAAGGAGTTTAATCTGGGACGTCCCTCACTGAAGATAATGTGAAAAAATTCGAAGATGTATTGGCCGATTGAAGAGTGGCATGTAGCTGAGGTCAAAGCGATCTCGTATGGCAGTGTTCAAAGAATCGTTGTGAAAAAGGTCTCCACGCATTGGGTGCCCAGAAGGTTAATCGACGAACGAAAGAAGAATCGATTCGATATTTCGAGGGTGAATCTCGAAAAGTTCCAGGCTGATCAGGAGAATTTTTTTTTACGTTTCGTGATGATGTTCGAAACTTGCATCCACCATTTTGATCCAGAATCGATGACGTTGGAGCAATCCTCTTCACTGACGTCGAACGAATTCAAAGTGTCTAGCTCGGCGGGGAAGGCTATGGTATCAGTTTGTGGGACGCTGTAGGAAGTATTATGGTGGAATATGTAGCCACTATATCAGGGTCTTACTACGCAGACCAAATAAGAAGATTGCGGCAGGCTATTCCGGAAAAAAGACGTGGCAAAATGCGAGCTGGACTGCTGTTTCATCAAGACAACGCACCAGTTCACTAGGCTGTAGTTGCGATGGCTGCAATGCAAGGAACAGGATTCAAATTGCTTGAACATCCTCCCTATTCGCCAGATCTAGCTCCCAATGACTTGTACCTTTTTCTTCGGCTCAAGGAACACCTTCGGTGTAAGAAATTTGAAGATAATAGCGAAGTGATGGCCACTGTTGAGGCGTTTCGGAATAGTAGAGACAAAACATTTTTTTCTGAAGGTATCTTGGGTTTGAAATAAAGACGGACTAAATTTATTAACATGTTAGGAGACTATGTTGAAAAATAAAATTTTTTTTTTAAGTTTAACCAACTTGGTTTACATTCATTATCATTACTTTTGAGTCAAATCTCGTAAATATAGAGTCCGTGTATCGTGTTGTTTGCTGAAGAGAAAAATTATGAAACGAAAACATTGCAAGATATCGAAAGTTTGATGGTGATTATTAAAGTAGTGGTTAATCATTTATGTCGTGCATTTTTTGAAGAATGGATTGTGATTTCTTTGCCTATTTAAACCCTCCAGTCGCACATAATTTCATTTGTGTCCGATTACAAAAAAATATACAAGAAAATATGATATTACATTTAGATAAGTAGTGAAAAATATGAATATAAATAGGAAACCAGAATCATTTACATTAATAAGTTTGGTTTCAAGTCTAGTAAAATAGACAAAAATATAATTGTATACAATATAATGAACACAATAAAATAAAACACTTATTTACAGAACTCAAATGACGACTAGATATTGAGCTTTATCAATCATTTCTTAACTGAGGTTTAGTATCCAAATGTTCGGTAATGTAAGCTCGCTCTATAGTCTTAAATCATCCCTCATCTGTAGTGGTTAGCATGACATCTCCAAATGGACTGAATCCAACGTAATCAAATAACTTGTTCTAATTATAATCTCAATCTCTACCCCAATTACTCTAGCTGCGAGAAAAAGAAGAGAATCATTATCATTTAGGAAAAACTTGCTATGAGTAGTAAAAAGGAGGGAAATTGAAGAGGAATTTAAAGATTTTCAAAATATTCCAAACTATTCCCCACTCTTGTTAAAACCTAGGACATAAATTCATCAGGCTTTGCCAATTCACAAACCCAAATATAGTGTGATCGCAAAGCTCTCTTTGCAGCTAGTTTTGCAAAACAACATTACTAATTCTAGCATAGAAGATTTATTCAATTCAAAAAAGCTATTTAGGAACTCTGATGAACTCATCTGAAATCTAAAGAATTTAAAATCGTTTTTTCTTGAATATGCTGAGATTACATTAAACGAATTTCATAGCAAATGCAAGTTTAAGTAGGTTCAAAAACTCCAATTTACATGTGAAGATGTCAGTAATAATAAAGATGTAATAATAAATTAAGTTGTAATGCATATGTTTGTATGCTTGTGATATGAAAATAACGATCAATTTTCAAATTGAAGTGAAATTGAAAATATAGCTCAAATCAGAATTCAAAAGAATAGAACCAAGAAAATAAAACTATGTAATCAGCGTTGAGAAGATTTCAAGAGTGTGAAGTTTAACTGAATATGGTGTAGGTGGGTAGCACTTTCTTGGGTCAGAAATTTGCTAACAAACATTCAACCAGTGTGCTTTTTACCCATCCGTACTCATGAATCTATTCTTGTACCCATCCATCTATTCTTGTACCCATCCGTATTCATCAATCTTTCGTAGGGAAACCAAACCGGTTTGTAAATATCATCAGAGCCAGCACAAGAAATTTTTTCAAATCACTTTGGCTCGATACCTAAAACCGATAAAATTTCGAGCTATCCCGTGGTAAAGTGAGACCCTCATAAAGCCTCATAAGCCCTCATAAAACAGGAAGGCGCCGGCGAGAAAGCTATTCACACTTTCGTACTCGGCTATACTTGTCATGTCTGGGCGAGAGTCTGGATCCGGCTTTAGAATAATCATCACTAATAGAGACAAGGACGACGTGTATTGTATGATAGGTCATTTGTAAGTAATGGGATTAATATGAGACCGAAAATTGAAGAGAGGAGGAACACTGCGTGTTATTCATCTGTCATGAATTAAAGCTTCATTAGCCGCAATATAAAACAAAACACAGGGATAAGCGGATATTTCCGTAAAATACCAGAGACTTTCAGGGACGAACCGGAAAGCCACACTTAGTCGAGCCGCAGTAAAGCACGCTGCTAGTGCAGGACGCTGAAACTCACTCTTATGCTGGAGAAATGCTTCCATTTTAGAAGCGGTTCTGGTTCCAGATGTTGTAGGGGGTAAGGCCACTCTGTGACTCCAACTCACTCCGGCTAAAGTAGCCAGAAGTCCCTTCCTCAGAATAGAACATGTCAGGCATCGTTTTTCTGGTCGCCTTGAATCTCTAGGATAAATTCGCCTAGATCAATGGCGTAAAAGATCCGCGGCTCTTATCTCTTGGACCAATATTATTCTCGTAGTATCTGTAAAGGTAATCTGCTTCAAAAAAGGTCCGGTTTTTTCCAAACATTTTACCAGATTGACAGTGTAATTTTTGTTTGACGAGGTTCATTGGTTTCTGCTACAAATCAAAGTTCTAGTATTGCAATAAGTGAAGTGAATGAAAAATAGTGCACGAAGTTTAAGCTTCTCAGTTACTGCGTTATGCTAAACGGTCTTAAAACAAATAAAATATCCACTATAAAGATGTATTTTGAAAAAAGAAATCGTGCGGCAAGTAACAAATATTTCTTTATTTAGTTTCAAATATTTCTCTATTTAGTATAATTTTTTTTCAAAAAATATTTCAATATCAGCCAATTACTTTAAAATGTTTAGTTTCATAGAAGTTAAGCTCGAACACCAGTCCTTACTTATCAAATTTTCGACAGCTAAATTGATGTCGAATTAGCTACATTATATCGATCAACTTATGCACTTAAATCTTTAGTTCGAATACGATATAAAACCCAAAAATCACTACGTTTCTTCATCTCTAATAAATTTATTTTCTTCTTTTTCGTTCCAGGTAATTAATCTAACATCACACTTGTGCTCCATGTGTATTGGGAGATTGTATTTAATTGTGCGCCCAATTATGGAATTCTACATCTTGTTTAATGCGTTCAATCCAGCGTGTGTAACTCAGAAGAAAACCGATACTGGGGTTGTTAAACTTTTGTTTGAAAACACTTGAAGTGAGTATGTTGGATTTTGCGAGGGTGGCTGTTAATATTTTCGGGAGTCTACGTGCAATTCCATAGTAACCGTGCAAAGTGCTTAATCATCATGGAGACTGATCCTATAACGGACAGTGTCATGGATATTAGTAAGATACAGACATGTAATATTGATTAAGACAATACTCAAGATACAAAACGTGTACGCATCATTTTGGGCGAAAGCAACATGTAGAAGATGACTTGAGAGTTTCTTATGGTCGGTGCTGCTTTCAATTCAACCCCCACCTACGAGCGGATGCCCGACGAAATATGTGTAGATGCTATCGATCAAACATTATTATCCGTCACAATTTGATTGAAGTATCTGTACCTGTCAAAAAACTTCTTGGAAAGTTTATAGATACTATGGTAGCTTACCGTATCGTTAAAGCTCATCGGGGGAATGTTGTAGCATGAGGGAACAAAAAGACTATTATGACGATATCATGAAATTTATGACAGTGAACAGTTTGTGATGATTTAAAGACATCAGATATGTATAGTGGGCATAGAAAGCTAGCTTTATACAATTTCATATAGGAGTCTCAGAAACCATGTAAGACTGAAAGCACATTTCGCGCCATAACTCAAAATTTTCCACAAAGTCTTTAAGTGAGTTGATGCAACTGCCGTTGACTGTCACGGCCGTTTTCTTTGCCAAAACTTCTTGTATTTGTTTTCAATAGGTAAGGTACCTTGTTAACGTACTACTGAAGTGGATATCGATACATAATATCGTGTTCAGGTGGGTAAAACTTCTTCCAGTTGATTGATAATTTTATGGTTTTCCCGTTAATTACAGTTTGTTTCTTAAGTGTTGATAAGTCTTCACAATGATTAAATTAAGATAGATCATTTCGATATAAGATATTTAGAACTAGATGAGTGAGTAATTTGTTTTACCTGGGTTACGTGTGAAAATTTAACGAATAGTAGAATAAGTTGCGATAGAAGTATTTATTGATGCTATTATTAATGAAATTATGCAACGAAAAGTTTTTGTTTAAGATAGTTTCCAGCAGTTTTCGTTGATCAAAGAGTTGATTATAGAATTTCAAAGTATCACAAGATATTTCTTATTGAGGAATGGTGAGAAATTTACAGTAGGATGCAAGAAAGTCTATACTGAGCACATTGATCTAGAATGAAGGTTAGAGGGGATAGTGGATGATAATTGAAAATATCTTAATGCTCACTGCACATTGACTCAAACTTAACCTTATTGGAATTGAAAAAAAAATATTTTTTTTGAAAATCACAGAAAAATATCATTGAAATCATTGTGATGCTACGATATTAAAAAAATTACCCAACACAGTAAAAAAAGCGGGCAGTAAAAGTATGAAAATGTAAGAAAAACTAATTGAAAATCTTTTGATGCTTAATTGTCAGTTGCTAATTGTTTGTGTTTGAGCATATTTTCATATGCTTCATTTCGGTACTCAGCTCTTGAACATATTAATGTAAAAAGCAAAACAAAATGCGGGCAATAAGATTTGCGGTGGTTATCTAACGAGAGCTCAGTTCATGATCTATTGGACAAAATATATGTCGGACGCGGTCACTGAACCGAGACGAATGGAGGCGACGTATTAAGACTCGGGTTGTAGTGCCTCGATGATGATGATGATTGTTTTGTATAGGGCGATGTCGAGCAAGTAATTAGTGAAGATTTGCATGCATATATTTATGCCAACATTTTGCTCGTTTGTATGGAACTGGGGTGGAATGCGATCACTGTGTTATCAATTATAGAAGCGATTTATTCGTACATTGATCGGCTGTTTTTTTTTCTTCATTTCTTTGCACATTAGTGTTTAATAAAATGTCTGTTTACCTTTAAAGATGCTATTTGAGTTATATGTGAGTATTTAAACTTGCTTTTGAGTAGGTCCTTGCAATGTTTTTATTGTACCTTCAGTGGCTACCAGATGAAACTCCACGTACTACATGCTCCAAAGGCTTGTGGATCTTGAAGTTCTAATAAAAAGAACTCTGGCGATAATTGAAAAAAGACCAATATTTACCACTGAAGAATGGCAAATTGCACGAGATCTGTGCATTGTTCTAGAACCATTGTGCAGTTGTGATTTTTGGCGTTAATTTGATAAAACTATGAGTGACAGGAAGTCATGTGGTGAGATTTTGAGACGTTGTCTTGGAACTTAATTCTTTTGTTATATTCTAGGTATAATTGAAAATTTCGCAGTACTCAAAATAAACAAATATTTATAAGATTGCCTGTTAAGTTGAAATGAAAACTCAGTGAAGTGAAGGCATGTTGAGTGTAGTTATTACTTCAGTGCTATGTGAACGTTTTATCTCCAAAGCAAGACTCATGACAAATGAGCGTTGAACGACGCAAGTTATAATGCTCTTTATAACTTGCTCTTTATAACTTATAAAATTATGTAATTAAAAGTAAAATATTTTTGTTTTTTTCTCTCCTAATTTTTCGTATCTGATCCCCTTTAATCTATATTGTAGTGTTTAAGTTAATATTGAGTGTTTTTTTCATTTTTATAATATTATTAAAGAACATTTTTGTTCACATAAGTGCAAATTCACTTAATAATGATAATATTACAAAAGAGGTGGAACTGGAACGAATATCGGAACTGGTTCCAGAAGCAGAACGAAAGGACTGGAACCAGTTTTTCAGTTATTGCCCATCCCTAGTGTCTAGTGCCTTCTGCTGTCCGAGATCCTCGGTTTGAATCAAAGTTTGGACGGAAGATCGTGCGACGAGCCTTGAGTTCACCTAGCTGTAAATCAGGGGTGAAATGATCCGCGAATGCAATCACTCGACGTTTGTATTTCCGTTCTTGCAACCAACAAAGCTCAGCTCTTTCCGCCGTCAGTGAAACGTAGTTTTTTTTCAAGACCTGTTCTATAGATTGCCCATCACACACCAATGAATTTCATATTAAGAATGAGCTTTAAAGAATTTAATAAGGAATTTCTCGTTTCTTTTTGATCAGAACAGATGCTACTCATAACTATGTATATACATAACGCGAACAAAATTTTTTTTTCTTAAGTAGCTATCATGTAAAGTTACTATATTCGTAAAAAAAGTGATTTAGTCATCTTTCTATGCTAGTATTATTACATTCAACTTTACAATATTTTCCTAAAACAAATAGGTCAACAAATTTCATTATTTAACTGTTTCCGATCAAATATCGATATATTTAGAACAATTTTCCTGTTATCCTTTTCGGAATAGCTGTCTTATTGCCGCTGTTCTTCCACGCCAATTTTTTAGGTCGAACAATTAGTTCGCTGCTTACCACAGTTTAATTAATGTTCGATGTCAGCCTCTTATTTGTCTTTTTTGCACTGAATCACAATTACACCTTCTGCCGATTCACTTATGCGCTGTTAGGTCGCCCAATATTCACGCTGACTCCACTATACTTTGAATTCTATTCTATGCTGTTCCCAAGCCCCATTGTGGATTGCAAATTGAGAATTTTAGTGACTGGCGTTTTATGCAATATTAACTTCCTTAAAACCTAGTCTGAGTATTGAAATGGTATGCAATAAAATTATTACCGCAGAATAATATTCGCGATATCACATGGAGAACAAAATGAAACATCTCCAGCACTTTTATCCCATTCACCATAAACAATGAGGTAGCTCGATTGGAGACCGATAAATCGAATAAGTCGTTGTAGAATGCGTCTGTTGTTTTCTTGATTTTTTTTTTTTGTCATATTCCCGTATGCCATATTTTACAGAATATCCATGTTAATGGCTTGCATATCGATTGTGGATAATCGTTCATTTACTGCTTTGAAATCCATCACGTGTGACTAACAAGCCACTCTAAATTCATGGCTTTTTCACTTCTTTCTGCAGGCTTCCAACTTTTGAGTATTTTGTACGGTCTCATGTCCTATGCTTAGCAGTCAATATTCTTTGCAGGGCCGGTTCTGTTGATTTAATCATATACTAGGCCTTTCTGTTTTTCCCGAAATAGTTTAAATATTTTCAGAAGGCATATTGTCGATCCATATATCTATGGACCAGACTGTACCAGTTAGTTTCTTTCTCTTCTACCGGAGACTTAGCTATCCGATCAAGATTAACAGCACCACTACAAAAATGCAAGTAGGGAAGGCGAAAAGGATAAACGAGAGAATTCATTTGAAAAGAATAAATCAACCACTTACTTCCAAGGCACCCTTCGACGTTCAGTTTCCACACACTCGAGATTTGGCATACACATAGTCTTGACTTCCATGCATATAGCCTCAGCTTGTTTGCATATAGCCTTCCCGCACATCATGACAGTGTGCTCTATAACAACAAAAATTAACTAAGCTTGTATTGTTTAGTGGGCAGAGAATCAACTGGTAGACCTTGGGGTCCCTGAATCGAATCTATATTCGGGTAGATGTGAGGTTTGACTTTTATCAGGATCTATAATACATGGTGTTGAGCACTATAATATGTGGCTTTGCAAGTTATAAAAAATACTGCCTACTCCTTTAAATTGTTTATTATAAATTATGATCTCAGGCGCTGTGAATCAATATGGTACAAAAACTACAATCCCGAAATCGATTATCTACAAAGCGCCAGGAGGTTATAGAATATTAGATACGAAAACTAGCGGCGATAGAAAAGGCTGCGTGGTAAGCATCAAAACATACTTTTGCGATGAAATTGCGATGATAATGATAAGGCTTTCAGCTTTGTTAGGTCTTGCAGCCAAAAATTTCTTTTCTCTCTGAAAAATAAATTAGACCTTATTTTTTCTGATTTTGAAACGATCGTAATCTTAAAAAAACATATTTTTGTGTGAAAAAAATATTCGTTTTATCGTTAAGTTTTATATAATGTGCAAAATAATACTTCGAATTCCCAAACTAATGTTTTTCATGCTCCACAGAATTGCATGGCATCATTAAGTCGATACAGAAAAAGTGCACTTTAAATTCTCAAATACCAACTTTTAATTTTTGTTTTTAACGCTATAGCCCGTAGAAAATACATGTCTGAAAAATCAGTAAGCTGCCGTAAAAATAAACTAAGTTACAATAAGGTTATACGAATATGCCCAAATATGTTTTTGTTTTCAACTTCCTTGTTTTAGGCTTAAAGCCATCACCTGTCCTCTCCGAACTTCCCTCGAAATCCTATCAACATATTATCACAGCTGCCTCTGAGGCTAAGAGTCTAATTTTACGATCTGTTGTCGTTGTTCCAAAGCATCGGATTACATCAAAACTATCTCTTGTGCTATCATCACCACCGAAAACCTCTGTCTCGACTCCAAGTCGATTATTCTTTTGCTGACTTTGTTTCCCTGGACCAGAAGTAAATTCAACGAATTTTGACACCTCTCCGTATTTATAGCCAATCGACAAGTATTATCGAAAACAGGTCCAATGTCTTCAACTAAAGCGGAATAGAGAGAGAAGAGAGTTTCATCTCACCGCTCACATTTGCAGCAAATCCAAATCTATATAGACCGAAAAAATGAGGCTAACCCATCCTGGCCCTGAAATACAGGAAAATGAAACCCAACGACCGGACCGTTTGAGGTTCAACTGATATCATCGGAGATAAAACGGGTGGAATACAATGGCCACGAATGATACAAATACAATAATGTTGAAAGCTTTCTTTTCCACACTGTACATACAGAGGCACATGTATGGTAGTACTGTAGAGGACAATTCTAGAAAATATCCTTGCCACAAAATGTGCCTACTAGGATTTAGCATCGGATAAGGAAATTGATGAAGAGGAAGGATTTCTAGATTCGCTTTCTCATTCCGATTTTTCTTATTTCTGGGATTTATTTATCACATGACAACTGCTCTGAAGTCCTAAAAGCAACAGTAGTAGGTAGGTAGTGAAGCAGTTCGGCAACTGTCGACATCTATATTGTCAAATCCGAGCAAGATGTGTATACGACAACGATGATGATAAGATATGGTTTGGTGTCACTTTGTTGCAATTGATGATAAGCCTACTTTGGACTGGCTGGATATTCAAGTTGATTGATAGTGTAATTATCAAAGATGACCTTTCAATTTTATCAACGGATGGTAGGGTTTCGTTGACAGACTATATGCAGAGCTCAATGTTTGACATTGTTGCTGGCATTACGGATGAAGAGATAAACTTCTTTGTCGCTGAAAGGCTGGAGGTAGAACAATTGTAATGAAAGAGGCAATGATAGATAAGCCAATGATTTGCATTTACTGGTGATGTTTGAGAAATTGTTTTAAATGATTCAAATCAAGGATGACTATAGAAATGCTAGAATTGAGGATTTTCGATGCGATAAATTGAGATAGAAAAGATGTTGACTTCTTTAGAGGGCATAAATCAATTTCAAACAAAATCACTCCGAACTATTCTAGAAACTCTGTATAAAATAGTTTTGTTGCCGCGTATTAATTTTTGCTGAGACGAAAGTGTCCTGATAAAGTATTTCAATGAACTTAAGTTACACAGTTTATGCTAAATAGTTCAGAAAATCCATAACTTAGGATATGACATAAGTTTATAAAGTTCCTGTGCTGGGAATAGACTGATTTCATGACTGTGGAATCGATTTAGAAGTCAGGAAGGTTTTAATGACAAAAGTATCAGCAATTCTTTTCGCAGAACCAAATAGACTGTGCATTTCACTTCCTCCTCGTTCAGGCTGCAAAAATCTGTGATGAAGTTTTTATTTTGTCAGGATAAAGGCTGTATGTTAAGACTTTATGACAATATTTCGGTGTGTTACCCTTCTATATTAAGAATAAAAAAAACACTATATTAGTATTCATTTAACCAGGAGCTATTTAACTGGCAACATGAAGTCGTAACAAGAAAAAGTACGACAACACATTATTTTCAAATATGTGGAAAATCCTGAAATCAAGTTTTCAACGATTACTGAGGACCTTAAAACGTAACTTTTAACAGTGAAACTAGCTGTTACAAGGAAAAAAACATCAGGTAGAAAATGTGGAAACTTAGACAAGAGCTAATCGAAAAAAAAAAATTAAATATTTTTTGTTTTGGAGCACTGTGCTATTCACGGACGAAATCAAATCAAATTTGTTCAGCTCAGATGGTCAGTCTTATATCTAGTGAAAACTTAACGATGAACTACGAGAGCGTCAACTACAGTGCGAAATATGGAGGTGGCTCGGTGATAGTGTTGAGCTTTATATCTACTGCTGGGCTAGATAAACTTTGTGTAATCGATGGAATTATTGACCACATAAAGTATTTAAATATTCGGAAGTGCTGAAATTTAGTAGAAAGTACTGAAGCATTGACAATAAAAGAAAACTACGAATTCTACCAGATTAAAAATCCAAAGCACAACACACCCAATGTGCGTTGGTGGCTCTCTTTACTTGTCCGGATGCGCTCGAAATAGCTAGGCAATCTCCTGATGTTAACGTTACTAAGCATTAAAGGGCTTATTTGGCGAACGAGTTAAAACATCATACCATTAGAACAAAGGGAGATTTGGAATCAGCACTTCAGACTGAATGTTTGAAAATTGACCCTTCCTTTTGTAACAAACTTGTAAAGTTAATGCACGATAGATTCAAATCATTCGTGAAAAATAAAGGACTGTCAACAAAAAATTAAAAAAATCGAATGGTTCGAGTAGTCTTATGGGAAAATAGCACCGATTTAAATTTCTTTATTCGCGTGTTACCAGTTTACAAAAATGGAAACGTGAAATGAAAGCAGGGTGCAATCTTCAGTAAATTATTTTTTTCGTAAATCAGTTCGTCGGCAGAGAAGAGAAACTCAGAAGAGAAGACAGCAGGAAGATCGTTGACTTTGAACAAGAAGAGCAAAGCACCTAGTATGAAGAACTCCAGTTTTGGATTTGACGAGGGCTGATAAACAGAATTTATAGCGTACATAACATGAATGATTCAATAGATAGGATTCAAGGAAACGTACAAAGGAAAGGAAAAGGTGTACACAGGTGGAAATATTAACGAAAGCTTTAGAGGATCTAAAAATAAAACCGGATAATTTAGAGGCCCTGGCAGTAATATAAGAAATATGCTTATCAAATTTGAGCTTAGGATCAAACATTACACCAAGATCTCTAAAATTATCGACGATATTAAGAGGATAGCCACAAACAGAATAGGAGAACACCAAAGGTGAAATTTTCAAAGAGAAAGACATTTTGTGACATTTCACGATGTTCCAAGTGAGAACATTGGAAGCGCACCAAGCCTTTAGCCTGTTGAGATCGTTTTGTAAAACCTTACAGTCATCTTGTGACTCAATCACTCGAAACATCTTGAAATCGTCGGCATACAAAAGATAAGACGAATGAATTAAAGGAGGGAGATCATTTATGAACAAAAGAAAGAGAACAGGACCAAGGATAGACCCTTGCGGAACACCTGATGCAGGATAAAAAGGAATTGAAGAGGAGGAATTAACTGTTACAATACAGGTACGGTCGAGGATGTAAGAGTTAAACCAGGAAAGAAGAGGACCAGCAATGCCATCGTACCTTAGCTTTTGAAGAAGGAGGTTATTTTTGACGGAGTCAAAGGCTTTGGAAAAGTCGGTATAAAGTACATCAACCTGCTTTTGATGGGATGCGGATGCAACCGTGTGTGTAGAGGAAAGAAGGTTGGTTAAAGTGGATTTACCTTTGACAAAACAATGCTGCTCATGAGCGAGAGTAGGCTGGATAAAGGAATAGACTCGCTTGTAAACCACTTTTTCAAGGATTTTGCTAAAGCAAGGAAGAAGGGAAATAGGACGGTAGTTTGAGATGCATGTACGATCATCGGTTTTATGTATAGGAAAGATGTTGGCAATTTTTCAGCGAGATGGAAAAGAGCCAGAAGATATACTTTGAAGTTGAACAAGATAGAAAGAGGGACGCACAGAGATGATGAAAGAGATTTAGCCAGGATATTTGGAATACCGTCGGAACCACTAGCGGTATTGGCATCGATATCGTTCAACAGAAGTTCAATTTCAAGAGGGTTCGTTCGAAATGAGTGCAATTCAGGAGGGAATATGGAGTGAAGATTTAAGGAATTAGAAGAAGATTGTTGTGAGAAAAAAGAGGAAAAGTAAGAAGCAAAAAGCTCACACACTTCTTGTGGAGTGGAGGCAGCTGTATCACCCAAGTGCATACCATTGGGGATACTAGGACAATTTTTCAAGGAGCGGATGAATGGCCAAAAGGATTTCGGGCGATTGGTTTTAATTCATGCTTCAACGCCAGCAATGTAGGAGCGCATTGCCTGTCTGACAACTGCTTTCGCTTTAGAGCGAAGATCCTTACACAAAAGAATGTCAACAGGTGAACCTGATCTTTTATATAAGTAACGAGCTGCATTTCTGGCTTCAAGTGCGACTGAAACTTCACTGCTGAACCATGGAGCATCGTTCGGTTTATTAGATTGATTAGTTGGTGTGAATAGTGGAATAAGGTTAGATAGGAAATTACACAACTTGCACAAAGCATCATCAACGTCAAGGCCACGAAAAAAAGGAAACCAGTTAATTTTATTTATTTGAATCGCCATGCTGGTGAAATCAGCCCTGTGAAAGTTGAAACGTATTAAGGATGGAATTTTATTCCTCATAGAACGAATATTAGACATTTCCAGAATAAGAGGGGGTGATGAGAATCAGAAGAATCAATGATAATTCAACGACAATTCAAAGATAACTCAACGATTATCAATTATTATCTAAGAGACGAAAAGTATAAGATGGAAAATAGATAATAATTACAAAAATGTAAACATAACCATTGTATCATGAAGGTATCGCTATAATAGATTGACATTTTTTTGCAGATTACGCACCACTTGTTTTCGGTATAAGATAAATTAGGGGTTTTTTTTTTATAAATTGACGGAAAACCCTTTTTTATAGTTTTCTCATGGAAGAAGATGAACCCACTGCAGAAAATTAGGATCTTGATGAAGAGTACGATATCGGTTCTCATGATAAAGTTGAAAAGCGTGCAAGAGATTCAAATATTGAGCAAGAAATTAAGAGGAACCACGAGATTCAAATGAAAAATTTTAATTAGCACGGGATGAAAAAAACCAAGTGGTATAAAAATCCACCATCGAAAAAACGACAACATATTATAACTCACCTTCCTGGAGTAATTAAAATTCCAAAGTTAGCTAAATCACCTAACGTAATCTGTTAACAAATCTGTTCACAGATGAAATTTTGGAGATGATTGTGAAATCCTCGAATCAAAACATGGATACTATCATGCATAATTTCGCTATAGAGAGGAATATCCAACACACCTAATTGAACTACCAGAGGAACTTTGGACAAAAGAGGAGATGGGATTGGCAAATGTGGTCTCGTTATGAGTATAAAAAGGTTGAAAACTTTGATTCGTGTCCTTCGTTTTGATGATAATACCGGCAAGAATCGAACAAAAATCGTTTGATCGGTTTGTTCTGATTCGAGAAATCTTTGAAGAATTCGTTGCTAATTGTGAGAAGAGTTATCGCCTTGGTAAAACCGTCACCATAGATGAAACGTTGCCTGGATTCCGCGAAAAATGTCCTTTTCGATAATAAATACCAACAATACCAACAATACCAACGAAATATGGTATAAAACGACTTGCCTTAGCAAATTTAAAAATGACATGCACGTTCAATGTTGAGATATTCGCTGGGAAGCAGCCAACTGGTCCAATCTTTGTAAGCAATAAACCAAATGATGTGGTGATGAGACTGGCGAAACCGATACTTCTCTTTGGCAGAAATATTTCTGCTAACAATTGGTGTAGAGATTATAACCTCGTTGGTGAGTTAAAATCGAAAAAGGTATGCGGGCACTGTCAGGTAAAATATGAAGCAGTTGCCCTACGCTTTTGATGATGTGAAAGCGAGAGCGCCCAACAGTAGTTTGTTTGGATTAATGGAGAGGAAAATTTTAACTTCATGCTTCCTTACTATCAAAAGAAATTTAATTAACATAGATCGTTAAATGTATTTAAGTAAAGTAATTAATAAACAATTAGTTGGTAATTAGTATCAGTCAATACTTTAATACTAAGTTAGATTAAGATTAGACCGATAGACACTGAAGAAGAGGGCAGATTACACTCGAAACATCGATATTTGGCACAAAATTCAATATATCTAGCTTCGAAATGAAAAATCGGTTTTTTTATTAAAATATTTTTTTACAAGCTAGGAAAAAATTGATAGACACTGAAGAAGAGGGCAGATTACCCTCGAAATATCGATATTTGTCACAAAATTAAAATATATCTAGCTTCAAAAGGAAAAATCGGTTTTTTTATTAAAATACGTTTAAGACCTTTGTGTAAATTGAATTAGACACTGAGCTGTACCTTATGAAGGATGATGTGCATCAGTTTCCTATTAAAGAAGCGCGGTTTCATAAACAGAGAGATTATTCATAGGAATGTTGGAGAACAAAAGATCAACAGTTCTATTGAGTTTACTGCGAATGGTATTGAATTGCAGAGGTGCACAGCTATTCATGAAACGACAGATTGTTTGATTTTTGGGAACTGTTTAAGGAGGTTACGATAAGCTCAAGAAAAATTGAAATTTGAATTAGAAATTGAAAAGAAAGAAGTGGATTTTTTATTTTCTTGTTAGCTGCATTACCTACAAGCATTAGCGATTCATCCTATTAGACCATCAAGTGCCATATTTTCCTGCTGAGAAATAAAAAAACCAGCTGTTAAAGTCAGCATCTCTGCAAAATGATATCACCATAATCTCTAGAACGGGTTTGTTAAACAAGTTGATGGAAAAACTGGGTCAACTTTCCGAGCTACCTTTCAATTTCGATAATTGCACATAGTGCCGTGCATTTACAAACGAAGCAAAATCTTGAATGAATCGATCGATTTTTCCGGTATTCGTGGTCCAACTTCAATTGTTGGGCATGAAAACTAAAGCCGACGACGACGAGCCTCCTTTAATCGCTGCCGCCAGCCAGCCATAATTTCCATATTAAACGTAACGTAACTGGTCGATTGATTGCAGCCATCGCAATCTTGATGTGGAAAAATTTTTATGATTCTTTATTGCCAGTTATCCGTAAATGGCTTGGAATACACATAGATTGTCGGCGTCTTCGTCGAAGGCTGCGTTGCCCTGCCACTGTGCTGAAAAGTCGATCTCGTCATGTTGTGCAAAATTGAGTGGACTTTTTCCGCACAAGTAATGCACGTAATGCATGCAATATTAGCGCGCATGCATCGCGAAGTTTGATATGTGTGGTACGGATGGATGGCAGTGTGCACTGTGTGCCTTTACTCTATATGGAAGCGAATCGGGTCCACCGTTTCCACTTTAGTTAGTATAAATCATTTAGATTGCTGGTTTCTTATGCATACATTTGTTGGCTAATCGATTAAAGTGAGATAAAGTCGATTCTTCGTTTTTCTCGCACAGATTGGCGCGACGAACACAATAAATTATGTCAGTCGGACGACGACCGATGCCAATAACGAGTATGAAATTTGTAATTCGCTTCGAAAAATATGGTAGCTGTTCATTGGAGAAATTACTTTAAGAGGATCCGATTTTTGTATGCTGAAATTGATTAGTTTTTATTCATTATGCAAGGTATATAATTTTCTTTTTTTCAACCCTTAAACAGCTCTCGGGTTCGATGTTGCGAATTTTTATTAAAGACGTCATTGTATCCATCGCGGACATTACATGCATTTTAAATATCATTCTTTAAGATATTCGCAATATGTGAAAAACCATTTTCGCAGTCTTATCAAACATACCCCGCCATTTACAACAGCGTCTGGCCCGGAAACAGCCATCAGCATGCACACTTTTTAATGTCCGTTTCATACAGCACACTCTTGCATGCAAGCACGGATAGCACGACTTGCGATCAAATCACCCTAATGAAGGCTTTTTGCAAAGAAATTAATGACGGTGTCTTATCTCTCCCCCATCATCAACCACTCACCGTGCCGAACACATTAAAAAGCCAAGGTGGCAAACATGTCCTTTGTTTTCCATCCACCCCCACAGAGTAATAATAATTCCAGAAAGGCTCTTAAGAGCATGCCTCCGTCCAGCTGGTCCCCTTGTCACTTTATGGCGGACAACTGACTAGCTTGGTACTTTCAATGTTTCAACATTATATTTTCTCTAGAGCAGCGTTTTCTTGGCCAAACATTTTTGATGTGTTTTTCACATTAAATTTTCACCCTTGATGAAATAAACATAAGCCTAAAGTGGAAACAAAACCAGGGACAGAAATGTAGGTGTCGGTTGGCTGGGGTATTATTGTTATGGTCCATGAGTCCAGTGTGAAAAAAAATGTTATCATAGTAAGTCAATGTTAGTGTTCGATGTAACAGAAATTTAATCTAGTGACAGATTATGTATGTACATGCTCAAGACCACTACCCGGCAACAACTTATGTTATTATAAAAAATATTTCACTCTCGCTCAAATAAAATTTAATAATAAATTACATCGCATCTAATTATTCGAAGACTTTTGTCCAGTACTGTAAAAGGAGGTGGCTTTTTCAAATAAAATTTCTATTGTCCTATTATCTCACTTCGCTCCACATATCGATGCGATTTTATCGGATTTTAGCACGACATGTGTCATTAAGAGGTCTTAAACCGTCGCACCATCATCGGACGCACGGGAAAAGCCAACAGCAGCTTAGACGGTGTTTGCGAAATAATAATAATAATGATAATAGAGGAATTGAAAAGAACCCCGAAACATTTATCCATTCAGCGAACGGAAAAATATGTGAGGGATTCGCAGAAAGGAACACAGCAGTAGGCAGACAATAAAATTTCCTTTTTTTCGGGATACGAAATTGTCATTTAATGCAGCTGACCTTCGGACACAGTCGAAAAGATACGAATAAATTATGTGAATGAATAAGCAATTAGTCTATTGGTATGAGATTCAGGGTTGGATTTGATGGTTTTGGCAATGCTTTGCAGACGACATTTGGAACGTTCGAAAGATATGTTAGGTAGTGGATGTGTTTTGGTTGAAAATAATAAGGATTTTGAGGGTTTGAGATTGAAAAGAAGATAATTTGGTGGTAAATTGGGTTTTATTGGAGGTTTTTTTTTTTGCATCTGAGTGGAATGCTAATAGATTTGTGAATAGGATTGTGTGTTTTTCGCTGTAGGAAACTTATATCATGGACTAATTTTTTTGACTACCAAGATACGTTGTTTCCGCGGTAATTTTTAAATGTTATTTTGTATCTTTGTAAAGGAAATGCAAAATTTTACCAACTATCTAAATGAAATATATTTTCCCACATTTAAGCCAAGTTGACTATGCTCGACTGGAGAGCATTACGAAAGTTATCAATTGAATCTTTGTCAAAATTAAACTCCGTTGCAAGGTATCATTCATAGGAAGCCTATGCAAATAAAACTCGTCATGGTATATGAATCATATCGCTTCTCATGAAAGTCTGATCACTAAATTTTATCAAAACCTACAACACTTCAATGAGCGGCTATTGAAGCCTTCGATCCTATTCATCCTGTGCTGCTAAGCTCTGGAAATCATGATCTTTGCTTTTTTCGATATTTATTTCTAAGTAGTTATTCCCTAGTAAACGGTATATCCTGCAAATCATATTTAACGCTTCTTATATAGTGAAGACTCGCACGCAGCTATATACTAAAAGTATAGTATCACTAACTTCATCTTTGACTTTTCGTGCGTGGTGATCTTATTCTTGTCATAATAATAACTTTTGATTTTTAGCGATATGTAACTTTTTTATAGCGATTAATTTGCTGGGCGAGAAGGATACTTACTTACGGTGATTTTTAAAATGTAGCTCAAGTGTGTTCTGATTCCGATCCGATAAAAATGCTGAAAATATTCTATAGTGTCTTATGTTCTTTGGCTGACGATAATCTCTCTCTCTCTCTCTCTCTCTCTCTCTCTCTCTCTCTCTAGCTTTCTTTCGAAATTGAAGAAATAAAGAGGTTGATGAACTAATTTGTACTGTCATCATCGTGAAACCTTTTCCGTCTTTGTATGGAGTAATGGCTGAAGATTCCATTATAGCTATGATAAGCTCACCTGGATTTGGTACTGTAATGTGAACTCGTTTGTTAGTGCGTTAGTTAGTGGGTTTGTTATTGTTTGTTAGTTAGTGCGAACTTAGTGAAGCAAGATCAGCATAGGAATGCAACAACAGCTGTTGAGTCCGTTACTGCCTGTGATTCGACCTTTGTTTATTGTCTCTGCAAAATAGCACTCAACAATGCGCGAATAAACTCATCATTATAAATTGCTGGTATTTGGAGAGCAACAAATCTTTTTAACTATTCTCATATATCAGACTATAAAAACACATTATTCACAAATTTTGATTTGAATTCTATTATAGGATGATGAGTTCCTTCAAAACTACCGCCACTGATGAAAATAAGGAATCACTGGGTTCCAATTTACGGGCTGCTGGTATGATTGCCAATCCTTTCACTAACAGATATCATATTAATTTTCAAAGAAAAAGGAAACACGTGCTCCAATCTTAAATCTAAAAACTGTAAAACCATCTTGCCATCTTAAATCGTGTGTGGCTTTAGTATGCAGCTCCAATTAATTTCGTTAAAATGACATTTTTTGCTTCGCTGAAATTTGGGTTTCAGACGATATTAAAACAATTAAGGGCTTCCTATACTCAAGATGTTTTCGAAAATCTTAATTGTTCTATTTATTATAAACCTCATGATGAAGGCATTTTAATTTCATGGATCAATTTGCCGCAATTTTCACACTCCCAATCCGACTCATTTATAATAACGCTGCACTTGTTAAATTCCATGACCTAATTTCCACTTGCAACTTTACTTTCGTTCTCGTAAGTCTAGAGACACTCCATGGTTCAGCCAACAGGTTCTGATGGCAATCCGATTGAAAAATGTTGTTTGAACAATGTATCGAAGATCGAATTCTACCTCTTACCTTGCCAAATTATCCTCCTGTTCCGAAGTTCAAATCAAAATGAAAGTAGCAACGCGTGACTACTCTTTTACAACGTCATCCTTTATGTATAGTTACACAAAACGTTTTTCAATTCCGACCGTGTTTTTTTAGTGGCTGTACCTTCTCATCTCCACAGAATTTATGTGCATTTTCCACAAACTTCCTTTCATTCATCGCTCTGGTTTCCTTTCCTTCCTCCTTCACTTTATCTAATCCATAAAAACTCGATTCACGCTGAGAACTTGTTTATCACATATCGGCAGTTGATCCGATTGCATTTCCAAATTTTATATGATGTCCATGTCTTCTAAATTGCACGGCTCCCTTTCCTTCTTTTTTAACATTAGTTCATCATTCGGTGTTTTTCCTTCTGACGAAAAAGGCTCCATTATTTATCCTATTTTCAAAACTGGTGATGTTTCCTCTGTAGCAAATTCATGTCCAATTTTGCTTTTTCTTCATTTTAGGAAGCGTTTTGAAAAAAATTGTATTCTAAAATTTATTCATCTTTTGAGCGGCATGGATTTGTGAGAGGTGGCTCTGCTTTAAGGGGGTGAGGGTAAGGACTAGCATTTGTGTTATAGCTAATAATTTCAAAAATTTATTCCCAAAATTTGACGTCAATCAGAGCAAAACTCTTGATGCAATTGAATACTTAGTCCCGTCTCCTCTATCATCGCAACTCCGATAGCTCTGAGTTTAACAATCATTTTCTCAAAACAATTTTTTAAAAGTACGTGTTCACTGCCATTTAAAACCACATTACTGATTCATTTCAAACTTGCCATACACTTTCTACATGTAAAATAATTCCCTCCAACGATAAGTTTTATAATTATTTTATTAAGAGGGTTTTCAATTTACAAAACGGTCAATTTTTTCGTGAAAAATAGCAATTTTCACTTCAAATTACCACCAAAAATGAAAAAATAGAAATCAGAAAACGTTGGAGAAAGATTTGATGATACTTTGACTAAGTTTTAATGTTCTTTGATTTCCGATAATTTTCAGCTGAGATACAACGAACACCGCAAATCGTCTTTTTAAAAGACGTTCTTGGAAAACCTTTGTTACCGGTTTGTTTGTTGATATTTTTTCATAAAAAAATTACACGATGTTATTGAAATAATAATTAATAATGTACAAAAGGTTTAAGCAAATTTGTTCTATCCATATTTCTAAAAAAACAATTCGTAAAAAAGTGTTTTTCTCACGCTGAAACCTTTACCCCTCCCTTAACTTACCTCCATCTCGTCACAAGCAGTTTTTCTTGCATTAGATCAAGAAATACAAGTAGACCTAGTGTGTACAAACTTTCGATCACAGATTATTGCACAGTATGGTCGTTCCAGTTCACTCCTTTCCGGGGCCTTTCCTATCCCAGTAATCGTGTGCAAAGTTAGAATTAACAACCTTTTATCTTTTTCTTAAGTTCTTCTTGTGGTACTCTACATGGTTCTTCTTAATTTTTTTAAAGACATTTTCAATTACCTTTGATTGCTGTAGGCTGTCTATTCAAAACTATTCTGAGATATCAGATTAACAAACGACTGCGGTCTTCTCTAAACTATCTGTTGGTTTTTTTCAATCGATATAACTTTAATTCTCTGTCCTTGCAAGTTGGAAAACACAAAAATGTCCAAATAAATGACTTTTATCTCCAACTGTCTTCTGTCTCGTTATCTTATTAATTTTGAAGTGGCTAACTCTTATTATTTTTTCTGACATTTGGGCTAGTTTGACGCGCACTACTTTTAACAGCTCTCTGACATCCGGGTGATACTACCACATTTTATTTGCAGTAATAGGTGCTGTAGCCATTATTTTAGAAACTGCGTATAGGCTTCTAAAAACAAAAAACATTTTTAAAAACATGCCAGTGAAAAGATCTCGGTAATTAGTTTTTCAAAAAGGCAAGGTTAAACGTTTCTCGCATGGTCTGTTCTTCTTCAACATTTCTTTAAAAAAAATTTTCCGGTGTTCACCAGATATAAATTCCTAAGCCAACCCATTCACATGACGTCTATACTACAAGGAAGTTAGGGCTTTAAAGCTGAGGTTACGCGTCATAATTTTAATGTCAATGGTCATCAACGTACATCGGAACGATGTTCATCTTTTTTTTGCTAAAGTTCAATTGAAACAATGGTGGGCTTATTGTGGTCGGTCAATTTAGACTGTATAGTAAATATATTTAATTTTAATGGAGCGGTGCAATCATTGAACTGCAGCGCATTGATTCTGTGTGCATTGAGACATAAATAAGTTGGGAGTAGCCAGACGAGCTGCTTGAAACTTTGGCAGACAGCCAATGGCGTCTATCAATAGATTCAAATAATTTACGGTTAGCTGCTGAGGTTTTTAACCAGACTGGTGCTTGTGGAAAACAAAAAAGATGACCCATATATTTTTTCAGCGTACCATCCACTCTACGTACTGAACACTGCTGGGAAGCTTTTCCATGGGTTACTCAAGCTGTGGCAGCTCTCAGCAATCAAATCGGTCGATGATCTTTCTGAAAAGTATCATGACTTCCGGAAAAGGCGTTCAACAATCAATGCCATCTCAGAGGTTAATGAGTCAGGGGCGACAGCAGAGGAACCACGTAATGATACTAGGTCGATCGTCTTACTAGATGTCCAAATTATACATGGGTAACGCAGCAAATTTTGAAGCGCTGATACACTGATACCGGCGCCAGCAGTGGTATCAGCGCACTGCGTTGATACCATTGCGCTATGATACCATGACCTCATTCGCTTATGTGTGATACGGTGATACTCACTGCGTTTCTCGGACTCACATATGGCGCTGGCAGCATTGCGCTGATACCATGACGCTATAATACTACGATCGCATCGCTTTTCATAATGCTTGCTTGAAGTACACATGCAGCCTGTAAAACTCAAGTGGCTTGAGTCGAACCGATCGGAAAACAAAATATGAGCTGGAATGCTATTGATTTTCCGTTCGAGGACAACTCTCATACAAAAATTTGAATGAATTTCAGTTTCTTATTAGCTTTTTGAACGCAGTGTTATCTCTTTGAAGGCAAATCAAATAAGCTCGTGGAAACGTACCCAGCAAACCAAATGTATCGTAATTAATTCATAAAAGAGTCATATTTTACGAATGTTTTTGTCGTTAACGAACTCGCAAATGAATCGAAAACGATTCATTGGTCCTACTAAAATGGCCATACGAGAAGAATCATTTTTAACGATTCGTAAATGAGTTAGAAAAAATGTGGTTTTAGCGAGTATATAACGACCAGCAAACTAGGGGAAGAATCTATGTCAAATCTGCTACTGAGCCGCATAGGCCATAGGGCACACACACATGGCTTGCATTATTTATTGCGTCGGTCATCCTAAGCATTGCTGCGTATCGTTTTACGAATAGACTCGGTTTCGTATGAGGGATATATCTGTTGACTGTCGAGAAACTATCGTTTTTAGTGAAGGCTCACTAAATTGTTTGCTGGGTACGTACGCGTAGGTATATTGCTTTGCATCAAACAGACTTGAGGTAAGCATACGCAACTCATATCTTTGCGCCGCGCCGTAGCATAGCGCCAAGCCAAATGGTGTTGGCATTGCAAAGCGGCAGCGCCAACACCATTGATACCGAAGTGCGTTACTGCGCTACTGATACCGACAATCGGTATCAGCGCAGTGGTATCATGGCCAGTGCTTCAACGCAATTGCGCGGCGCAGCGCTGCGTTACCCATGTCTAGTGCAAATCGCTTTCAAATCGGTAAAGTCGGCAGATATCCTTCCTGCCTCTCAGCAGAGATTTTGTATTGGTGTTTATTTGCTGGCTATAATGTGGGACATCAGGGAATGTGGGACAAGAGTGACTTGTCATCACAGGGGTGAATCTTAGGACCTGACCACTGGAATATGGTACTGACCACTGTCCCTAGAAATATCAGTGGATGTGTTTTGGCAGCTCCGCCGAGATTCAGACCAACAATTCGGTCAGGTATCAGAGAGGGACCCTTTCTTTCAAGCTGACATATTTCAACTATATCCACAGGACATATGATAGGGCTGTAGGAGTCATCACTTCGCTAAGTAGACTAATGGCCAACATCAAAAACCGCCGTTAGGTGGGGCTGCTGATGGCACTGGTGAATTCCATTTTGCTATTTAGATACGCTCCGAACTAAGAAAGTTCAGACGTACATCGTCATTGTCAGAAGTGCCCTGCTGTGTCTACCACCCGATCTCAGAAGATGTCTTCATGGTGGTATTTCGAGTGATTCCAATCGATCTACTAGTGTCAGAAAACAGAAAAAGGGTAACTTTCTTGTTCAGACTCAGACAGAACTAAGGCTGTGGTGCGCGTACGTGTAAGTGAACCCTTCAACTTCAACAACAATGTTGGAATGAAATTACCTATGAGCACTGGACGGCTAAACTGATACGACTTATAGAGCCTTGGGCTCGCAGCTTTCTAAAGAGAGAAGGTTCAGCAAAACTCTGAAAAAATCGGGTAAGGGACACTATACTGTCGGCACTGTATGCTTAATTTTTCAAATTCATTTTCAGTGTGCTTTTTCGCTAGTTTGAGGCGCACCATCGAATCCATGTCCGGTATATATATTTATTTATTTATTAATGTCCAAATCAGCAGAACAGTTCCAATTATAGATTAGACATAACAAAAAAAGAAAAATATATATATAAATATAAAAAGAAAAAGGCACAAAACTATGAGTTAAAAGAGTAAAATTAAATAAAAAAAGAAAAATTGAAATTAAATGAAATTCAGAAAGGAAAAGTAATTAAACGCAAGAACGACCGAAAAATGATACAACAAAAGACTTAGTTATGACCTAGTTCATGTACCTGACAAAACGTTATTTTTTAAAATATTTTTAAACACAGCTAACGTTCGAAGCAGAGGACCAAGGTTAAGGTTATTATGCTGACGAGGCAAACGCAAAAGGGTAGAAAAGAAGTAGGTGTCAGTACGGGCAAATGTAACATTAAATTTGAAAAATGTTCTATTAGGACGGCCCGAATTTCTAACAGAAAGGTGAATGCTGGGGTCCACCAATATACAGCCGTTGAAAAGTTAAAAGAGGAGGCACTCATCGAGGAACACTCTTCGTGACTCAAGGGAAGGAATTTGAAGGATGGAAAGGATATATATGTATAACGAAAAAATGTTGCGCACAGAGTAGCAGCAGGGATTCCGTCAGACTCATGAACCGTGGTAATTGTTGAAGTGCTTGGGCACTAACAGGTAGATTAGCCAAAAAGGGCCGAGACATTGCCCAGGCGGGTCCTGACAAAGAAATTTGTGGGCTTGTAGATGGTCTGTTTTTTATTGGGCCAAATTTCACAGACACAGAGGTCTAATCATTCAGCCACGGATCTAGTGCTCATTTTCTTTCTAGCCATCTAGATTAGGAAAAAAAATCTTAATTGAAACCAAAAATAGAAAACGTCCTTGTGCTCCCCAGCCTTTATAAATTAATTTGAAATATGAACGGGTTGTTAACTTTTTTATTCGATATCAATATCTTGTAAACCATTGTTATTTTTGAGGATTAATTTTGTTATTTTATTTTTTCAATCGTCAAATAACGGCCAGATAAACCGGCCAGGAAAAGGCGAAACAAAGAAAGTTAATCGCATGCTGGCGAATCCTTTTCTGTTCCTTCCCTTCGATCAGAAAATAGGCTATTTTTCATGCATTCGCTCATGAAAATAGTTACCAAAATGAGTTATCCTATAGTTTTTAGAGCTTTCTTTACACTCTCTCCGTCACGCAATTAAATTATACAGTGCGTGTATTCAGCTGCAAGCTTGATTTTTTCTTCAAAATTAACAAATCCTTTTGTAGCACTTTTGTCGGGGCAACCGTAGCCAATTAAATCTTTAGCTTCGTCCTGCTATCGAAACATTTCCATCTCTCAGACATTAATTTGATTCTCATTATTTTTGTTAAATTCATTACATTGAACAAAGTAAATTTGTTCGAAAAAATTGACCCATCGTGTCAGCTGCCGTCTATTTAAGTAACTGTCACAGGACATTTTAAATTATCTGTAGGCATATTTTTAGTCGCGTGTTTTTACGAAAATTTAAAGTGAAAAATTATCGTAAAAATTTAAAGTTCTACTTTCAAGTTGGACACATTCTATTCATTTTTGAGTTTTCTTATTTCTAATTTACCACGAAAATTATCGAGTAACTAATGGCTCCCTCGAAGCAAGACAAACAGCAGCGCATCAAGGAATTAAAAGAAGCGATTCGTATTCAAGAGAAATACGTAGCCGAAACACAAGCCGAAATCGATCAATGTCTTATGGAAATCGAACGAATTCGCGCTGAGAAAATACGCGAACAGCAGCAGATGCAAAAGCGCAAAAAGTTCGACAGTAAAATCGTCAATCATGAAGTTAACCTAGATAAGTTGCGCGACGATGAATATAGAACGATGTGTAAACTACGAGATGTTTGTATGCTAGATGCGGCACCAAAAATCAATTATGAATGTAAACCGGTCAAAATATCAAAATTGCCACCTGTCAAAAATCATGCTGAGCTCAGTAATAAGAGTCCTGTGCCGAAAGATGAAATACCATCGATCATTCGACATCATAACAAAATCGTTTTGGATGATGACGATAGTGAGGGTGATCTGAAGCGGAGTAGAAAAACTAATAGTGAAATGGATGAAAACGATGCAAAAAATCTTCGAATAGTTTGTGCGCGATTCAGAAAAGATTTATGCAGAGCCCAGTGCAACGGTGATTTCTAAGTCTCAGGAAAACAAAATCAAAATTTTCGGAAGGAAAAATTTAAATCACGAAATTTGAGCGAAAGATATTTTCAGTGTCAAGAGATTGAAAATATGCTTTTCTTCTTGAGAGTAAATAAATTTATAAATTTGTTTTAAATTTTCACTGCTTCAAACATGCAAACGAAGCAGTAGTTGTAATTTTGTTTTGGGACATTGTCATTACGATTCGAATCTATTGTCGCTTTTTTATGTTTTTTTTTTCTTTCCAAAAATTTGAATACTTCTTTTGATATGTCACCTGTAGCGAGTTTTTATGTTGTTCTGATAATTCTGAATGTAATCACTGACTACTAGCGTGAAATAATTTAGTTTTTATTCACCTATTAACACTTTTTTTTTAACGGCTCGTCGTGGGACAGCTTGACTTTGATTAATCTTTCGCTATTACAAATTTTGTACGTTGCCGATGTAAGTAAAACATGTATATTAAACGGTATGCATTCAATGTATATCATTTGTTATTAGTTTTATGAATTACATTTTTCTTTGATTCGATTTCTTCCTCACCATTTTTGTTTTATTCAAATATTCTACAAAGGTAGAGGAGAAATCTTGGCAAACTGAATGATTAATAAATACAAAATGAAAGGAAAACAAAGTTATTTTTGTGTCATTAAAAGTTTTATCTTTATTTGTAACAATAACCTCATTCTAACGTTCCAATCTTTGAAGCACATCTCATCATAAAAACACACAAATCCATACTGGAAACTGTTGAAAACAAAAACCTATCGTAATAATCCGAAACATTTATCAATATCCCACCACTCGAAAGCTGCTACCATAGGTCACTTGTATAGCTTAACCTTTAGGCTTTCGATGTCAACATGAAAGACTTAAGCGAGCAAAACCAAAAACTATCTATCATTCCAGTTTCAAGTTCCAATAGACAATAACACGATACTCTTAAGCCTCGTCTCTTACACATTTACAAACACATATTGAACTCAATTCAGATGCCCACATAAGACAAGGACTAAGGACCTTTTTTAAACGTTATCGTCGTCATCGTCATCGAATCCATTGCGATGACAGTTTTATCGATGAATTTCAAGGATTGGGATCTCTCTGTTTTTGACACACAAGCATACACTCACATACACCACCGCACGTAACAATTTAAGCTACCGCATACACTTGTTGGAACTATTCCAATGCGAAGACAATATATTTAAGGGTTTCAATCTTTTTTTGCTATCCTTTGTCTCTGGCCAATTCATTCAGATCTAGTTTCGAGAAGTATGGCAATTATCGATTTTCCTTTCACCCACCAAACTCGAAGAACGAACGGCAAAGCAGAGGACCTCATCGCTATCATCTTGAATAAATACAAAAGGTATTGTGTAAGCTTCTCGGGAATTCTCTGGCTATTAAAAAGCACTTGAAATAGAATTTTCTTCTCTAATCCCACGTCCGATGGTAAGGTGGCGATATGGCTGTGTAGACAAATATAGCGAAAAACAACGACGGCCCAGAAGTCCTGTGGATCGGTTTATGGTTGTTGTCTTTCGCATTTTGCCCTGTGTGCTTTCTTTTTGGTGTAAGCAGCGATGAAGTTTATCGGTTGAATAGAAGAGCAAACTTTATTAAATATAAAAATTAGTATGGTGGAGAGACTCTGTTTCTGGATAAATTAGCGGACCTTAAAATGAAGTTAGAAATTGAAGTTGAAGGATTTCACCGGACATGTTCGCTTTTGTGTTCGTAATAATATGATTGTAATCAACTGGTTGAAATTGTCTTGGTTTTAATAATTAAAATTCCGAATCCAGAAAATTATATGCAAAAGTCAAGAAAATGATATGCGTGACTGAAAATATCTTACGTGAATGTCTCGGTTCGTTCATATATGTATTTAAAATATCTTTTGGCGCTTTTGATTTTTCCTACACGTGCTTCATTTTAATAAAAACTACCATCACTCCGCCATGGAGGACTGCACCTCCAGTTCGTATTTGTCTCAGAAATTTAATTCCGGCAAAAGTAAATTCTCTTTGAACAAATAATGAGAGTTTAATACACCCCAGGCGTGCATAAAAGCAGCGCATCCGAAAGCACAGGAAGCGGAAGGAAGTATCCTCTATTATTCAAAAATTTATTTGTATTTTCCATGTTGCCGTAAATAGGGAGGAGAGAGCAGGGTAGAAAATTAAAATTGGGAAAAAGATAGACCAGTCGGATTTCCTCAAAAATCCATGCTCGATCGTCGCATTCGTTTCAGTTGAACAGTGGGGAACTGTGTCGCTGGCTCTAAGCTTCCGTGCGCGTCTTTGAATTTAAATTAAGAATTAATTTCGTACTCGTTTGCGTGAGAATCATTGTACTTCAAATGGTAAAAATACTGAGCCTGTGTAATTCCTATTGTCTGATGCCGTCGTCGTAGTTGTCGCTTTAGTCACGGTTTTCCCATTTCGGTCGTTTTGACTGTTTCGTTCATCGTACGGTTTTTTTTTGATAGGACACAGGAAATAGCAACCTCTCTAGAAGATGATAGTCCTTGTTATGTTCAATGCTCGGTGAAATGCTGTTAAAAGTGTAAGAGGCGATGAGCTCAAATGCGGGGAACAGTCAAAAATATTCAAATGGTTCCGATGATGGTCAAGTGATATCTTGTATTGGAAATTGGGCCCTGCGTTGTACGTGAAAGTCATAGAGTATTGTATAATAAAGTCCAAAATAATTGCATTTTATCGAAAACTAAACATTTTTTTTCCTAGACATATAACATCAAACAGTTTCTTTGCATGCAATAATGCACTTAACGTGATTCTGCTTAACTATTCTTAAAGAATTTGTTTATTCTTAGCAATATTGCTAGAGTTCATAATTGTTATGAAAACAGGACATCCAAACTTTTCTGCTGATTTAGATCTATTCAACAGATTTTTGAGTATTTTAGTGTTTGCAATGAGTTAAATATTTAATGACTTAGTAATGTTACCTTAAAAATACCGAGACAATCAGAAAATGGTCCTCATCATCAACTTATTTTACTGAATTATAAACCAATACGCATTTAATTATTGCCTCGTATATCATATCCTCTGATATTTCAGCTAACTAAAAACTAACATATTATGTGGAAAACTTTCTCTCGTCAATTCAATAACATTAGCGAGTTCGCAAATTGTCTTGTGCATTTCAACCTTCTTCATCGATAAATTCCCTTTAAACTTTTCTTATGCTCGTGTTATTCCCGCACAAAGTACACTCTTCCTTTCCCGTTGTCCTTGAGCACAATACTCCACCAGCAGAGCCAAAAAGTATGAAATTTCTATTACCGTTAAATGATTCCAATGAGAACTCAACGTACCGATACATTCGTTACACGGCGTTTTTCATGTGATTCGAGTAAAGTACCGTTATAAGTAATATACCAGGTCTCCTATCTTTGGCATTACAGTGGAAAGAACAACAGCATGAAGAAGAATCGAACAACTCCTACCTAGTGTGGGCAGTAGTCCTGGTGTTTTGCAGGGGTGGTTTGTCGACAATTGAACAGAGTCACAATGCGAAAAGAGACCAACGATGATTAGCTTGAGAATCAGATGTAAGGTTGGAAGTTAAGTAAAAATTATCATCAATGTGAAGTGTGAACCTTAAAAAAATTACAGGGATTTTAAAAATGAAAAGATGTAAGTTGATGTAATTTTTGAGGATTATGTGCGATTGCGATAATGAGATACCGAGACCTATGAATAATATAGAGCTATTGGATGATTAAATGAATGGTTACAAGCTGTATTTTACTTGAAGTTACTTATCTAAGAATGTTGGTGATGGTATCTCTTGTACCACAAAATTTAAACCAAAAGTGGAGAAACAGCATAATCTCAGATTGAAATTGAAGAACGTGCTGTGTTATTTTATGTTTAAGCTTTTTCTTCTTTTCGTGCTCCGAAAATAAGATTATTTATATATATATATATATATATATATATATATATATATATATATATATATATATATATATATATATATATATATATATATATATATATATATATATATATATATATATATATATATATATATATATATATACGGAATAATTTTCACAACATTGTATTTATTATTTATTGTAAGAGAAAAGAATATAAAAACCAAAAATTGCTCCGAAAATAAGGATATTTATATATATATATATTTTATATATATATATATATATATATATATATATATATATATATATATATATATACGGAATAATTTTCACAACATTGTATTTATTTATTTATTGTAAGAGAAAAGAATATAAAAACCAAAAATTTAACTACAATGCATCATTTATATTCAATATAGAAAAATGTGGAATTCGTCTGATAAAGTTTGATAAAGCAAAGAGTTCACTAGAAAAATGGTATAAAAAGTATTTGCACACCTGAAAACTTCAAATAAATTTTTTGTTCCTAAATTCTTTAACAAAATATCAATTTACTTACCACTATTAGTACTTGAGTGAAGTACTTCTTGAGTGCATAATTGCATTTAATTGTTTGAGTGTCGATTCAACTGCATTTTGTGTAACATCACCAGGAGTTAATGTATTCGTCTATTATGTTGATGCGATCAGCTATTTTTACGGATCTATTTCTTATTCAAAAGCTTCGCAAACATGTACGATGTAATTCACACCAAGTAATTGTACCAGGAGCTTCAAAACATTTCAGATCATTATTAACCCTAGATTGCTAACCTTATTTTTCAATGCTTATTACTACTCCTTTTGAAAAAAGGGGAAAAAGGGGATAAAGGGTCTCATTAAATAAAATATTAAAGTTTTTGTATATGTTTTTAATAACTATCATTTAATAATAAATTTTCTGAGTTTATATTTACTAAAACAACGTATTCATTATTCTGGTAACCTCTTAAATGAGCTAACATGCTTCTTACAAAATTAAAACTTGAAAAACTTTCAACGTGGTCATGTAGAATTTTCGGAAAGGGAATAAACTCAAAACATTAAATTTAGAAGAACCAATTAACAAATTAACTAAACATAATTGTAAAAATCTTAAAACTTTACCACACAATGAATTATTGCACTTTGTGCAACTAGTTTTGGTTATCATTTGCTTTGCGGAGGAGCATAGGGCACATGTTTTCCTTTTATTGGTAAAAGAGGAGTAATAGCTGAGCCTTTTGCTTCAGTCTCAAGAGTAGAACATTCCTTACTTCTTCCGGGCATGTTCAAAATTTGTTTGAGTCCCGAAGGGCAGTATGGATAGTAAGTATTGTTAGCTTTTTCAGTAGATGTGACTCCACTAATTTGCTATGCAAAGTCTTCAAATATTCTCGCCTAGATAAAGGTTTCTGATTTGCCTCTATAGTGTTCGTGATTAATGCGATATTGAGCATTCCGTAGAAACTGCATAGCAGTCAACGTCGAGTTTTGCGATTTTAAGAACCGACCGAAAACAGTTGGTCCTGAGTATCTACCTCTATTTTGGTTTGGAAACTCAGTCCTTTTTGGCTGTCTTGAACTTCCGTTGATTGTTCCTTCTTCGTTACAAGTTCAAAGTAGAAATATTACTTATTGGGACTTCTTTTTATAGGAAAGCAGAGTAAGTTCTTTGTCCTAACAAAATACAGTGGTTCCAGTTCTTCTTGGGCACCCGTTTTGCAATTACGTGGGTATCTTCTGGGCTCTCGTATTACAATATCCCGTTTACAAAATCCTGATTACAAAATCTCATATTACAAAATCCTGCAACATAAAATCCCGTAAGACAAAATCCCGTACTACAAAATCCCGTATTACAAAGTACCTTATTACGAAATCTCGTATTACAAAATCCCGTAATACCAAACCCTGATTTAAAAATTACAGAGTTTTGCGCGGCGCGGCGCCGCGCCAGATTCTATATTATGCAAAACTACGGAATGTTTAATTCAGCTATTTTTTCATTGTAGCTAAACTAACAATAAGGAAAATTAGTGGAAGAGAATCAGTGCCCATGGGGAAGAAAAATTTGGCAAGATACCGAAAAATTACAAAATTTTTAGAAAAAGATCTGAAACTGAGAAAATCGATTATTTGAGAAAAATCGCGTACAATATGTCTTTATGTTGAAATTTTTACCTAAATAAAAACTTAAATCACAATGTTTTTGTTATATCATTATATGAATAGGTTTCATTCATACAGGTTTTCGTTCCACGAGATTTTGAGTTTCGGGATTTTGAATTTCGCGATTTTGCATTTCGGGATTTTTAAGTACAGGATTTTGTATTTCAGGATTTTGGAATGCGGGATTTTTGAAACATCCGAGATTTTGTTAAATCGGGATTTTTCCATTCGGGATTTTGATACGATCCCTTGCTCAAAGAGTTCCTATTAAAGTTAGCTTGTACGGTTCTTTTACTAAGATCTTTGCTAGTGACACTGAAGCGGCGTTCCATCTGTTTTACTAAAAGAACCTAAATAAGGCTCTGCATCCACCATATACTTTGTAGAATTTTCTACTAGTACCACTATTTTTTATGCCATATTTATTTGGCTTGTTGAGTATATAAATTCAAAATTGACATCTTCTAAAGCCTAATAATTGATCATGAATTACAAGAATAAAGCCAGATTTGTATTTTTCACGTACTTCATTCATTGTAATAAAAACATTCCACACATCTGGAAGAGGACCAAAGTCATCAGTCTGCTTCTGTTTTCGGGGCGTAGGAATATCATCAAATCTTAGACAGTTAATTTAAAAAACAGATTATTGCGCTGCATTGAAGTGCCACATGTTAGGTCTTCAGTTAATTGTGAAGGAGATATATTGCCACTTAACTGGACAATTTGACCTAGAACTCGTCATACGTTGATAAAGAAATTTGTTCTCCAAAATCCAAGCTGGATCAGCCTCATTATGGTCATCGCTATTATCTTCTAATAATGAACCACGAACCGTTTCTAAAAAAAACACAAATAATAAATATCGCTTTAATATTTTACGAACTTAGAAAATTACATAAAATTATAAAAACATGAAAATGTAAAAAGTTGCGTTAATACAAACCTTCGTCATGACGACGAGTCATGATTGCTGTAATGGCGCACATAAGTCAATTATATGGAAAACACTATAGTTTTTCGTTTTTCAGGAGAATACGACGGTGGGGTGAAAAGTTTCTGTCCTGAAAAAGTAAAACCATTTTTTGGGGACTTTTATTTTTTTTTTAAATTTTATGTTTCTACATAATCTCCATCAAGACATTAGATTTTCCATATCGGTGCTTTAAAGCAGTAATACCGTTTTTAAAGTCCGATTCGTCGAGTCCTTCAAAATATGCATTAACAGCATTGATGACCTTCTCTTTGGCTGCAAATTTTTTACCTCCGTGCCATTTTTTGACATTGGGAAACAGATGATAGTCACTGGGGGCTAAATCTGGCGAATATGCACGATGGGGTAACAATTCGAATTTTAGTTGGCTGCTTTTAGTCGTCGTTACGACGTGTTATAGGTGCGTTGTCGTGGTGAAACAAGATTTAGTTATGTTCATGTTCATGCAGAAATCCTCACGCAAACCATTACGCACGCGTTCAGTAGATGTCCCAGTATTCTCAACTATCTCAATTACGTTCAATCTGCGGTCCTCTATCTCGATTTAATGAATTTTTTCGATCATTTCGGAAGTTATGGCCTGAACGTGGTGTGCCATCAGTGCTGCCCTACTAAGCATAAATATTCTATCTACATTTTAGTACTTTTGAGATATTCAATGATTTGTGCTTTGATTTGTACAGGAGATATATGGAGAGTGCATTTTTCAATATTGATTTTAACATACTTCCACAAAAGCTAGGTTTTTCAAATTGTGTTGAATGATGTCATAGAGTATGTAGTTTTCGAATCCGACGTTAACTCAAAAATGAGAAAAATGCAGATTGAACGTTAGATTGAACTTAGCAGATTGAACTTAGCAGGGCAGAGTGCTTGTACGACCTGTTTCAAACTCCGCAATCCACTGTTTCACAGTTGAATACAATGGAGAAGAGTGTCCCAGTGTTGAAACAATTTCTTCTTTGATTGGAAGTGGTCTTAGCCCTAAAACCGGACGTTTTTCCAATTTTTCACTTTCACTGCACTCGCCACGACTTAGTCAATAGGCTTCCAAACGAATACTAGAAAAGCAATCGACCTGAAATTTCGTCTGCAAGCTTGTTACGGATCGTAGTATCAAATATAGAGAAAACTTAGCGCTGCTGGTATTGCAGCATGTCTGATTCAGGCCAGAAACTTTTCACTCCACCTTCGTAAATAGCGAAGAGCCATAATTGGTAATGTCTAAGAATAAAATTTGCTCAAAGTAAAAGTATTCAATGAGATTATTGCCTTTATATTTTTGGAGCTAAAAAAAATCTAGCCATGAAATGACCAATTTGTCAACACTGTGAACAAATTTTTGTTCATGTAACGCATTATTTATGCAATCGTTACACTATAGCTTATCTATTATCAAGATCGTCTGGTAGTTAATTGTTTACAGCATTAGACAAACTACTTCTGATGTGAAGTTTTATATCTGATGTTTGAACGTAAAATGGTATACACAATTATATATGTATAAAATTTTAGGTTTAAAATTACATATGATTGATATGTAAGAGTAATCAATATACTACGTTTTCATAATTGTAATTTACATATAATTTTGCATACTTGCACCTAAAAATCTACGTCGAATCTAAAATTCATAATTTCTCGAATCTGACGTTTTAAATTTTTCCGATCTGTTACAAATAAATGGTTTCTTAACTTCAAATATAACTTATAATTTTAACTTTGCATATTGTAAAAGTATTCTGTTTAAATATGAATATTCGTATATTTTCTATACAGTCACATACGAGGGTTGATTCAAAAGTAATGATAATGAATATGAACCAAGGTGATTAACCTTAAAATAAGTATTTATTTTTCCTAACAAGTTAATACATTACATACAAGTCTCCTAACAAGTTAATACATTAAACTCAACTTTTTTCCAAACCCAGGATACCCTTAGAACATTTTTTTTTCGCTTTAACTCTCCCGAAACGCATAAAACAGCAGCCATCACTTCGCTTTCATCTTCAAATTTCTTGCCCCGAAGGTGTTCCTTGAGCAGAAAAAAGATGTGGAATTCACTCGGAGCTAGATCTGGTGAATAGGGTGGATGTTCAAGCAGTTCGAATCCTGTTTCTTGAATTGCAGTCATCGCAACTGCAGTTTTGTGAGCTAGTGCGTTGTCTTGATGAAACAGCACCCCGGCTCGCAGTTTGCCGCGTCTTCCTTCCTCAATAGCCTCCCGCAATTTTCTCATTTGGTCTGCATAGTAAGAGCCTGACATAAGAGCTTTCTTTTCTAAATATTCCACCATACTAATTCCTTCAGCTTCCCAAAAACTGATACCATAGCCTTCCCCGCCGAGCTCGAATCTTTTAATTCCTTCGGTGTCGATGAAGAGGGTCGCTTCCAGGTCATTGATTCCAGTTTGGTTTCTGGATCAAAATGGTGGATGCAAGTCTCGACCATGATCACGAAACGTGACCTGACCTGCATGGAACTTTTCGAAATTCACCCTCGAAATGTCGACTCGTTTCTTCTTTTGGTCGTCGGTTAACATTCTCGGCCTTCAACGTGCAGAGACTCTTTGATCTGGCAACACGGCATCTTTGACTTTTTTCACGTTGTCTTCAATGAGGGACGTGGATGGACGTCCTTCGCGGTCTTCACCTTCGAAGGATGTTTTTCCCAGCTTATACTCCTTGGCACAGTGTGCAACGGTGGAATATAGAGGAGCAGAGTTCCTTAATATTTCCACCAAGTCGCTGTCTAAGTTTTTGGCAGACATATTTTTCAAACACATGTACTTAATGGCAGCTCTGATATCGTTTTTCTCCATTTTTATGTTCGGTTCGTATTCAAATGAATGTGGCCTGTTTATATGTTTTTTTTTTATGCTGACCTACTGGATATAAGATGTAGTACGTTTTTTTAAAAAATTTATGCGAGCTGCATATAACTGATTATCACTACTTTTGGATCAATCCTCGTATGTTTCCTTTATTGAAATTTCGTACTAGACAATATGTTGGTATTTTTTGAATGAACTTGTTCCATTTTTCGCAACTTAACTTTGGAATTCTCTCTTCATAAACCAAATAGACTTCAAATTCGTGGCAGAATCTTGAGTGTCTTTAGTGTTAACAGTATCCTGACCTCAAAAAACAGCCTTGCTCAGAAATCAGAAATTAGTTAACTTGAATGAGTTTCGAAATAAAAATAATAAACTCAGGATTTTTTTGAAAAGTTGGTGTAGTGTATTTTAAATAAAATAATTGTAAATATTTATTTTACGCTAAATAATGCGTTGGAAGGACCAAAACAAGAATTTTATATATAGTTTATACTCCCGACGACATTACGCTTATTGATCTTAAAAACTTGAAAATTATTTCATAACATTTTTTGAAAAACATTTTTCTTTGTGAAAACTCAAACTCACAAACCTTAACTGCACAGCATCAATTTCTCCCACACCTTTCACTTATTCATTTCCAGCTTCTATTGGCTACTACTTCATCGAAACATAAGATAGACGTGCAATGCAACATCGAAACATTGCAAGAGTATTTGCTTAATTGATCCTCCGCAGCCGAGTGCTCTTGGGGGCAGTTATGTGCACATATGTATGCATGCACACGCCCCAGTCGTCAGTCGTCAATACGTATGGTGTTTGTCTGGACACGTGGCAAAAACAATTTCCTCTATGAATGATCTCAGGATATTTTCCGGAATTCTAGTTATTGATGCAGTTTGTGAATGAGTAATTGGATTTCCTTCTTTGCTATACATTATCGTACGTACGGTCCACACTCGCACCTCTCGATAAGGGTTGCTTTTACGTTCATACGTAGAAGCGAATGAATTAATCCAATGTAATGCTGAACGACCGTCATTGACAGTGAAATAAATCATGTGAAGAATCGGTTTCATTTGATCAATGAATTTCGTGTGTGGGTGTAAGGAAGAAGTGGCCCTCAATTAGAGTGTAGTTACAATTGACATGCATGCTACTGGTGAGGGTTGGTTCTGTAAAGTTTGAAAAAGTTCAGGAAAGAGGAAAGAAAATTAACTTATGTACAAAATTTGTGTATTTCTTTTCTATTTCAGCAAGAAAAATCCATTATGTTGAAGTCTATTTCTAGGTTGATTTATTTTAAAATCACTAAACTTTCAAATTATTTCAATACTCTTTTTTATGTGTGAAAATCACATATTTAAAATTTTTCGCCAAAACGCAGGAGGGTAAGCAATTTTTCACAATTTCATTCCGAGCTGTACTAAATAAAATGAAATAAATTTAATTGCATTCAAAACTTTTTTCAAAATAACTGGCGATTCTTTCAATTAACTCCAATTCTAAACCGACCCAATGCAAATTTCATTAATGCCTGGACTTCAGCTGTATCTTTCATCGTTCCGCTTAGCATCTTCAAAAAATTATTATCGTAATTTATATTCACCACCACTTTACGATATCAATATTCCCTCCTATCCAAATTCAACGAAAAATTCATAAATAAATTCACGAAATCCGCATAAACAACAAATGAAACGAGTGTAAAATGACAAACAAAACGAAAACAAACCATAATAAACATGTTACGAAATCCAACAATAACGGACTCTCCGGTGTGCTGTTACTTTGATTGGTCGCTACGTCCTTCTCGTCATCATCTACTTGAAAAACGATGAAAAGTGCTCGTAAAAAACTGTCTTTAAAGAAAAACTCAGCGGTTAGCCCCGCTATGCGACTTTTGTACTTTGCTTGCTAAAAACTTTTTCCACCTCTTGGCTCACTAGCTGCAGTGCCGTGCTCTGTTCAATCTCTTGATAGCTGCTGTAAAATCATAAAAGCAGCGACCCACAAAAAAATCGACTTTAATAACAAACCGCATTGGTTATGGCATTTTTTGTAACGACTTTTCTATAACGCCACATTATCGTCTCGTTGGTTGGTTTTGTGTTTGGACTTCTTGTTGGCGTTGTCGCAGCAATGCGAAAGCGAAACGAGATGGATACTATGAAATTGTTTTGATGGAGCAAAAAATGTCAAAAGCGAAAAGGAATCACTTGAATATTTTCGTCCTTTAGTAGATCGTAAAAAAACGGTATTTAAGTCTGGTCTGGTTTTGATATGCTGGTTTTGAAGTTAAGATTACGCTTGCAGCTTTCTCTCTAGTAGCCAAGGTGCTTTGGTACTAGGGTGTCAGGTTTTGACGGTTGAGCTCAGTTCGCGGCAAAATCAGAGGAGTTGTAGCGGATACAAGACAGCTGAAGGTTGACATCAAATTAAAGAAGTCGTAAAACGAAAGAAATAGTCTTAAGACTGAATGGTGAAATGAAAAAGGACTAATCGGCTTCACTGTAGCAATTTGTTGTCATTGAGAAGTTACAATGTGCAAAAGTTAAAGTTCTGGCTTGTAACTAATTGACTGTAATTGGACAGAAATTTGTTGTGAGAAACAATATTTTATATTTGAAATCATAGTAGAGACGCGCTATTACTTTCGCGGAAATGTTGAGAATACAAATTCAAATCGATAAATGTTTCTGAAAGTTACGAGCAAGGCTTTACATGCAAAGCAAGATTATGACAAAGGAACTGTGAAATATCAGTTAAAACATACAATAAGCTGCGAACAATACGTTTCAAATGCTATGGAAACCACTAACATAGGATGATTTACGAGCTGTAACAAACTTTTCCATTGTAATGTTCGAAAGTGAACAAACGAAATCGCTACCGCTTATCAAGTTCAACATGTAAAGTAAGTGTGACTTCCAATAGAACCTTAATGGAAGCCGGTGTTTTCGACGATCCGATGTACAAAAGAATTGCATTCAAATAGTCTTAATTTTGTTTATTTTATGCAAGCTCATGTTTAAGCCGATACTAAAATCGAATGGTAGCTTTTGCTTTTTCTACGTTATGTTCCAGTGTAAAATTTAATATGCGTTTTTTTAAAAGGTTGATATCTATTTGTGTGGAGCAGAATTTTTTTGATTCTGTTTATATCTGAAATTGTTCGAGCTCGGTGACCAATTGACGGGCCCGTTTCTCGAGAAAATGTGATTTCCGAATTTCATATTCGATGTTGGCGGTTGCTGTGTGGCACGTTGCACCGTCTTGTTGAAACCACATCTCTCTCACATTCATACGATGCAAATTCCGGAACAAATATGCCATCTATTTTGACACCAGCATGCAGTGCGCACTGCGCATCATACAGTGCATTTTCGTAAATGTAATGGTGTCTCCATGACTTGATTGGGATTTTCTTTCGCTCTAGATAAGGCAATGTCACTTCTGGATATAGCAATCGAGCCAAAGAGCCTCGTCTCGGAATAAAATTTTTCCGTAAAACAGTGGGTCAACTTCCTGCTGATTTTCGGTCTATGTATTCGATGGTAATACGACTTGAATTCTTGCAACAATTGGCTCTTGTAAGCCTTTTAACCGATATTCTGGCGCAAATTTTTTCACAATGTGGACAGACAAATCTCAACTTCTTGCTTACGCCTACAAATCAATAAATCCGGATTATGAGCAATGCTGCCTTCCACGACTGAAATATTTTCTGGATCTCGATCTTGTCGTTGGCTTACGGTCCAGTAAAAAAGTGGTTGTAAAACTTTGCAATCACATGGCGAATATTTCGCTCTGGTAGATGAATATGCGTTCCACAAAACTCACGAAGCGATCTTGGATTTTGCGCAACTGAGCACTGATTTCCGAAATTAATTTCCACGATTTGGAAACGTTGCTGCAGCATAAATCCGTCCATGGGGATTTGTGAGACCTTACTCACAAACAATGATCGTAACATTGACAGCTCTCATCAGCTTATTTGACAGTGGGTAGAAAAAACACCTTTTATTTGGAGAAAAACAAACCGTGTAAGCTATGTAAAACTGGAACTTTTTTTCTGAATCTATTGAAAGATGACTCTTATGCTGTAATAAAAGAAAGTTTTCTCATGCTGAAAAATAGAGTCAACAGACTATATTGTAATTATTTCAAACTGGCATCAAGAGTCTTTGAAATGAATCGTCCAATGATTTAAAATCTTGAAATACGAACTATGGTAAATTATAAAGGTAATCCATTCCGGTGGACAAACAGAGTTGACTCGAACAAATAGGTGTGAAAACTTTTTGGCTAAGACGTCTGTAAGCCATTAATAAATCTGCCTACCAGATACCCAGACAACTCATCAGACCATGGAGTTTGTGAGGTTTGACTCACTAAAAAATACCATCTATAAGCCTCTGATGTTCCGAGCTGGGCTCCGCTTAAGCAACGCTTTGACCCGGTCGTGCTGATTCTTTCGAAAACTGCTGGGTCGACTTCAAAAACTGCCACAGCTCATAGGCCGGTAAAGTGATGCTCCTCCTGCTTTACGCACTGTACTTTCTCAACGTATCTTGCTATGGCAAACCAGTTATTGCGAAACGACTGCTTACAAAGACTTTATGCTGGGCAGCATCGAGTATCTGTCACACAGTACCGGCAGTATGAGGTGCAAACCTTGCTGATTCTGTTAAGTTTTTCCATGAAGTACTCGTATCCTGTCAAGAATTTTCAAAAACAGAAGTTAACCTTTCCGTAGCTACGGCTAATCCTAGGCTCCATACGACCAATTTCAGCGTTCTTTACTACTTTAACTTCAACATTAGCTGCGTTTTATTTTCATCCAGAGTGTAGTAGGTATCCTGCATGCATAATAAAACGATTCAGAGTAGCACGCGAGTTCTTTTCTAGCAGACAGTTGTCATTTCAAAATTGGAACTGCCATAAAACCAACGCCGTTTTCAAATGTATGACTATTTATACTAGTTGCCAGGGTGACATGGAAACTTTTGAAAATTCCAACTATTCCAGTTGACATGACTTTTCGAAATACGTTCCACAGAGAGCACGAGTACGAACTCCACTGAATTCACAAGCATTCGTACTCTGGATGCTGTTGTTGTTTCGTGTGCAAATCGATATCCTGCACTACTCTGGATGTAAAATAAAACGCACCTATTGTTGCCAAAGTTTGAGCGTTTGCACACACTTGCGCTTCAGAGCTTCAACTCTGTCTTCTTTGAGTTCTCGCTCTAGCAGATTACTCCCGATACCACCATCTATTGGGATTACTCCCGATACCATCATCCCGGGCTCTTCTGAAGCTGTGCGGTATCTGCAAACAACAAGCGGGCAACTTTTGCGCTTGAAAATGACAATGCGCTTCCAAAAATACTTATTTCGGCACGCATCTCCCCAAATTTCAGCACTATATTGAAAGATGGAATCGATTGTTGCCTTCAATAGCTTCTGTTTCGTCTTACTAGGAACACCAATGTTGGCTCAGCGAAGTGACGACAACTGGAGCTCCATCACATGCCCTGTTAATATGATCCCAATAGGTCAGCTTGGTGTCCAGGTACACTCTCAGATACCATGGGCGTGACAGTTAGTATCCGTCGCTTCGTCAGCATGACAATCCCAGCTTACGCTCTTGAAACAATACCCGCACTTTTACCTCCGTCGATTTTAGCTAAATTATTTCCAACTGTCAGTTTGTCCCACAGCTGATTGATTTGACGTTTTTTGTACGATTGGGAGAAGCGGAGATATCAATGGAGCCGTACCTTCTTCTCGGTCACCATCTTTTACCCGAAATCTGTCGTTACTTCTTAGGTTTTCGGAATATTTTCCACTGCCTCAGAATTTAGTTTGTAGCCGCAAAATTTTTATCCGAGACCTCAGGGAGCATACATATTACTTCACTTATCATACTAAGATGGTGTACATCTTCCAGCTTTTTCAGATTAGTTTGAACCACAAAAAAATATTGCTGCGAAACAAATTGGCTTTTTTTATTTTGTGTTATTTTAGAGCTGTTTTTGTTGTTTTTTTGTTTTTATTTCAAGCAAGCAAGAAAGAACAGGTTGTTTAGTATTACTATGAAGCTCCTAAAGTGAATACGAGGGAATCCTTTTCGAAGTTAGTTTATTTGTAGTTGTTCAGACATTTTGACCTTCATTGTTTTCAAATTCCTGAACGTACAAGCGTATTGCTCTTCTTCGAAATTAATGTTTATAGTACACAATCATATTCCTTTTACACAAGAAAACTGCAAATGACAAAAATTGTGTTTTCTTTGATGCAATAATTTCAATCCATTATAAACAATTTTCTGGAAATTTTCAGGTTTGAACCGCCATGTTAAACAACGATTTAGACGCTATCAACAATTTTGTAGTATGTCCGCCTAATACATATATATGGAATACATTACATTGACTAAAAAACCTACAGTTTAATGACAAATTTTTATGGAGGTTTGATTAAAAATTTGAAATAAATCAAAAACTAGCTTTAATGTTCTTAAAAATAGAAATAAAATATTGCTTTGTCGTCCAATTAGCGCCTGATAATAAATCAATTTGAGTATACAAGACTTCTATTTGTATTAAACGTATTATTTAGTGTTCGCTTGTTTCTTAGAGCCTACACAGGCAGGCTCTTAAGCTACTAATTTACTAATGATCATTTATATCTAAATTAGTAAGGTAACAGTTGACTACATACAGCCCTTGCGTAAATGACGAATACTGTCAACGGCTGTCTGTCACTCACAGCAATTAATTTTTAAAAGTGGAGAAATTGAAAGTGTTTTAAGTGTATGTTGCATCTTTTATGTTCTGATAAACGAAGTTGGAGTACAGACCGCTCAAGAACTATATTTAAATTTTTTGAATATTTTGAATTTAAATTTGACATCTCAAAAAGTTCTCCTTTTCTTCTTTTTTAATGCGAAAAGCGACTTTGTACAAGGGAATTATGTATTAAATCGGGAAATTCTACTTAATTTAAGATATGATCAAAGCGTGATGACTATTTAGCGATATTCTAAATGATTGGTAATTAGATTATTTAGTGGTAGTTAGTCCAAATTACCTGATGACACACAGCACTTAAATTATCATTTATGACAAATGATCATTTAGTCAGCGCTGCTATGTCTACAGTATTATTCTAAATATTTTTGTAAATCAAGAATGATTTTTGAATTGCATGCGAGTGATTTCCATTGATCAACAGCTACTTAATTTAAATTTGGATTTCCTTAATCACCTTGTCAAACTTAACTTAATCAGCCTCCGGCCGAAATCAATTCAGCATAAAATCAAACTTTTAGTGCTTGTGCTGAATGAAAAAGTAAATAATAATGAAAACTACTCAGTTTAAAGGGTGATGCAATAGAAATAATATTGAAAACTTTCGCTTGTTAAAATGTTGGCTTGTACATAATTTAAGGTGCGCCTCCGGATTTCTACCATAAATGGAGGATAATTTATTATTTGCGTATGCTATTCATATATGGTGATTATGGCAATAGCCAGACCTATACTGGCCTACGGATGCTTGGTCTGGTGGCCAGCTGTAAATAAGACTACCTTTGCCAGCATGACGAATAGAGTCCAGTGGTTGGCGGCTCTCTGTGCCACATGTGCCTTAGCCTCGACTCCTTCGTCTGTACTGAACGTCCTGCTTCATATGCCTCCGCTTGATTTCTTCGTTAAGGGCGCAGCTGCAAAAGCTGCTGTCAGGCTTAGGGAATCGGGACACTTCGAGTCACGATCCTTCGGTCACAGCAGTATTGAGCGGGGGTACGCAGGTAGCACCGACTACTTGGTCCCCACTCTGTGCTTTGAGCGGGGATATCAAGCAATTGTGGGGGATGGGCTGGAGTGGAATCAGCAAAGGGGCGCAGCAGCTCTTAGCATCTACACTGACGGCTCTAAAACGGCTGCTGGAGTGGGTGCTGCAACATGTTCTGCAGCATGTTCTGCAGATGCAACTATTGAAGCAGCTTTCAGGCTTCCTAACCAATGTACTATTTTTTAGGCGGAGGTTTTTGCAATACGTAAAGCCGCAGACCTAGCACACGCCAGAGATACCACAAGTGAGGAAATCAACATCTTTATAGACAGTCAAGCAGCAGTCAAAGCTCTGATGTCTTACACATACAAATCGAAGTGTGTACTGGACTTTATTCAGGCCCTGAACAGACTGGGCAACCACAGTAGAGTCCGAATTTTCTGGGTTCCTGGTCACAAGAGCATTGAAGGAAACGAGAAGGCGGGTGCACTAGCCAAGCACGGAGCTAGCCTTCTCCTGTCAGGATCGATTTACATTTTAACTCCAATCCAGACGATCAAATACAAAATCGACTCCAATATGATGCAAGGTGCGATGTGCAGATGGCGTGCAACTCAGACCTGCAAGCAAACCAAAATCATGTGGGGGTCATACAATCACGCAGCGACGAAGTTCCTGCTCGATTTAACGCGGACTGACTGCAGGCGGCTGGTCGGTGTCATAACTGGGCACTGTCTTGTAACAGCTCATGCCATGAAAATGGGGCTCCTAACCAGCGACACCTGTAGGAAGTGTCAAGAGTCGGGAGTCTCTGAAACAATCCAACACCTTCTGTGCCACTGCCCGGCACTGGGGAAAACCAGGCAACGCTGCTTCGGTGAGCCCTGGCTGGTGCATCTATCACATGTGGCGGAGCAGAGGCTGAAGGACATACTTCAGTTCGCAAAAAAGTCCAGGGCCTTCGATGGCCGTTTGGACTGAACTTTCTCCGGGTTCATTTATCTGGTATCGCTACGGACCAAATGGGTCTATGTGTGGCCATGTGCCAGCCAGTTGAATCTAACCTAACCTAAGCTATTCATAAGCTCATCTACAACAGCTAGGGTGGCCTATAAGTATCGATCAAAAGCATACTAAAACAATAATTCTAATTTTTCTATTTTAATGTTCATGCGTTTCATTCGATAAAGTTTACAAATAAAAACATTCGATAACGAAATTCGCAAAGAAAATAAGCAAAAAGGAAATTACTGCACAATAAATTCAATTTGTGCGACCATCATGGGCACTCAAGAGAAATCTGATGAACGAATTAGTCTGTATTTTTGCTTTTGGTACGGAATTCGGAATTTTGTATTCCAGTTGAGTGATAACCTACTATAACAGCATCTTCTGTATTGACTCTTTTGGTACTTTGTATGTATACGTACATATACATCATAAATGGAAAAAAGAATAGCATTGAATCTTCCAATAGCGACAACCAAGGACAAAAAGGACGAATAAGACCAAAAAACGTTGGTAGCGCTGATGACGAACATTCAAAGCGTGATTGTAAGACCAATAAGAAACTCTTCCGACGTCTATATTCTATACTGTTCTATCGATATCTAGACACGAATATTCACTTCGTTTTTAGTTCTTTTCCATATACAAGTTGATTTGCTTAAATCTAATTTCAAATAAGGATGCTATTCGAATTCGTCTTCTTTTCGCTTATGATAGTTTTCTCCGGGTAAATCGGGTTCGTAAACTTTTTCTTGTCATCGTAGCCATGAGTGTTTTGAGAGAGGATGTCTTCAAGAAGGTATATTGGCTTGACAGCTTTGCTGAAAACTAAAAATATATAAGAAGTTTTGCCGTATACTATTTTGTATCTTAAATTGATTATCGATTTGCGCTGAAGTGTTTGAAGGATGATAGAAAATGAATTAATAATTTTCCCAGTTTCAAAATATTATAATAAATTCAAAATACATATTATTTTATTAATTCAAGATACATATTATTTTTTGAAAGAAATTAAGAACAAATTTTATTTTATAGTCATAATGTACTCTTTATTATAACAAATTATTATAATAAATGTCAACATTTATTATTTGCATGCAATTATTTATCAATCAGGTAGTTTTAATTCATTCCAATTTGGAATTTCACGTGAAAAATGTTTACGTAAACTTTCTATGTTTGGTTTGTTTTTTAAATGTATTGAAATCTCATTTACAAAAGACAACATAAATGAAGCATGGTTGACATTTGCATCGTAAACTGTCAGCAGCAACTCTCAAATCAATCAACTGACAGGGTTATACTATAATACCAATGCCACATCTCCCTATACAAATACTCTTGATACCATAGCACAGACAATTCGATTGATGAATGCTTGCAGTTTTTCATCGGCGACGACAGGGAATTTCTTTTGACTGTGGCGTACAAGTCAGAGTAATAGTCAGTGAAAGAGTCATTGGAGTTGCAATTTGCTGACTCATAAAATGACGATGATATCAATAAGAAATGAGTTCTCGAAGGAACGTTGCAATTTAGTTATTTCACAAAAAGGAAAGAATGAATTGGCTTGGTTGGACACGGATGTCGTCAGCTACGATTTATCTGTACTGTCTATGTTTCCGAACTCCAGTAAGTCAACTTTACTTGCATCTATGCAATAGTGTGCGTTGTGATAGTACTACTTTATATCGAGGATGATTGTTTTTTTTTATACTAATGACAGTAGGGGCTAAGCTATAGATGGAAATAGGTTTATTCAATTAATTAAAGAAAAATCATATAAAAAGTATGTTAGAAGAAAAATAGATAAATACCATTTTTCAAAGCTGATAACTTCAGTAAGATTAGGTCAGGTTCCGCTGGTTGATATAAGATCAAGCATAGGTCTTCTGGTCCGTAACGATAGAGCTAGAATTTAAAGGATTAGTTTAAGTGGTCATCGAAAGCCACATACCTTTTTGTAAATCGAAATGTGTTTTTCAACCTCTACTCTTCCACGTGCATTATATCCACCAGCCAGTTTCACCGAAGCAGCGTTGACTGGTTTTTTCCCAAATGCCGGTCAGTGACACAGGAGATGCTAAATTGCCTCTGAGACTCCGGGCTGCTGTCACTTCCTACAAGTATCACTTGCTAGGAGTCGCAGTTTAATGGCGTGACTTGGTACAAGACAGTGGCAAGCAATTATACCGACCAGCCGTTTGCAGTTAGTCTGGGATGATTCAAGAGGTCCTTCGCAAATGACTCAACTATCACTTTCGGTTAACTCATTTTCAGTTGTTACCTACTTGTTACCAATGCTTCCATCTATAGTTACAATGTTTCAGGGTTTATGGAACGTTATTTTAGGATAAGTCAAAGAAAAGTTTTCTCTCATATTCATCAATACATTCTCAAATAAAACAATCTTAGCGCGCCAATCTGATCTTATTTAATGTTAAATAATCTTAGCGCTCCAATCTGTTCTTATTTAATGTTAAATTGGTGAGAAAAAACAATGGTGAGTTTTTCACGAATACATACCCAATAACCTTCCCCACATACAAATTAAATCGCCAAATCTTATACACTTCGTTAATTTTCAAAAAACAATTCCTATACCACCACCGAATCACACTTTAACAGTCGCTTTATCAGAATTCGTGCACTAGTCGGAATCACATTTCGTTAATTTCGATGAGTTTAACTTTGGTAGTAAAACTACGTTAAATATTCGACACGCTATGCTCATATTATATTAAAGCTGGATTCCTTTTTTGACGTTGCGGCGCCAACTATACGTTTTTGTCGTTAGACTACGAATAAAAAGTAGATTCGGTTTAATTGCGACCAGAAATCGACCCGGAAAATCAACAAATCAACCTCGTTCAAAGTTGAAGGACGGACAGTCTTTTGTGGTTTGTCGTGTTCGTAGTTGCGTAATGTTTGGTTGACCTACATTGATTTCAAGGTTTTGCGTTTAATGTCAGCGAGGGTAGAAGCGTAGTTAGTAGAGGTTGAAGGTACTTGGATTGTTCTTGGTATAAATTTGAATAAGTTTTGTGTGACTTGGCTAATAACTCTTTTCAATGCTCTTATGCTCTTCAAATGAAAAGGCTACGAAAGTTAAACTTTGTAAATCTCCATCCATCACATTAAACCATTAGAGAGACTGATTTTTTAAGAGAAGTATAGGAAATATCTAGAGGTAATCTACCCAACAACAGATTGGATACAATGAAAAAATAAAAAATGAATAAAGAGTAAATAAGTAAATACATAAGTATTCAAAATTAAGTAAAGAAAGAAATAAATAAAGTATAATTAAGTGCAGCAACATCCAGCAAAGTGAGATTAGTAATTCGGCAGAAATAGGTAATAGGCAGCATAATAAAAAAAAATTAAAAACAAAAACAGGAGAGTGAACAAGAACAGAGGACCAAGTTGAAGACCGTAATGAGTGATTAAGAGTCTCAAAACAGGAGGGTGAAGAAACTGTCATCACGAGCATAAGATAATTCAAACACAATGGAGGACCTGATTAACCTTACGGGTTGCCGCTCAATAGCTAAAGATGTTTAAAAGGATGATAAGTAGCCAGGGCAAATTTTAAAGTTCTAAGTTCACTTCTCATCTAAGTAAACTCCGCGCTGCTCAAGGAGAAAAATGCTTAGAATTAACAAACGTTCATTGCAGAGTATATACGGGAGACTTTATTTAAAAATTAAGGTAGTACGTGCAAGCCTGAGAGTTGCATTTGAAGCGAGGATACCACACTTGACTACAATTTTCAAGTATAAAACGGACTAGAGTAATAAACAAGAGGGCATATGCAGTAATACTAAATAAATTGTGGTGGGAATGAACTGCTTTTCAGGATATGAGTATTGAATTTCAGCTTACGATCAAAAGTGACCTCAAGATCAGATCAAGGTTCGACAGAAGAGAGGATAGTACCACAAATAACATAAGGAAAGACATGAGAGTGAAGCTTTAGAGCCTAGAACACTGAATAGCACTTGAAAAAATTAAGGGGCAAACAGTTTAAGTTACACCAATCAGAGAGAGGATGCAAATTTTCCTGAAAAAGTAGAGGGTCAACAATATTTTTGATCACCTGCGCCAACTGCATAGAGTAAATGCGATGATTTAAAAAGCTTTGAGAAGATCAGTGATGAACAGACTGAACCAAAGTGGTTCTAAGATATAACCTTGAGGTACACTTGAAAAAGGAGATAAAAGTAAGGAAGATACGCCAAAGAAGAAGATACCACAAGTGTAACTAGTTTAAAAAAAAGTGGAGATCCAGGAAAGCAAAGGTTCACTGACGCCATAATGCTTTAATTCGACAAGAAGCAGCATATGATACATAGTGTCAAAAGCTTTGGCAAAATCAGCATAAATGACATCAAAGAGACAAAGAGGGGAGACACAAGATTTTTCGCGAAAAAAATGGGAATACCATCCGGGCTAGGGTTGGAGTCGATTGAGGACAAAAAAAATTCAACTTCAACAGGATTAGTCACAATAGAGCAGAGAAAAACAGTGAAATCGAAAGAAAAACAGTTAAAAGCAGGAGTATATGCCGAGACCAGGGAAAAAACATAGCACATAAACAGGGAAAAAACATAGCAAAGAGATTGCAAAGGTCAAAAGGATTGGAAGCAGTAAATGCATTAAATACTAGGAAGTTAAAAATGGAGAAAGAGGCTTTTAAGGAGCGGACAAAAGATCAGAAACTTTTAGGGTTATTCGAGTTCAAAGAAGATTCAACAAATGAAAAATAATTGAGCAATGCTATTCTCATAAGAGCGTAATCGAGAGAAGATGGCATGATCTTCACCACATCGAGAAGTCAAAAATTTCGACCGCCAAAATTTTTATCTATAAGCTTTGCCCTCGCGGTTAATTAAGAAAGATCGCGTGGCTGCGAAAACAGAAAACAAGATTATATGCCGAGATCAATTTCAGAAGCATAAAGTAAAATATCGAAACAGTGGAATCAATTTTGAGGTTCCGGAAGCAATTAAAACAATTAATGGAATTTGTATCAACAGAGAAGCGGTAAAAATATTAATTTTTTTAAAGCTAATCCGACGATTTAATGCGATTGACTAGCTGACAGAAAGGAGAGAATGATGTGGGTCAGACTGCTTGTAAGGTATTTAAACAGGGGATAGTGAAAAGAGAGATGACTCAATATTAAAATTGATGAGGTCAAGGATCTTGCTATTGGCATTAGGGAAACAGTTAAACTGAAAAAGTGATCAGGAAAAAAGAAATGGAAGCTAAGGCAATAAAAAGGTTGTAGATAGACACAATGTGAGCAAAAGAGGACTCCAATTGTACCGAAGGTATATTGAAATAAACAATTGTTGAATTGCTGATCAAAATTGCATCAAATCAAGTGGGTGTAGCACTTGAAGGATACAATTTATAAGAAACCATAAGCTATAAGAATAAAAAATCAAAATAGATACATGTAGAAACATTTTATGATTCGAATCATTGTTAGAAGGGAAATTAAATGAAAACAAAAAGTGATGCCTATTCGCAGAATAGCCTCAGTACGAATTCAGCAAAGGTTAATAATATCCTTCGTAGATAAACAATCCCTTTTCAACAAACTCAGAAAATTTCTCGAATTATTATATCAAAGCACGAAAGAGACGGTGTGGATGGAATTTCATTTATCGGAACTACTTTCTACAAATATTGGTTAACCACAAAGATGCAAACTTAGTCCTGATCACTTTATTATCCACATTAATGACATTTTAGAGGAAATTACTAGGTGGTATTGAAAATCGCAGCATATTATTAAGTTTAATCTATGCGGGTAATGTATCTTCATTGTTGAGTATTGTGGTATGCGATGGAATCCATTTGCTATTTTATTAACTTGCCAGCGAAAATGGCTATGAAGAGAATATACTGCGAAATCGAAAATGAAAATCCTTCTCTTTATCTAAGAGAGATTATCAGAACATGAAAGAAATATCGAGATCAGCTAACGTACCCAGTATAGAGAAATCTACAGAAAATTACTACTCTTAAGTTACATACCATACCGGGAAGACTAATCCATCACGGGCATGTCATGCAATGTGATGTAAAAGATTGTCCTTCTTATTGGTATATGCCCTATTTTTAGCAGAAATAGATTTTCTTTTTTTTCGCGAGGGCACACTTATGGAAACACTTATGGATCTAAATATCGGACGCATGTAATGCTAGAATTTTAAACAGTTGAAATAAACCAACCAATTAGCAAAACAGAGACCAGGTATATGAACTCAATAGCATGAACTTCATAGCTTGGGCATTTTTAATTATTTATAATAATTCCTTTAGAACAAACCACATAGCGACTTAAACTAAAAATAAGCATTGCAATGAAATTTAAAAATTTGCTTAGTAAGAAAGTTAAAAATAATTTTGTCACTTATTACAGCGGCATTTTTTTAAGATACAACCAAAGCTTCATAAAGTTAGTAGAATATTGATGAAAATGACAAATCTTTGCAAATCCTTCACATTATGGACTACAAATCGTTTTATCGTTGATTATGCCAGACCTTATAATGGTACCCTGCTTCAATTATTAAAATAATTTTTGAAGATATTTCACGTCTGAGCACACTCTCCTTCCTAGATGGTATATTCATTATTGACCGGAGATTTCATGATGTCATGAACCAAAAGGACTTTTTCTTATGCTAGTGTCTAAAGGCAATACATTTCACCTGAGTACAGAAGAAGGTTGCTGTTATCAAAGATGATAACAGAAATTAGGTGTGTGGTCGAATCTTTGAACGGTAACATTGCACGAAAATATAAATTCTTGCAGTACTTTATATAAAAGCGTCGGTTGTTTGCATGGCAGTTATGGCAAAATATCTGAGATTAGAAATTAAGCAAAATTAAAATACAATTTATGAAAAGTAGAATAGATGCATGAAGTACCTTCTCTGTGCCAAGATGCTTTGAGTCAGTGTTGGAACCGAAAAAAGCTAAGTTTAAACTGGATATTTTTTATGTAAGTGAAGATCGTTTCAAGATTCAATTGACTGACTCTTTTCAATTTTCACATGATCTATCTTATTTGATCAAATTATGAAACAATTAAGATATTTTTTCATTAAAATATGTACAATCGGCACCTAACACAATTAAAGCAGAAGTAAAATATGTTAAAATTTACTTTGTATTCCGATTGAAATCCTCAATATCCTTGTTAAAAGGAAGGATTACCCACGGTTCTGACGTCGCTAACCATAATCAATCAAAATTCAAGTCTCAAACTTTTGTTTGTTTCGACTTTTATCCATTAATGTCTGTTTTAATTTGCTTTTTTTCTTAATTTGCAATCATTTTGTATCCGACTATAGATAAATTGTCTAATATGAAAATTTGCGACATTTTTCCACACATATCTGATTTTATATTTGACATGTCTTATTTTAGTTTGTAATAAACATGCCATTTTAGTAACGCGATTGAAGATGCCTTTTCTAAGATATTATTGGTCAGAAACCTTCGCATTTCAGTTTATCGAATACACTTGTATTTTTTCAACAGTAATCAGCGAAATTATGAAAAATCAACAGATAATTGCTCTTGAGCTCAAACTCGAAGTGTCCGAATTACCGACAAATCAATCACCAATGTATCCAAAACATCATATCTTGACGTAAACAAACCTCTCAGCAATTTACATTTATATTTTTACTCACTTCATTCGCATCATTTATCTTTCACTCATCAGCCAATTCATTCAGTTCTATAGCTTCCAGGATATAGCTTCTTCTATTTTTACAGCTATTTATTTATTCATCTTTCTGAAGCTAGTCTCTGACTTTGTCGAAACTTTCAATGTTTTCATTGTATTTGCTTGCTGTTTTCTTCTCCATCGCTCAAGTCAACGAATACAAATCTTAATATTTTCCCGGTTGTTATTGAAAAACAATAAAATTGTCAGTAAAACAATAAAGTAACAATAAACTAATAAAATCAAGTTCGTAAATTTGATGATGATAATAATAATGGCAAACAATATTCTGTGATGGCAAACAATATTCTGTGATTGACTTTTAGTCAATTTTGTTATAGCACGTGTTTACTGAAGTCGGCAATATTTGCTCATTTTCGTAGCCCACACTGGGCGCCGAAGTACTTCATGATTTGTTTCTGTGTTGGATGGTAATTATTAGTCAAACGAGGCTACATTTAAAAAAAAAACGAAGCAAACATAAACAAATAACAAACAGAAGTGATTTTCAATAAATATTGAGTTAGTATAGCTACAGGGAAACGTAATTTTGTCCTTAATGATTCAAGACTTCCAAATTGGTTGACTTCTAAGTACCCGATGTGATATTACTAAATTTCCTCTTGATATAAGATAGAAGTATCATACCTGTAAATTGTTTACAAACAAATGTCATGCTGATTTGTATGAGTGGGAATCTACTTTAATAAATTTCTAATAATACATTTTCAAGTTCTCGAAACATATTCTTGAAAGAGAAAGTTTTGGAATATTTTGTGGGTTATCTTAGCTAAGTTATGAAGTTTATGGAATCAAAAAACATGCAAAATTTCACGTTTTTAGAAGAAAAACATTTTTTAATCTTGACCCCGCTCTAACTTAGTATTTAAATTAATTGATAAAAAAACATTGTTGTTTAGTTCAGTCAATTTGTAACTGTTTTTCAGTCAATATGATTTAAAAATGCTGCGAATATCCAGTAAAGAAAATCGATGTATGTGTGCAGAGCTATTTTAAAAGTCATTGGTGCAAAATTCATGAGTTTCTTTTCGAATTGAATTTTTTAATGCTTCGGATAAATTCAGTTAGTCTAAAGTCACATTTAGCTATTTAAAATAATTTTTATTTTTGCTTTATTTTGAAATTATTTTCATTTCAAAATATTATTCAAGTAAACTTCTAAGCGAAGCGCATATTGTTCTTAATCTTTGGTATTTTAGGTTATACTAGGACTATAGGTATTCTTAAAATTGAAGCTCAAAGACCATTTAATTGTTTTCGATTTACCGCACCTTGCAGATTTGATCTCATTCCACATTCCACCTTTCGCCTACCATTGTATCGCCAAAGATATCAAATTTAGAATATGAAAAATATCTGGCTTTCTTGTACGGTAGCTTGGTTTTTGCGTTTCGTCCCCTCTTCAATGCATTGCAGTGCAGGTGAAAAATTTTCGACTGAGCTTAATTTAACTTTCTCTTCCCAGCTCCTTCCTCCCAGTAAAATTATATTTTCAAAATAGAAGCGAGAGAAAAAGACATTGCACGTAATCTTCCAAGGTCGTAAATCATACACCTACAATCCGATATTTTAGCTGGAATGAGCAGGTAAAAAAGGAAAAAAAATTATGCCAGGATGGTATCCTATTTTTAAACTAGAAGAAAAAATAGTATTTTACATTTAAAGTTTGGGAAGCAGATTTCTGGTGGTGTTTCTCTTGGTTGATGTTTTCAATCGTTGAATTTTTAGGGCTGTGTTGCGTTTCTGGTTAATTGCGACGGTTGTGTTTATGTGCTACGATGTTTATTATTTTTCGTTTTGCATGTATTATCATTAAATAATCAACATTGAATATCAGCCGGAGTATTGTTTACGACGAATTGCGAGCAACCTCAAAATTATAGCGCCAAAGTACTAACTGAGAGAATTCAGTTTGAATTCTAGTTTCAATATCTTATGTTCTTCCTTAAACATCGAAAACCTACTCTCAGTGCCTGAAGTAACCCTTAATTTGCATTTGATTTCCATGGACTCTCTCTTATGTCCCTTTCTCCCTTCACCATTTGACCTGTATGACTTTGACCTGGTAGTCGCCACTTAATTTATTACAACCTGGTCCTTAAATGAAATTCGCTCGTGGCATCCGGTATTGTAGTGTGGGTACTTTTTGTTCCACTTTCATTTCAAGAGCACTCCATCTAGCTCGTTTTTCGTCTACACCCATTCATTCTTTCTGTTTCCTCATACCCTTCACACATGACAGCAAGAATGAATTTCTGTACATTTTCAACTTTAACTGCAGTTTTTTTTTTCATCACAATCACTTGGCAACGTTCTGGTCGAGAACGTAGTTTTTTTCGTTTTTCACTTCACCGCCGGCTCCTTTCTATCTCTTTGTCTACCAGAAGTATCCTTTTCGGATACTGATATTCTAGTTATTCTATTTTTTTGAACTTTACTCTCCAGAAGGCAGACCAATGGTCTGACTAAAAACACCGGCAAATCGTTTTTCGGAAATGTCGGTAAAATGAACCAAACTGTCGTAAATCTCATAGTTGTTTTGTCTGCCGTATGATATAAAATCTCATATGATATAAAAAGGATCCGTCCGTTCGTTGGTGTTTTTTTAGTTGAATTCGATTGTTTTAGCGCGTGATCTTCAAGCCGACGGGAGCATTGTGTAATATAAAAGTTTACAATGTTTTATTTTCGTTGTGATCTCGGCTTATTTGTAGATGTACACAAAAATTTGTACTATGCTTGTGATAAATTTGGTACTGCATCGAAGTAGTTGAGGAGACGAATGATGTTAAAGAGAATTAAATGAAAGGAAAATGGTAGTAAAATGAGTGAAAGATGAAAGTGGAAAGAAGAAGTAGTTACTTTGGTTGTTTTTCCAACAAAGTAGGTGTTTGAAATCGGAAAAGAATTTAATGTGTGATTTGCTTTCAATGTTTTTTGTTTGACGAAAATGTTTGTACTTTGACAAATATTTGTAATCAATGACATATCGGGTGGAAGCATACTGATTAGTTTTTACAAATCTTGTATTTTTGATTAACACTCAAACTGAATTGAAAAAATCAAAAACTTATAAAATTTCTTTTCTCTTTGTTTACAGGTAAATACAAACAACAACAAAAACACAACTAGTAAGTATAAAGAATAGATCGCAAGAAAAACAAAATTATTAATTTTGCATATCTTATCACAATAAAAGCACTTATAATGCAGATACGAAAATTTAAAATCCCTATGAGAACATTTCAAAATAATTTATATTTGATCTATTCAGAGAATTACCTACTTCACCAAAATTTGCAGCCTTATTTCAAATGAGTATACATCCCAGGAAAACGCTTCAAATGTTTACGAATAAAATTTATTTACTGTGCGTCTTGTGTAATTTTCACCGAACATCCCTTATCATCTATTCACTGCATTCACCTGCAACCATCTGCCAGAATCTCAAATATACAAAGCATATCTGCATCGAAACGTAAAAAAATTCAATACCTAAAAAAGTTTCCTTAAAAGAATCCATCGAATATATTCGTAAATTGCAAGAAACTTCAGACCAGACCATCTCCCTACCCAATATTAAAGGTAACGTGTTTGAATTCCTGTGGGTGGCATAGGTATAAGTGTGTCTCGTAACCCAGTACGCCAGCCTCGTGACTCGTTACCATAAAAGTATAAAAAGGCACGCATATAATGTTAATGCCATATCCTTATTCGTGTATTACACCTTATCGCTAAATAGAATCCCCTTTAATGCAATCGGCACGTCCCGGCTGGTGCTTCTTTACGAATTTCACTGGTATTGCTGATCTAAATCGAAGTTTTACATTTGCTGCTTGTAGCACGCAGAGAGTAGAAGCAAGGGATGAAAACCCTTGTGTCTACTATTCTGCATGTTCCTCTAAAAACTTCACCTTGGCTTCCATTTTTATATCGCACATGCTAAATATGCCATCTTGCCACACTTTCCAGCGACGTAGAAGGGATGGTAAAGTCAAAAGGCCTCGCGAAAATGACGGAAAGCATGATAAAAAAGGCTTATTAAATATTTGATTTACGACCAAAAAGCGATTGGCTCCCCAAGTTTCCGATGTTGGCGACGCTAGGGCTGAGCTCGATGAAAAATGACGGAAATCAAATATGTTGTTATGCCTATTTTTAATAGTACAGGAGTTACTATTTCTGTTTTAGTTTGGTTCACTTGTGGAAGAATAAATCAAATAAAAATTTGCCAATGAATTGATGTGCAGTAAGGTGATATAAATAGCAATGTATGGCAGAAATATTTGGATGTTAAGAAATTAATAAATCATTAGATCTATTAATCATTAAACACAAAAATAAAATATCAATGAAAACACATCGAGCTTAGATTTTTAATATTTTATCGCTTTAGATTAATTGATCGTAAAGTATTTACCTTTCGTTTTCTGTTATCGTTTATTGTGTTCGCGGTTTTAAAATTTCCATAACCCTAACATGATGATAAATTACCAACCAGACAGTTCAACCTAACATTAGTCTTGGGATTTTGTGAATTTTTTTCATCTTTTTTTTCTTTTTTTTCATCTTTCTTTCGACCACAGGATAGTTTCGAGTTTAGTTTTTCTAGCTCATTTTTCGCACGAATCTGTTGGTTTTAGATTTAAATTTAACATTTCTTTGTTCAACCGTTTATTAAATATACTTCAAATTATTCAAATGAAATATTTATGGCATACCAATCTAGCTGCAACTGTGTATTGAGTAGGGCAAAATCTTTCATCCGAACGAATTTCTAGCATATAAAGCTTATATTATATTTTAATGCTGACTAAGAACTTACTTAAACTGCCAATTTTAAAAGCGGATCAATTGTTTGTTGGCTATATTTATAAATGAAGTTTAGTAATTTTAAGTGAAGTTTAATATAGCTTAATCTTTAGTTAATGGGTAGTTTGGCACAACGTAAGTGCAGGATGATCAAAACTGACGCAACTTAAGGGTTCATTCTACTTTCGAGAGAAGAAAAATTACAAAAATACAATTTTTAGAATTTTTTTTCTTAAAAACTACAATGGTTATTAACTTCATTCTCTTTTTATATGAAAGATATTGTCTTTAACATTTCAAAACAGTACATATTATCTATTTATTTATTTTTTAGTCTTAAAAATTGTCGACAAAGGGAGATATGTATGTCGATGGCGGGAGCGATAAGTTATATTAGTTTGAAAATTAAAATGTGAAAATTATGCAATTTTCGTTTATAAAAAATACTAAGTTTTTACGATAAAATTATAATTGTAGTACCAACGATAGCCACTAATATTTAAAATAATGTATTTAAATTTCAGCCATTCCACCGATTAGAAAAACATGGTTTTAAGGAAAACGCGTTTAAAGTTATATGAATAAAATGTCTATATTAAATGCATACTTACGCTTAATCAACGATACCAGCTGCATACAAAATTCCTTCAGCTTCCTCAAACTCTTCATTTTCAGATACTGTTTCCATTCTTCGAGCCGTCCTGGCCTCTTTTGTCTCATGAGAAGTAATGCGTTCGGCATAATTAATTCGCACTGCATCCTTTTTGCGCGCTAATTCCTCTCTTTTTGGGCCAATGGTGATCCCCACGTCCTCCATAATTTTTAGAAGAGGCTGAAATCCTTCGTTAAAAGTGCATGCGGCACAGTAGGTGCAAATATCGAGTACCTTTTTTCCACAAAATATATGTTTAGGAGCTAACTGGCATATACACTGATTGAAGCTTTCATTATTATTCTGTGTTTTTGCACCTAGACATCTCTCAAAGAGATCAGCGCGAGTAAAATTTTCATGAATGGGCTTCAAAATATCTTGAACATCTTTATCTAATGGGGGAAGATGCTGGTAATCTTGCCCAGTAGTTTGAGCCTGCTGCCATTTACACCACGACTCCGGACCTGGTGGACAATATTCGTGTTGCGGTTGCTCATTTGTAGATATTTTATGAAAAAATGTTGCCCAAATTGCTTTTTTCATATCCTGCACTGAATTGGGGTTTTGACGTATTGCCAGTCCATAATAAATTGGCAGATCAGCTATCAATTTATTTGTGAGTTGCAGAAGTTTAACAGTTTTGTGCTTTTTTGCAGCCTGTGATGTTTCGGTGTCTTCACTTTGCCTCGATATTTTCCATAGTTGCGCGAGCTGTCTTTTTGCTTCTGTAGCTCTTTTATATATACGTTTTTTTGCATGTAGCTCACATTCTTTTTTTTAATAACCAAATCATCACCATATGGTTTAATATCTATTAAAGTCATTACCAATATAATTGACATATTTTACTCCGTATAGTTCGGCAGACCGTTGAAACATTTCAACCACACCGTCAACTTCAATTTTTCTAGCACTGCCGGTATGATTTGCGGTACACTCATCTCTATGGTTCTCGTACCATGTGTTATACTCAACAGTGTCTTCGTTATGTTTCCAGCCTTCAAACGCTTAACATGTACTGCACTTCACAATTATGTCAACAATTTTATTACTATACTTTGCAATCAACGTTAGAACACCCAAAAGAGAAATATAACCTCGTTTTGCCCATGATCCATCACCGGACACCGTCAAATAAGTTTCTTAAGTTTCGATTACCGCGGAATTTCCTTTTTTTTCCAGATTGACCTGGTCGTCTGAAGTTTGTTTTGCTGAATTTTTGATCCATTTTGCACGATCTAATTTCACCGATATACGAAAACAAACTAAACAGCTCCAACCATTAAAATAACGCATACACTAGCCCTAGTAGGTTAGGTAGGCACCCTAGTAGGAATATTCATATCAAGATTTGACAGCCTTTTACTCAAAATTTCTCGTACAAATATACAACACACGCTAAAACCAGCTTCACATGTAAGTGGAAAGGGCTAAAATAAACACAGTGACTATCTGCATCTCAACCTTATCATAACCTAAAATACCTGGAATTTCTCAACGAAAATTTAACACAGCACTTTTGAGAGTATACACTTTCAGAAAATACAAAATGAAAAAAAAAAACGTTTTTTTTAAGCTGCAAAGTAGAATGAACCCTTAAGGGTCATTTTTACGCGAATCTAATAGAGAAACGTATAGTCTAAACGGAATTCTATACCATACGTAGAAACGTATAGTATAGAACTCAAATATCAACACATTTTGACATGTTGTCTCTTTTGTATATCAGAATCATTATGAATTATTCCCTACCAATACTCGGAAGGGGAGGCTCGATTGTAGAATAAAAAATGCACGAACCATCGGCAAACAAGGATCTCTGTTAAATCAACAGATAATCGCGATGTACAGTCCATGCAAAATTGGTGGAAGGGGATAGCTTTGAAGACCTGCAGCTTTGAAGTAGCGCTTGTAAGAGAGACAGTTATCTATTCCAGTTTGAAATTTTTGACCTTGGAAATAAGAGTAAGTTTGGATAAATATTTGAGAAAAAATAGCATTTGACATTTAGCTTATCATGCCAGACTTTGTCCCATACTTTCTTTGTCTCTCTTCGCTGAATGATTATATTAGCTTTCTATTTAGCCCTGCTGTAATATGTTTTTTTTCGAACGGGTGTCTTAAAACCTTCAACTGGTTTCCCATGAACGATACACAATTATGTGAGATTTTTACTCATTAAAAAACACCGCCTGCTGACCATGGAAATCCTAGCCGGAACCGTTTTCGTATTACTTCAGCACGGTCCTGCTATTAGCACCTATCAGGTGTCCCATTGCCTTACTTTCGTTCTGCCAGATTTTTGGGAGTCTAAGAGGTACCCTCTTTCCAATTAAAGCGCAATAGCAGCTCCACATATGCTAGCATAGCTGACCAGGTAGCGTTATCTTCACGATTGTCTCCGGCGTCGCTGAGCTAATTATAGAGAAAAGCGTGTGTCGCTCCCTTCTGAAGTGGGCGGAATAGAAAAAGGTATTCAACGCGTCAACACTTTCTTTTGCATAATACTTACAGAACACTATCCTGACTTTCCTCACTCTGTGAAGCAAAGTAGTCGTGGCCCGATAGAATTTTATTTCACCGTGGTCGCGGTCAGCGCTCGTCCAAAGCTTAAGCGTTCGCGTTCAAGCTTGAGCAACTAGTACTTCTCTTCCCGTTTATGCTCTGTCGAAGAACATCTCCATACGTTCATTCGCCAATAGATCAATCGGAATTACTGCCGCTATAACTAACACGGTGTTTCCTGAAACTGCTCTGTTGTTCATGAAACTGAAACTTTTTGCAATTCCTACCGCTTCCCTGCGTTGAACGCTCATCATACTGGTTCGACACTTTTCGAAACTTAGTAAGAAAACTTAACGCAGTGGCCAATACCTCCTGAATCATGGTCATAAGGTGTTATTCGCCCTAGGAGAGCGAATGTTTGTCATGCGTCTTATATGTTATACTACTGTCCCCAGTTGCAGCTTCAATCCGATTTTTTCTTCGGGAAGGAAGCTTGTAAAGCGGACTATTTCTTAAACATGCAAAAAGAAAATGTGTTCCACCAGTTTATTGCTAATGAGAGCACGCTAATAAAGAAAACTGCATTTAAAATATCTGCGCCCCACAATACAGAATATAATAATGGCTTTAAACCGGTGACCCTATACTTTAAGAGCTCTTCCCACTAGACTTAATGAGCTCATTAGAAAGCTATTGTTGTCCAGCTCACTTTAACAATATACACTGCGATTATGTTGACAGTAGTTGGGGTTATTTTAGGTAGTAATATGGGGTACTATAGGTAGTATGTTCATAGTGCAAGTAATCAGAAATATCATTTCTTGAACTAAAAGCAAATATTCGGCCCTGGAGATTGTCGTTTTGTGACTTTGCGCACTAAAATTTTGAATTCCTCTAACCTGATAAGATATTAAACCATCCTTTGCAGCTCTTGAACTTAGTAGCTTTGCACCTGCTTAATCAGTGCAATCTCCCTCGCTGAAGCTATCACCCGAAAAGATGTTTGCCTAGAATTATAGTTCGAGAGCATTACCAGTTGCCTTTGTTCTGTGTGTTTCTTTGAATTTAGAAAATTTGGTCTTGAAGTTTTTAGACAGCCTACAAAACGAGTCACTTCTGAGCTCAATGTTATCCATGGAGAGTTCTCATTGTTCGTTTTTCAACTGGTTAGTTTGGACGTGAATTTGCCTTCAAATGAGAATTTTGATGGTGTAAGTGAGCTCGTGGTTTTCCTTGGTTTGGATCTTTAATGTTCAGTGTTCTTTTGCCTGAGTAATGCTACTGGTCAGTGTCGTGATTGATCCCTCCTTATCAATGGCTATCATTGATCTCGTTTCGAAAAAAGCAGATATGAATTTGGGGGAAAAACTAAAGAATTGGAGATTTGGAGCCGACCGTCTGGTTGTAAAAACCTTATTTGAGTGTGATGTTAGTCCTGCAATCACTTTCCCTTTTTGGCAAATATGGAATTTGCATTCCAAATAAGGATAAAAATACAGCTGTGTCTTTTCACTTGCTGGAAGAGAAGAAGTACGGAGTAGGGAGCATTTCCTGTAGGATATCAGCCATTTTGTCCTTCATCATTCAGTGAACCTGCTGCATGATGGCCAATAAGTGTCACAAATGCTCGAAAGGCTATTTGGACTCAGAGGTATGTGGAAATTTGAATGTGGTTTTCGAAATGAGCTAGGGTTAGGAAGTGAAAGGATCGTCCCTGTTTGAGCGGAGAGTTTATTTTTATTTTTGTGGGATTTTCCAGACAATCACCACAGTTTGCAGGATGCTCACTGCCACAGCTGACACACATAGATTTCTCTTCTAGTTACTTATTTCAGTACTTGTGATGGCTAGGGATGTCATGATTCACAAACCTAGCTTTTGCGTGGCAATAGTTGGAAGGAAAATCGAAAAAAGGAAAAACAATAATATGAAATAATAATAATAACGAAAATAAAAACCTAATAGTTAGCGAAAAATAATATAACAGACAACAGAGTACAGAAGAAAAAATAATCAGAGATCATTCATGATGACGAGCTTGCAGAGCTGAGACTCTTATTGGAGATTTTAATTCAGAGAGCATGCTGCATCACTTAGATATACATATATGCATCCTGGGAACACTAGACTTCATAAAAATATTTTAGGGTGTTACGGACAACTAAGAAGCATGACAAAGTTAATGAAAGGTGATAAAAGAAGTGGAACATCTGAAGACAAAACTGGACAAACAAGAGGCCTTGCTATTTATATGCTCCGCGTGTCGGTTAAATTTGAGCTTTGGATACATTGAGAGTAAAGAAATTTTAATAGAACCAGCCATACAGAATCCAAAAATCATGTTGCACCCATAGGTAATCGTCAAATGTTTCAATAGCCCTTAAATACCTTAAAATCATCCAGAAACAGAAGGCAGGAAGAGCAACTAAGAAGAGGGTGATCATTGATATAAGGTAGGAATAGTAATGGTCCTAGTATCGAACTTTAGGGGTAACCAGAGACAAGACGAAAAGGAAAAATGGCAGAATTTATATTTCAAGCACAAGTATGATCAAAAACAAGACTAGAGTAGACCAGATAACGTACAAAATCCGAACTTTATAAGAAAAAGCTTGTCGTCAAAAGAATCAAAAACTTACGAAAAGTCGGTGTGTAGCTCATCAGTTTGTATATGTTGGTATAAAGCAAAAGCAATTAAGTTATCGTACGTAATGCTTTTAATGAATCCATATTGTTCAGAACCAAGGAATAGATAGATGATAGGAAGCAGCCTATTGTAAAGGAATCTTCAAGAAACTTAATTAAGTCAAGGAAGGAAGGAAAAAGGAGGATAGTTTGAAATATAGCTTGGGTTGGGATATTTTAAGACAAAGGTCATCTGTTGATGATAGGTGCGTTTTTTTTTTGCAAATCAATCAAATTTTGTTAAGTACATTTAATACAACAACAAAATCCTGCACATGTCACGTCATTGAGGCAGAAATTGCTCGGAAGCGGTTGTTTATAGGCTGACATGTAGAGCGTGCTGATAACAGTAAGAGGGTTCTAAATGGTTCGCACCACAGCTGTTGATTATTGTGAAACCAGCAGTTTGAATTGAATGAATTTGCATAGCACTCCGTACTTGTCAATTATTTGACATCAAATCTAGTAGTGTTCAGACTGTTTTTGCGTGTTTTGATGCACATTATATTGTACATTACTTCATATGCAAGTTTTATGTCTGATTTCGATTAAAATTTAGATAATATTTCATTCAGACGCTTTCTATGTGTTATTGTTAACAACCAACTTAGGTAAAAGTTCAGCGAATGCTACCAACATTATCGAATACAGCAAGCTTTCATCTCGGGATCGTTTTTTGCAGTACTTCGTTAATCTGCTCTACATAGGTGCCAAAATCGCGGCTAATACAGTTATGTGGTCATGGTATCTCGCATAAGAAAATATTAAATAATATGGAGCTTAATGTAAAGCTTTGGTGAACACTAGCTGACGTTGTGAATTAATTTGACTCGGATCCATTGATATTGTCGTTAACGTATGTTGGTGGTGCAGAAGCCTCATAAAAATTTTAGTGAAGTACATCGGATCTAGAGATGTTCATGTAAAAAATATATCAATATTTTTTCCAATATGATATATCGAAACTCTATATCGATTCTTTGCGATGTATCGAAACGTAAATATCGATTTTTTCGATATATCCCAATCGAATCGAAAGTAATATATATTGGACAAATTATTTTCCTTATTGAGTTTGGTCTTTGGTTGGTTTGGATGGGTGGCATTACTCGCTGAATATAGGTGGTTGATATTATTTCTATGTATATTTTTCTCGTGAATATCTGGCACAATAAAATTTAAATGCTCGTTCAGATAAACAAGCTCATTATTGCAAAGAATGAGCACATAAATTATAGAATTTCTGGACAATTTACGAAAAGCACAAATGGTGGCAAAATATGGAGTTTGCTACTACTACTGGATAAAAAAAGCAAAAGATATTCTTAGGATAAATTCCACATTCTTTAACTTATTAGTATTCATCCAAATAGAATAAATGAAAAATACTATTAGTTAGATTTGAAATTTGCTTCAACTTCTGGTTTGAAACAAAGAGAACAAAGGGAAATATTTTTAATTTTTTTATTTCTATGATTACTTTGACTTCTCTTCGCGGCAGTCAAATTTTGCTCATGAAAATAAAAACATTTATTTTTTGATGGACTGGTTCATGTCAAAATATAAGCGAGAGGGAAATAAAGAATGTAAATAGATTTTATGATAGAACAAAATATTATAAAGGAAAATTTCAAATATTTGAGGACAAGGGTAACGTCATTCCTACAGTTTTTCGATATCTTTACAAAATTGTATTTATTCTTAAAAGCATAATGAATGTATTAATTTCTATGCTTAATGTTTCCTAACAACCACCCACAGTGAAGAGTTGACCATATCGGGCTCGAAACCGTTATCTGTAGAAAATTTACTCAAAAACCTAAGCCCAAAACAGCTCAATTCATAAGGAAAGATAAGACTTCATTTACAGTAAAGAATTAAAAGAAGAAATATAACTCAAATCAATTAAATAACGGTTTTCTTCTTTCCGTTCTCTTCTCTTGCTCGATCAGTAGTTAGCTCAGGCCGAGACACGAAAAACGAAAAATTGTTGACCAACTCGTTTGCACGGGCACAATACAATATTATTGTATCGAATAAAATATATCGATATTATAAATCGATATCTAATGATTCGATTACATCGGTTTTTATTCGATATATCAGATCTCTAATATCGATATTTCTCAAATATCGATATATATCGAACACTCCTTATCGGATCTCGTGAACTAAACCGTAACGCCAAATGTAGTCGAACACCTTTTTGTTTTTGAGGGTGAGTCGATTTCACTCAACCTGAATCCTTAATCAGTTGCGCATTTACGTGCTTGCATTCCCTTGTACAGAAGAACAGAAAAACGAATGAATAAAATACTATGTAAAGATTGCCGTACTAAGCGAAAGCAACACCAAATATTGTTTTGGTTGAATTTTCGAAATTTTTGAATTATTTTTGATCGCATTTCGTCATATTTCTTTCGATTGAGTGTGTGATGAATCGCTAAAAAGTTCGAATTTCGAATGCCGAAGCCAAATGCAGAGCTGTGTGTGTTTTTCATGGCGAATGTTAATCGACTGAGTTTCTTCTTGAGTGGATATAAGTTGCTAATTTTGTTTGCATGTTCCAAACACACAGGTTTTTCTATATAGAAACAGACTTTGCAGTCTAAATTTGAAAAGTTACCTTTAATGATTTAGTATATAAAGGAATTCCATAGTAAACTTAAGCTACTGCTATTACTTCTTTTTGATTTCATCGGAATCAAAATCCTTATAATATTCCCAAACAAGAATAATCCATCTATTATACTCAATCACTCATTTTCGTTCCTTTATACAGATTTCGTTCCTTTATGCAGATTTGTACAGATTTCGTCATCAGTTCAATCCGATTCAAAAGAAAAGGTTTTCGAACGCCTCTCAATTTCAATTCATAAAAAGCTAACATGCCAGTTGCAGTTGTAAGATACTTTCGCTCCATATCACTTTGCACAGTATTCCACTGAAAATCTCTTGTTGTTCTAAAGTGCCTCATTGGCGTATCCGTCTGTCACCAGCACCATCGTCTTCATCAACATTTCGCAATCGTACGGCTCCAATACAAGACTACGAGTGCATAAAACTCTCAACTTTTCCGCATTATCACTTGGCTTTTTCCTCTTCAATTCAAACCGGTTAAAATGCAACTGACACAGTGATGCTCATTCTGCTGGTATTTGTGCTTAAGTGTGAAAATTGCGTAGGTGATCTATTCAATGAAAAGAAAGGTGAGCGAACATTGCACATGAGATATGTATGATGGACTGAAAGTGGATTGAAAAGCTGAATGCTTACAAAAGGTTTTCACTAGCAGGGAGAAAGAAATTGTAAGAGGTGATATTCCACGATGTGGATATGAATGGAGTCTTCTGGTGTGGGATCAATGTTATATTTGTAGCCTTCCATATACCTATGTAAATCGTGTATGGAATTTTTGCGATAGCTTTATAGCTTAAACCTTTCGTTGACTCGCACCAGCTAAGCGAAAAACTTTTGGAATGCTAGCCCTATTTATTTATAATTTTATGTAAAATATTGCTTCAGAATTAAAGAGTATTACTTCAAGTACTGACAGAGACACTCTATATAGTTTTGAAATCAATAGAAGTCGTATCAAAGATTATTTTTAAAAAAGATTTGTTAGGGCTTCGATTCCGCCCTGCAGATATTCAAATCTACATATATATATATATATATATATATATATATATATATATATATATATATATATATATATATATATATATATATATATATATATATATATATATATATATATATATATATATATATATATATATATATATATATATATATATATATATATATATATATATATATATATACATACTCGTATATGCTTCCTGAAATCAAAATCTTTAGGCTTAAATGAATGATGAGAAGTACCGAAAGCTTTCTCATTTTTAACTGCTTTGAAATCTCGGTAATTTGCCTATACCGAATTTTGCACCCCATTCACCCCATTTTGAATTTAACATACCGTAACGTATCACTTGACTGTACGATGCATACCGTACATTCGTGGCGGTGTCGGGCAGTAATAAAGCCAATGAATAGAATCAAAAACGGAAGCCCGAGGCAAGCAGCATGCACAGAGTAGTGCAGGCTGCAATCCAGGCTACAAGCATGCATGCAACATACATACATGTCCCCATACCATAAAGATACCAGCACGGCGGTGCACACAACATATAGCACGAAACCACTTTGTCCAAATTGGAATGGGACAAGACAAACAGCCGACAGGTATTAAATCCGAACCGTTGTTAGCTCATTCGAGTGGAATGTTAGCTGTTTGCCTTGAAGAACCTCAACATACCATTTGGAATTTTATTAGAAGCCACTCAGCCAATATGCAATTAACTTTGTACTTGCACTCTGTGCATGGTGTACGGTACCAATTGATATTTGTGCAATCGTATATAGGATGTATGTGGAAGTCTTGTCGATACTCTATGAACGAGAAGCACGAGATATTGGGAATGGCTGCAATGCTGTCAAAGCATTTTTCAAAGAAATTATTGTGGTAGAAATAAATAGAAGTAAAGAGCCAAAATGGGCTGTGAACTTTTGGAATGACATGAAAAATCTCAAGAGAATGAATTTGGTTCCTTGCACGTAAATCAACGAAAAATCTCAGGAGATTGAGTCTCGTTGCTTCAATTGCTTTTGATTACTGATTTGTGAAAAACATTTCTTCAAGTGTTGCTCCCCTATACATTTCTTTTAACTAATTTCATATAAAATAGTGAGAATATAGCTTTCAGATAAATCAAAACCGGTGTCATTGCGTAAATTGAAGCAACTCGATATTAACTTCGGTTGACCGTTAGCCAAAATTAACTCGTAACATTACGTTGCTCCTTTAGACTATCAAAATATTTCAAAGTGTCTGTCAGAATCAGCCACTATGCTCATCACAGAATCTGCTCATCTTATATTTGAAAGCAAACCACTGAACCATTTAATTCTTATCAAATTAATATGCTGTGTACGAAATGCAGTTTTATTCAAAATGTACAATCAAATGTTATTATTCAAATCCAACATCAAATTCACCCGTTGGTCCCATGATATCCCACAGATGACGTCATATACAATTTTAACAATTTCCACCAGCCTTCATATCCACATCATCACTTTTACCCTGAAAATATTAAATTATTTCGTATTGTTCATAGTATTCAATCATTCGTACACTTATCATGAAGAAATGAATCGCGTGCTTGGAACAGTTTCCATCGGATTAAGTATTACCGACGAAAACCCTTAATCCTCCTTTGTATGTGCCGAGGCAGTATCATGCATGGTGTGAAAAAAAAATCGAAACAAAACACTATCAGGATCGAATCAATTCGGTAAACGGTAGTAAATCTCATAGAGCTATGACTTCAGTTGAATTTCAAAGTAGTATGATGCAGGCTGGAGAGAGGGAATGAAATGGAATTGAATAAATCGAACGAGTAAATATCAACATGGATGAAGATGATTTTTACTGTATGTACATTTTTTGTAGAGACTCATTGGCTGCAGCTCGGAAAATGAGAACCTATGTACAAACGTATGATGAACTGAATGACTACAGAGTTAGTGTAATTGGTGTTGGAACTTACGAGTATGATAATCTGAATAGTGTAAAGTTTTCCAAATTAACTATTAATGTTTGTTGCTGGAAATTCATTTGCTATTATTGTTGTAATCAGCCAAGAAATTAATTGTACTGAATCAAACAGAATAATGAAAATTGTTTTGGATATCTTGACTATCTGAGTAGCTTTCACAGGATGGTTTCTTCATTTCAAACTTTTTGGCTTCGGCTTGCGTGCCAGTGGCGGCTCGTCAGGGTGGGCCCGGCCCGCCTGGCCCACCCTGACGAGCCGCCACTGGGCCCGCTCGACACAAAAACACTATTATAAGGTATACGCAGATACCAACAAGGAATATCTACTTTACTTTAACTCAGTGGCGAATCGTCAGGGTGGGCCAGGCGGGCCGGGCCCACCCTGACGAGCCGCCACTGTTGCGTGCGCCAATTTTTTTTTTGAACTGACTTTTGTAGCTGGTGCCTTATGGAAGAGGTGAGACTAAGAGCTGACACTAGCAGGGGAGGTATACAGAAAGGGGTCCTATCACCTGACATAGTAACTACTAGTTGTTGATCTTCTCGTGACTCTCAATAGTAAGAAACCAACTGCTGTGGGCTATGCGTTCGACATCACGGTAATAATAAGAAGTTCAAACATGGATGCCTTGAGATTCAGGATGCAAAAAGCCTTAAATGAAACAATCCAATTGTGCGAGGAAGAAGAAAGCTATTACTAGCATAGAAAAACTAACATAGTACCATTCACTTGAAAAAGAAAAATCAACATAGGAGGACCTAAAATTAGGTGAACAATTATTTGTCCTCGTGAAGTGGTCAAATACCTAAGGATCCACCTAGTTAGGAAACTCACCTGGGACAATCAACTAAATAAAACGACGTTGACAGCAACTAAAGCACTCTGGACGACAAAACAAATGCTTGGTCGTAATTGGGGACTATCTCCAAGGCAGACACTATGAAAATACAAACAACTGGCAATACCTACCATTTTATATGGAGCTGCAGAAGAAGAAAACCACACTAAACTACTGTTAATAGGCGCAGCAAACTTTAAAAGATAGCCTTCCTGCTGATCACAGGAGCAATGGGCTCCACCTCAACGGCAATGATGGAGGCCCTTATACACCTAGTACCGCTACACCTCAAAACTCAGGATGAAGCATTGGAATAGACTATTAACATACAACAGGCCTTCAGATCAGAGAGGTCACCTTAGAATCCTGGAGGACATTAGGTTCATAATGTAAAATACATTTTTCTTTCTCAATGGAGACCACCATCTATCAAAGAAAAAACGATCTGCCTTACTTAAAGCCTCACATAATACATATAAAAGGTCAGAATTATAATCGTATGGGATAGCCACGCTGTTTTTAAGGATATCAACCACAATCACAAAAACTCAGCTATACTCTTAGACGTGAAAGAGGCCGTAAATAAAATAGGGGCAGAAAACATTCTTGAGTTGATATGGATCCTCGGCCAGGAGGGCTACAAACCAAAAAAAAAAAAAACGAGGAAGCTGATAACAAGATCAAAGAAAAAGTAAAAATGATCTTCACAGAATTTACTCCGTACTTGGGCTTTACAAAGATTGACATGGTTAATAAAATTTAAACATGGAGTAAGAAAATACTGAAAGCTAGTGGCTTAATCTTGAAAGTTTGAAGCACTCAAAACAATCAATAACTTGACATTGATAGCAAAAAAGCGAAAGAAGCAGTGGCCCTCTGCTAAAGTGGCGTAGGACAACTAAGTTAAGCATTGACAGGCCACCTTTCTTGAAAAAAGTTAAGTTAAGGAGCGTGACGACTGATACTGTGCTCACACACAAAGATAAGAGCTTTGTGGCTCTGTTCTTCCCTCTATCAGGGACATAACAAATGTCCCGTCAGCTGAGAGAAGGTGTTAGCTATCCATTTGAAGCTGCTGATTTGTAGCTTTTTAGCTTGAAATTGCTGATTCTAGGCTTCAATGTAACGTTTCCATACAAAGTTATTTGACTTCGTTAATTTGAGGTATTTGCATGTTGTTAAGAATTAATTGAGGACAAGTTCTGTTTAAAATGTGCAAAGAGTGTAGATACATTTGAATTGCTCATTTTCATTTTCTACTTTATAAGCTATTTGACAATCTTTGATTATTGCGCTTACAAGATTTCGGACTGGATCTAAATTGGTTCATAAGATAGTAATATCGTCCGCATACGTCATTTGCTGCAGATTAACAGCAAGAATTGTATAAAGCATATATCCTATAGCACTTCCTTGTGAAACTCCGATATGCTTTTAATATTTTTCATTTCTTAAGCTTATATATTGAATTATGATGCCCGATTAATTAGGCAAGATATCCTCATAAAAGCATTTTACAAGTATAGACTTGATTTTGTTGACCAACTTTTGATGCCAGACTTTCGCAATCGCTTGACTTGCACCTAGACTAAAATTCTATCAACTTGCTGAATAGAACTATGCTGTTTTCGCAGTTCAAGTCAGTGCTCAAGAATCTGGTACCGTGCATTTGTAACATTTCTTCTATAAATGTTTCTGGAATATTTTGCACACGCTAGGTAGCAGCCTAATAAGTTTATATGGATTCCCTTTAGACGATTTTTTTTCTGGTGGAGGAACCGTTTTAATAGCGGTAATTTTCCATGCGTGTGGGAAATATCCAATTCCGAGGAAAGCATACGAAAGCAAAGAATACCCGACCAGTTGAAATATCTTGAGAATGACGTTGGTGATGTAATCACTGCCTGAAGATTCTCTGCAGTAGATTTCTTCAATAATAATGAGAATGAATGAGAAGTGAACAGGTTATACCATAGTCAATGAGGCTCGGAAGTTTATTTATGTTTAATGATTGAAATTTTAACTGGCCAGTTGAAACATGCATCAAGCTTAAAATTTGGAATGTTTTTCACGTTTTGTAACTATGAGCGAAAACCTCAAAAATCTTTGTTTAGCATTGGAGTCACCTGATACAATGAATTTGTTTTGCAGCAATGCAATTTTTTGATTTTGTACCAACGGTATGTTTCGGCAGTCAGTAAATAAACGAAACAACAGGTTTCCATTATATATATTGATGTTGCCTGAATGTAATCATTCTTGACCTCGTCAAACTTATGTGAAACAGTTGTTGTTTCATAAGTAAAATTTATTCTTCTCTAGCCTTCACAGCTGGATATATGTATGGTGCAGTAAAATGTGTATTCAAGGACTTAAAACTTATTGTTTCTCTTCGTCATATCTGTTTCAAAAATAAGAAACGTACCAGTGCCATAGTTTGAAGTGAATAAAACATTTTTTGCTTTGTTCTAAGAAGGATCATTAACATTGCAATGTCCAATTTAAATGATCTCATTTGGTGCTCATAAATAATTGAGATATAATGTTTCGATTTTTATCATATTTTCCATCATATTACTTATCGTAGTTGAGAGGTAATTCATATTTTCTGATTGTAATGGCTGAATTGACTAAAGCTATTTAAAGTTTTCTATTGACTGTGGAATTCAAAGCTATTTTGACATTATTTTATTTCAACGATTGGAAATCAGAGCAACCTTTGTAAGTGTCACTATGATTATTACCACAGTTACTACCTTTATTTTATTAATGGGTCTTGTTTCCTTCTGCTGAATGATTTTGTGAAGAAGATTGTGAAACTCAACGCAAATAACGCAATTTTGAACTTGGCCTGACAATTCCTGGAATAAAGAAGGGTATCGTGATCACATAGCAGAGAATAAAGAAGGGAACCGTGATCACAAATGAATAACCTTTATGAGTAAATGATATTGACCCACGTTGGGCGCAAATATGTAACAGCATTTCATCACCCAAACTAAGGATTTTATGAAAATCTCTTCGAAGTATTGCATAGTTTTTAGTATTTGTCTTTTGCTTAAGGGGCTGTTTAACTGCTCCAAATGAACTTTTTTTTTAAACAGTTACCAAAAAAAACACTATTCACGATATCGATTTGAAATTTAACATACATCTTTATTGAAGTTTAAAGTTAACATTTTCATTGGGAAAAATTATTAGAAAGCAAAATGGCGAATGGATCGCTGCAGCACCGTCGAAAAGAAAGCAAATTGCACCTCGTAATATCCTGGACAAAATAAGCATCTGTGAACAAATTACCAAACATATTTCATTAGTTTTGAGTATAAAGGACTGCACGGGTCGAAATTTAGAACAAAAAAAAAATTCAAAACGCAAATTATTGCGAGATAGAAATGCTATGGTTTCAGATAAACATTCTTTAAAACTTTACTCTGATCCGATTGAATAAACTCGTTTTAAATAGGTGTTTATAAATTCCAAATAGTAAGAAATAAATTGAAAAATAGTGTTTGTACATTAAATGTGCTTTCAAGATAACAATGTGAAAACTGTAGGCACTGTGTGAGATTATTTACAGGTAATAATGCACAAGTTGCATTATCAATGCTGCAAAACAAATAATAAATCAAAAACATTCAAAAAGAAAATGGATATTTTGCTGTAGCGCATTATTTTCAACCAAACACTAAATTAGTATCAGAGTTTCCTTTATTTCCAAAACAATAGAGTAAAATTCGTCGTTTCAATATTTTCAAGAATAAAAATAATCAACAATTCATCATTGTTTCACCTGCAGCATAGCTCACGCTGTGCAGTGAACTTTCTTTCTATAAATTTTTTCTTCAGTTTTTCTTTCCATCGTTTATCTCCATAAATACTGAGAAATATCGTTTTTACCGCACTGCCAGCTAAATAATGGCTTCGAACGAGAATGGAAAAAAGATTGGATTTTCTAGGATCTGGTACAGTTTCTTTAGAGAAACGAATAAATTGTTTCAGGAAAATTTTCATAAAAATGAGTTGCATAAAGCTTATAAGGCAGGAAGAAGTAGAGGTTATATGAAGACTAACTGGAAGACATAAAAAGCCAAGAAGTTTCTAAATGTGAAGAAAATAAAATGAATTAATGCAATTGAATGAAAACATTTGAATCCTGGTGAATATGCTGCGTACTGTTTCAAGCTTGTATTTGCTTTATTTAGGTTTAAAGGAAATTTAATCCTTGATGAATAGAGATGCAAAAGTGTGTAGTTATAGCTTGAAATAAATTTTATAAGGTTTGAGAGATAATTTTCGGTAAAATTAGATGCCTAATATTTTGTTTTGTGGTATCATCAAACTTAATGTACAAGAGTGTGGAGTAATAGTTTCCATCCCTCATTCTTCACCGGATTCTGCCTTGGCACCTTTTTACAGCTACGTTTCTTGGCTTTTGGAAAGTAGAAATCTTCGAAAGATACTGCATGGCTCGTTATGTTGGATTTTTATTGACTAGATTCACCTCCTTCTTTTCTTCAAAGAACGATTCCTGCGTTTCTCCTACCGCTATCAGGTGAAGCTTTGATCATTCGTTCGAGTCGTCGCATAAGATTCTTTCGATAAAAATATCAAAGGTTTGACATGCTAAGTAGGATAGCGCTCCGTTATCGAACAAAATGATACCTCCACTTTCCGGAGCTGAAGACAATCTCCATGTCTAGTTTTATCGTAGCGCAAAAATCCTTATCTCCCATCTTATCTCCTATCTCCATCCTATCAGCGTCTACATTTAATCGTTTTGAAAACCAAAATGATGGTGTGATAATTCATTTTTGCTCTCAGCTTTCGAAAGCATCAACTATTATATACCTGGTCAAAAACTTTTCCCAGAGCATTCAATAGACGTAGTGATCCAGAAGATGGTGATCCTATGAAAAGTTTAATTTGCCAAGGCAGGAGAGCCAATTTCTGTTGCATTGACTGCTTGAAAGCCTCCGCGTAGGCGCGTTGTAAACACATTGGTAAAGGCTTTTTGTACCTTTATGATTGCTAGTTTTAGCGATCTAATTGGTATTGGACCCAGGCCGGTATGGTTGCTTACATTACAGCTGAAAATTGCAGATTCCTAAAGTGTTTCCACTTACTCTGAGCAAACGCAAGTTGAAGCTTCTCCCGACCGTCTTTGCACTGGCTTTGCAGATCTTCGTCCTTTGGTCTATTCTAGCGGTACTTACTATAGTTATTTTTTCGGAGCTTCTGAATTTCCGGGTTCCACCAATAATTTGTCTTCCTGGTTGAGAAGAATGGTTGCGTCACATGCCTCATAAATCTCACTGATAATTAGCGCCACCGTCATCAAATCAATTCCATCCAACTCCATGTCCTGAGGTAGCATTTCTAAGAATGTTTGTTTGTCAAGCATTTTCGGCGATCAGTTGATTATACTTTTGCTCTGGACATTCCACCACGTTGTGCTCTTGCTACGAGTGCAGTTTACTCTAACAACTAGACCTTAGTGATCACTTTGGGTGTAGTGTTTGCTAACCAGCTATTGTGTCTTTGAGTTATAAGTCGTTCATAAGTTACTTGCGAGCCTGATCGACAGTGGGATGTAAAATTGCCATTTGAGTATCTCTAAAGGACTTTCTAGGTTACTTTATGCTAGATTTTTCCATTTTTGCCAAAAGCGCTGAAGATTTCATCGCCAACTTTGTAAGTTTACCAGTTCATGAAGAGAGGTTTCCATTTTCTTCTGGAATTAATTATGCTCGGGTTTGCTTGCTTGCTTCAGCGTCCGTCTGATGTTAGTCATGCTATGACACATATTGCTTAAAGCAGGGAGCATTTTAACATTTTGCAGGATGTTCACATACAGTAGGCCTTCCATAGTGGAGATAATCATTGCCTCTAAGTGAAGCCTTCGCTGCACCTTCTTTTAGATCTCTCGGCTTTAGTCTATTCATACCTCACCTACTGGATACTATCCTTCATCAGCTCACCAGGGATTTTTTTCATTGGTTACATGCTTGAAAGCAACTTATTTGGCGTCCCAGACCATTTTTCTTGTACTTGCGTGTGTCGACAAATGAACTGAAAATTTAAGTCCCGGCATAAAGAGAGCATTGCGGTAGAGGGTTGGAATTGGTGGTAGGTTAGGTTAGGTTAGTGAAGTGCCGGGAATGCGGCCAGCATTAGGCCACCAGTTTGGGCCCATTTGCCACCCTCATAGACAATCACACGCATTCACACTAACAGCCATGGCACTGGCGAGGTTCGAACCCCGTAGTCCCCGTAGCATGCTGCTTTTCGGCCTGATGCCTTAGCGAGCAGAGCTACCGGGCCCCCTGGAATAGGTGGTAACGATCGAAAAATATCTGAGTACCTGCAGAAGTGACGAAGTGCAGGTGAAAAGTTGAAAAGAAAAATAGTGATAAGTTTTAAAGAGATATTTCTTGATGCAGAAAAAGCGTTAAAAAACTTTAGGCGAGCGGGGTCTCCTTGTTTATTTTTTAGGCAGTTTGTTAATAGTTTTATCTATATTGGTTAAATTTATTAGGCCGTAGGAACTGAAAATTGGTTATGTGAAATTATTGTTCAAAGTGAGTAGAGGAGTACGTACGAAATACGACCGCTTGCTAAAAAATGATATATCATCGAGAAGGTTGCAAAAGAAATAAAACCTTGAACTAGATTATTATGCAATCGGTCGTAGTTAAGTGCATTAATATAATAAATAAATAAAAAAAAGAGAAGAAGAGCAGGGATAAAATACCGTTATACTGAGTTGATATTATCTTTTAGATTGAACGGGACTTTTTACGTTAGATAAGATTTTGGGCTAGATTCTTGTTAGGATTGTGAGCAGTACTTAAACCGGAATAGACAGCAAAACGAAAGGAAGTGGTGAACAGTTTGTAGAGATGAATGGTGCCACGTGATGCCGGTGTATTTTTCGTTAGGTCTGTCCGCTTTTCTTTCATGCGGAAGCGATCAGGTTACGAAAAACGGTGTGCACGCTTTCGCAAATCGACACCCAAAACTGAATCTGGTGAGCCAAACCAGATTTGGCTCGGTGGGTCACACGGCCCATACATTAGGATAAGCGAGTGATGCCCACGCTCATTTTTGGACCCAAAGACTTATCCTGGGGTTTTATTCCGGGTTCCTTTCCACACCCGTTTATAACTGCGGCCAGATTGAATGGCTAGTGGAGGATGGTGATAGCTCGTTTTGTAGAGAGTTTATTGGTTTCAAAGGGCATTCCCTCCCCTCTTATTTCGTACCGTTCCCGGTTGTGGACTGCTTATTTGTCATTCACAGCTAATCTACATTTATGCGGATCGTTCATGATTAGAAACATATCGTCGCTGTAAAATCAAACCGGCATATCTGCAAAATGCATATTTTTCACCAGAGTGCTTTAAATTTTTCGCGTGTGTGATACATCGTGTGAATCCAGATTGCCAGTTTTTCCTTTTAATATGTATTGATTCATTTTTTGCGCATTAGGGGGGTTGAAAGATATTATTTATGAGACACCGTAACTGTTCACTGATGCTAATCATAGTAAATGATTTGCTATCTGTTAATTTGCAATGTTTTACATTTCAGCGTTAGGTAGTTATTTAAAAATAATGTTTTTTTAGGTAGTTAATAAAATTTGAGCCGGTAATGTATGGAAAGGCAAGTTTTTGCATAGTAAATAACTTTTATCACATCCAAAAAGCAGAATTAAACTATTATTATAAACTAAGTATTATAAACTATCAAAAGTTTCACTTTCGTAAATGTATCGAAATCTCATAAAGACAAGTATTTAATGCTTAAGTACGTCTGCCACGTTACTAAGATGGAAAGTAGATAAAGCGAAGAGAATATAGCTGTCATTCAAAAATAAGGTTCAAGTATTACCGATGTCACTCAAAATGTCTATGATATAGTTGTTGTTCTCAGCCATTTCAAATAAATCTTCAAATATAATAACACTTTAGTAAATAGTCGATTTGCTTCGGCTACCTGTGGTAATTGTCCCCCGTTACAATGTAATTAGAGACTGAAAAATTTTCAATTGTCGATGGTCATTTCATGCATCGTACACTATTTAATACGTTAGAAAAAAAACCGTACACCAGTTTGCCAACTGTGCGGTCAATCATCAATCTGTTGGCCAATTTAATTTTTGTCCTACATAGTCTGACATAACGACCAGAACAACAACTTCCAACCTGTCTATAAAAAAAAACCGAAGAAACCACACCGCAACAGTTATGCAATGCATTCCGTAAAAATACTTAAAGTCCCGGCGACAATAAATTAAAACCCCGATCAATTGCGACAATCCATCTTATGCCATACCGTACACAAAAGATATCATAAAATACTTGACAGTAGGCATTGTATTGCATCTATTGATTGCCTGAACACCGCTTGCAGCACAGCAGACAGATCTGTGCGATTTTCATCATTTTTTGCATTCTTTCATTTGGGTGATTTTTTGCTCGTACTGACAAAAGCTAAACGACGAAAAAACAGCTCTCGGAATGGATGCTGCACTGAACGCGAACGCTTTATATTGAAAAGCATAATACCGTTGTTGCCGGGTGCCATGCCGTTGAATATCATGATGCAATGTGCATAATATTGTGGCTGTATGCTTACGTTCATTGTTGGTCTGAGCCTATTTTCCGTAGTGAATGAATGAGATCAGAACTTTTTCATTTTTCCCAATCATTTCGAAATGCCGGTTCGTTCTCCCGAGTCGGGAAGAGCTCTAGTACGAGTACGGTATTATCATGGCAGTCATCATCGGAATCGTCATCATCAGTATCATCAGAACGGTATCGCTTCCATGGGGCAATGTCTCCAAGGTTCAAAGACCCGTCCGGGTTGTTTGCATTCTGCACAATCCTAAATGGTGTTTAGGTGTGACATATACAGTTGATGTTGATTTGTGTATAGCGTTCGTCTGTTTGCTGCGGGACACTATTATGGAATCCTTTTGGGGCTCTCTAACCACGGCCGTAGTGAAAAAATCGTAAAAGCCATGGTAGAATCTTCATTGATGCATTTCCAATTTGGCATCGTGACAGATCTCAAAATGTTGAAATCGCGTAGTAAAGCTAATGAAAGCATGGTGGCAGCGACTGGTAACCTTGCTGTTTTGGAGTGACGCTAGATTGTCTGTTAATGTTGAATGTAAGTTTTACATAACTCTGCGAAAGCCTTGATATGTATATGCTTGCATACAGACGGGCAGAATTTCGACTTGAATAAATCCTGCAGGCATTGTCCAAATTTATCCGATATATACTTTTTATAGAGAGCCATTTTGCACTAAACTTCACTGCACTGCACCGAAGTACATGTAGTGCTCTACGCCAGAATCTCTACGAATCTTGTTTGCAAGCTTTTCATTGATTATTCGACATTGCGGTGGCTACATTTGCAACTACTGCCGTAGTAGCTGTCGACATGCCTGAAGTTAATATGTACATAGGCACTGCGATTGGGATTTGTAGAGACGACGTACCCGTACTAGTACTCGTTCTAAGTGCAGGAGATATACAGGAAATGACTATTACGGAGACTAAATGGCAGCTCTTGCCCGATAATATGTGCTCGCGTCTGTGCATATAGAGTTATAGAGTAAATTTGCGGAGGAACATTCACCTGCTCGTCACGTGACCGTGCTGCAAATATGCATGTTGTGATATTATGTGTTGATGAGGTGTTTTGCTAAGCGACTGACACCTGGATAATCCTTTGATTTGATCCCTTTTCATCGCTAATGGTTTATCGGTATTATTTTTAGCGAAAATTGATTTAGGTTTTGTGTGAAGCTCTCCTATTTCAGTTGAATAATTATGAACCATAATAGTCGAATGGCGCCATAATTGATGATGTTATTCGGTTGTTTACTTCAAAAATATTATCCAATATAATTTTCTTTTAAATTAACTTATGTTTATTTTCTCGTTTCAGGTAAAAATAAGCTGAAATCTTGACTACCTGTAAAAGCGGTATGTAGCCCTAATGATCCGTCAATTCGAAAAATCTCATCAATACTTTCTCGCGATAAAATTTGAGCCGGTAATGTATGGAAAGGCAAGTTTTTGCTTAGTAAATTACTTTCATCACATCCAAAAAAACAGTAAACAACGTGGTTTGTATGTTCATTAGATCAATTTTCAGTTAAAAATGCTACAAGAAAAATTCTTTCATCTCCATATGACTCGCATTTCCATTTCAATTGTAAACTTGTTTCTATTAAATCTTCACACACCCTTATGATACCTCCATGTTCATCGTATCTCGTTATCCTTTTAAAATATTTACAATTTTATTGATTCACGTTTTCAACCTGACGCGATGCAATAAAGTCTTTTGGAACGAAATGTGAATAAAAAATGCAAAAAATTATACCATACATATTCCATGATACATATTCATAGATATGTATGCACGAATGGGTAGAGATGCCCGGACAACAGAAGTAAATCACTTGTGAAATTATTATTGTTGCTCAGCGTTTTGCTACTGGATGGTCTGGTCTGTGATGGAAGGATGCCCCTAAACAAAATCTATGCAAATCGTTTTATGGTCGCCATGCACCTGTGCCGTGACTGTTGATGTGCTTCATCATTTTTTCCGCGCTGTAGTTGGGATGTAACCGCCGGGAACAATATTGTTTTTTTTTCCTGTTGTAATGCTGAACGGGAAACTGAATTCGAAAAAAATGAAAAAATGATAAAAAAGGGTATCGTTGGCTGCTGTTTTTTTATGAAATTTCTGTATGAAATGTATTTTGTATTTGTGCGTATGCTAAAAGGGGCCAAGATTTTTTTTAAGCTTTTAGTTTCCAATAATATTTCAAAGTGGTAAAAGTGACTCGATAAAAGACTGTAGAACGTAATTGGTATAAGCGCACCCTGTTTGGTTCATGCTTCTAATAAAATTCAATATGATGGTTTCCCATGATGAGTACATTAGTCAGCGAAAAATTTGTGTTTATCAAAATATCAGTCAATCGTAGTTTCTATCAATTTGATAACACTAAGTAAGGATAAGAGTGCAAGAATACTTATTCATACGAACAAATTCATCACAATTCATAACATTTCACAGCCATTATATTCACTTCAAAATAATAATACATTGAAATCAAGTAGGCTAAGTGAGTAATAGTAAAATTGGGAGAAGAAGAAAAAAATTAGAGTTGAATAAAGTTAAATCTTTATAAATAAAAAAAAGTCGGGTTAGCTACACCATTTATAACTCAAGAATGGGTAGACCAATTATTATGATCTTTGATTTTTTGGATTTGTCGCCGCCCCGGAAAGCAGAATAACTACGAAAACATCGGGGAAATTGACAAACGGAAACTTGTTAAGTAAATTCATTTGTTCATACATTTCGTATGAAAAAAAGATATCCAAAAAATTTTAATCTGCATGTAACGCCATTGAGCTAACTGTGCAATAACATCAAAAGTAAAGCAGGAGCATATGACTATCCTCCGCGAAGATAGACTTCATAAGTTTAAAAAATTTAGCCTCTATCTGAAGGTGAATTATCAAATTTGTATGGATTAAACAAATCTGCCAATGCGAAGAACAAGAACTGCTTCAGTACTGATTCGAGCCTATCCCTATGGACATCGAAAGTTCAAAGAACTTAGGACTTAGGTTAATGAATTCCTTCGCACGTCTTTTGATGAATCCCAGCTGGTTGTTAGCCTTGCTTAAGACTTTGTCAAAGTGCAAATTAAAATACAGCTCTTCATCCAAAGTTACCACGAGGTCGATGATCATCATTTATTGAAACATTATGGAGGCGGTAATCAAAATTTATTTTTCCAGTATTATTTACAAAGCCGCGAGCCAGAGTTATAGAGTAATAGTAATCGAAGAGTTATAGTAATCGAAGCCGATATGCAGTAAGACTTCGGAATATTGCAAATCAACCCACTGCAGGTAAAAAAGAAATCGCACGAGAAGAGCGTCGCGTTAGTATGGCTCGGCTTCGTGCTTCACAAACATAAGATCAAAGAGACAGTATATCAAGCATCTGAATTGGCAATGAAAAATCGTTGAGCTTATCGCACAAGTTAACAACGTGATAATCTTTATCGCGCAAGAAGAAATGCTTTTTTATATCACAAGGTGCTTCAATGAAAATAGTCAACCTGAGTGTAACCCAGCCAGCAAATCATTTCGATTCGCTTCAATACAGCAAACGCCTTGCTGTCACGTGAATTACATTCATTTCAATGCAATTAAAATGCTTTTCATTTTGATTTTTGTATATTTATTGAACTTAATTAACTTTAAAGTAATAAATTAAAACATTTATTGATTCTGAGGCGGTACGAGATTCGCCGGGTCAGCTAGGTTTCTATAAAAGCAAAATATGCAAATATGTTAATAACATTCGAGAGAAGCTAGAAGTTTACTGTTTTGAATTGACGTATTATTGACTCTATTCTAAATGAGCAACAACATGGATTTCGTAAGGGTATATCCACTTTCACGAATCTCATCAGCTAAGTTTCTGTTGTACTATGAGAAATGCAAAAAGAATGCCGAATTGACACAGTCTGTATGAACTTCAGTAAGGCTTTCGACCGGGGTGACCGTCAAACTTTGGTACAAAATCTTTACAGCTTTGGTGTATCCGGTTTCCTTTTTAACTGGCTCCGGTCTTATCTTCGCGATCGAACACAGCTTGTAAAATGCCAAGGCCACTTATCTAAAAAAGTTTTCAAATCTTCTGGAGTACCACAAGGCAATCAGCTAGTTCCCCTGTTTTTTAACATCTTCATTTCTGATCTTTCTGTGATATAGTGTTGTGTACCCCATCTCTTTTATGTAGACGACTTAAAAACCTAACACACATCACTAAACTACACTACAAGAATCAATCTCTCGAACAGTGGCGCAACGGGAATAATATGCATCTTAACAATAAAAAGTGCCATGTAATAAGTGTTTCCCGTAAGAATACAATCGAAATTCTTACTGCTTTAATAACATAAAACTGAATAAGGTTCATCATATTGTAGATCTCGTCATACAATTGGACAATTGAGATGCGCTTAAAGAAACATTAAGAGACGTGCTAAAGAGTTCAAGAATATATGCGTTACCAAGTCATTATATATCGCTCTGATGCGGGCTCTATTGAAATATGCCTGCATAATATGAAGTCCGGCTTTTGAACTACATAGTCTTAGTATAGAATTTGTTCAGAAACAGATTTGAGAAACCTCTAAGACCCAAAAGACTTTCAGCATCTTTCATCACATCCATTACAACACATACATACTGATCCTTCAAAATTGGGTGTGTCTTTAGAAGAACACCGCTAAGCGCTTGCTTAAATATTGATACTATAAGTTGCGCAGTCAATGTTGAAAAGCTCTTCAACAAAATTACTTTCAATGATCAACCAAGACGCACAAGGTATGCAACTCTGCTCAAAGAATACAATCACCACACCACCTATGCATGTAACGATCCCATAGATAGGTGTTGTAAGATATTCAATTCTATAAGCAGCTACTACTCTTCCGGGATCTCTAAATTGAACTACAAAAACAACTTATAAAATACCCTATCAACATCCAAATCCCATTTAATTCGCATCAAAACTAGCTTAAATTAAAGTTAAAATAGATAAATTAAAGTTAAAGTAAAGTAACTGCAGTCCAATTGTTAATGCATTCTCTTTTTTCAATGCGTGTACAGATGTGGGACAATTTGTATTTTGTAAGTATAATGATCCATTCGTGTAAATCCAGGTGCCATCGTTGTCGATGACTACCTTGTTCTTTTGGGTATCTTGATCTGGAAATTTTTGTCAAAATATACATTATTTTAGTCATGTGGTCCGTATTCTCAGCAACATGACCATACTTACTTCGGCATTCTGTAAGAATACCAGTGTGGCCCCCTTGATTTGTGTCGTACCACATGTCTGAACAGTTGGCGCTTCTAAGGATGAGCATCAAAAATGCTAAAATAACCACACAGTTATTCGAAAGTTTTTCCCAAGCTTTTTATAGTGCTTTGTATTGCTTATTTTCCAAGCTTGTTATTTATTATTTTCAAGAAACGTGAACTGAAAACAGTTGAATATGAAATAATTAACTTGTAAAAGCCGCAAAATTACATTATATATATATTTTTTATCAGTTGTGACTAGTCGACTGGCCAAAGTATTAAAAGTATTTACAAAATCGATAGACGTCTTCTAATAAGTTAGTGGTGAAACCGACTCAAAATATTTAAAAATAATCAAATGCGAATCGTTCACCCTGAGAACGAGTTAAACACTTTGAAAGTTCAAATAAGCTATTAAATTCCTTTTGTAGCAACAATTTTTATGATTTTATTAAATTGAAACTCATTGATGCATTTATAATGCAGATATTTTATGGAGTAAATATGAATTACGTTCTAAAAGGTTTTATCGCTTGTGTTGAAATTTCCGTGGTCTAGCATTTAATGCACTTAAGCTATATGTGCTTTATGGTCCATGCGGCCTCCGAGTTGCTGGTAGTGTTTGATGTGATTTTTTTTATGATAACTTCTTGGTAATAATATTTCACTTGCATATTAAAATATGGAAATAAAGTATGAAAGAAAAACACGCGATCGAAGTAAACTATATTATTGTTAAATTTTATGGCGGTTTTTAAAAGGACCGCTAATTGGTCACAATATTTAAGTACTTCTTTTTTTACGATAATACCTAAGCTCAAGGGATTACCCTTTGAAGCGAATGCTTATTATGGCGGTTGGGAGACACATATGGGAGAAGCCGATATCAATTATTCCATTATTCTTTGAGTGCCACAGTTTTTCTTATTTTTGGAAGCGCTAGTGTTATGCTTAGCCGCCACTAAAGCTTTAATATAGCATTGGAATACGCCTACATAGTCTGGTGTCCAGCTTTTCAACTGCACAGCGACAGGCTCGAATCGGTTCAGAAACAATTTTTGCTTTTCGCCTTGAGGCACCTCTATAATCCAAACGACTTTAGTAATCTTCCCTCTTACGAATACAGACTTGGTCTTTTAAACCTAATGACTCTTTCATGAAGCCTTTGACATCATTAACGGAACAGTTAGTATAGCAGCTCTCTCCAACCGAATTACTTTCAACAATCAAATAAGATGGACTAGGCATACAACCCTTCTTAAGGAATACCAGCACCTTACAGTTTATGGGTATAATGAACCCATCAATAGGTGCTGTAGAACATTCAACACTGTAAGTCATCACTACTCTTCAGGTATCACCAAATCTATTTTCAAAAATAACTTGACAAAGGCCCTATTAACTTCTTAACATACTTATAACCCATCCTTATTCGCCTTAATGCAAATAAACATTAACTTGAAATACTTGCATATTCTATTTTGTAATACATGCATATTCTATTGTAATATATATTGTATCATGCCTTGTTTGGCAAATAAATAAATAAATTAATGGAGCGCTGGTATTAAGGCTTGTCCAGTAAAATTTGACTCTTTTAACTTTGTGAATATTTCCGTGTGTATATCTGCTCCAGATCTTTAAGCCATATGGTAACCTTCTATATAAAGAAATGAAAACTATATAAGTATTACAACACGGAGACAGTACATTATTTTTCAATACGTGGACAATCCCGAAATATAATTTTCAATGATTGCTAAGGACATTAAAACGTCACTTTCAACGGTCAAACGATTAATAGCGAATTCTAAGAAGGAACTAGCTGTTACAAGGAAAAGAGGATCAGGTAGAAAATTTGGAAGCGTTGACAAGGATTTAGCGAAGAAAATTGTTAGGAAGCTCGAGACCAAACCTAACATTTCCGTTCAAAATATGGCAGTATTTGCTGGTACTATCATATCTAAATGAAGAAACCTTACAGCCTGAGAACATCTAAGCGGCAGAAAGATCCATCGGAGGAAAAGCAGAAATTAGAAAAAACGAGGGCTCGAAAATTATACGATCAATATGTAACGAAATTCGTTTGTGTCATTATGTCAAAGCGCACTTCAGGCGTTTCATTGATGAGCCAAAGGGAGCAGAAAAAGAAGTATTTCAGCCAAAGAAAACTAAACCAGTAAACTTCCAAAACAGTACATGGTGTGGCAGGCAATTTATCGATGTGGTCACAGAAGCGATATTTTTATTGCGGAAGCCACAGTCAATGCCCAAGTTTACATTCAAGAATATCTGTAGAAGCGATTGTTGCTTTTCATTAATAGGCATGCATGGTTCATGTTGTTTCGGCTAGACTTAGCAACAAGTCATTATGCTAAGAAAACACTGGAGTGGTATGAAAGCAACCACGACACTATTGCCTCCAAGGAGGGTAGCCCACCGAATTGTCCTGAACTTAGACAAATAGAACGATACTGGGCTCAAATGAAACGAGTATTGGAGGAAAGCAATAAGAAAGCTAAAAATGTATTTGACTTCCAAAAAAAAAATGGAAAAAAAACATACGAAATCGTTAATGAGCCCTCTTTGAAAAATGTAATGTCGAGGCTGAATTGAAAAATCAAAATGTTCTCTCCAAGCGATACTAACTTTTACAAATAAAGATTATGTATACCTTAATCTATAATAAAGAAACAACCCCATTTTCCTAAACTTATTAGGTTTCATTTTATGTGCTTTAAAGTATATATAAAGGATTTTTAGCAAGGGATCAAATTGAACTGGGACAGTCCTTATGCCCGGTCGCTATCTGTTAAGACAACACAAGACGAACAAATACATGAAAACGTCGGGATTCGAACCCACGGGCAGTAGATCGTTGCTTCGGACTAGCGCGTTAGCGAGCTAAGCTACCGACCCTTAAATGTTTTTTTTCACGAATATTTTTATTTTTAGTTATTCATTACTATAAAAATAGTTTGTTAGTTTGATTAGTGTTGAAAGAAAACATGTATGTGCAGCCTAAAAAGTTAAGAAGGGACTACTAGTTTGTAATATGGTGGTATGAACTCGACTACGGAAAATAGCTTGCAAGGGACTGAATTGAGTTCATCGATGTGTTTACGACATAATACTCCAACAGCTCTGATTTCCGAGTCCCGAAGTAAAGCAAGTTGTGTGCATTTGTACTCCACACGAGCATATCTTTGCTGTGCATATTCCTGTAAATGGAAAACTAACGATTTGTGTTACGTAGTGCGATTTTGAATTTGATCAAGTTTCAATGGAAATTACCATCATTTTCTCTATATTAACACACTCTCATTTCAATTCAATTTATGAAATTATCATTTTATCCCCATAAACCGTAAAACTCAACTTTCAGTGGTACTTCCTGACGCGAGAGCCTACTTCACTTTCTGTGATCTAAACTATTTAGCACCAAAATGTCAACCATATGTGCCTTTAACTGCAACCCTTTGAAAGATAACACATATCTTTCGAGGACAACGCGCTAGCCGTTTCTATCCTTTTTGTCGAGAAGTGCCTCTCCGTAAACTTACACTCAAGTAAGTGGAAAATTTGTTTCTTCCTACGAATGAAACAATAACAGCAAAAAGCAGCAAATATGTACAAGAAAGCAACGAAGAAGTCGAAGGGAAAACAAAACATATTCCAGCCGAAACTAATCTCAAGGCGCAGAATAGCGGGCAAAAAAATAGCAACAGTACGAAGCATTGTGTGGAGGAAAAATAAGGTAAAATGCGCTAAGGAGCAAAATAAGGAGTGAGAACTCCTCTGCATGAGTGCAGCTACTACGAAAATCTTCGTAGCTGACGACGAAGACGGCATCTGGACGAAATGCAAAGCAAAAACGGTGAAATGAAATAAAAACTTGTTATCTTGCTAAACGGAATTTTTAGGTCGCCAACAACAGTGGCCATATGAGCGCGAATGCACTTGCTTGAATACTCGCCCCACATATGTACATATATATTTCACGCGTCAGCCAGAGATTGCAATGTGGAAATTCTGGGAAAACTTTCAAGTGGAAACAGAGATAATAATATAGAGAAAAGCAAGTTGAAGCAATAACGATTGCACATTGGCCTCACAGCACAACAGCAGAGTTCTTCTTCGAGTGTCAACGTTTATGCCGAAACAACTTTACGAAACTTTTGCACTCAACTTCGATTTCGGGATCCGGTTCTTATTCCGTTATCTGCGTCGGTTTTTTTGCCATGTTCGAATGAAGCAAAAGTTTCAAGTTTGATGCAACTTAAAATTCTTGTTTCCTGTGGTTTCTCCAAAAATTTGGAAAGATTTTCAAGAACCAGAAATAAAATACTGAAAGAACTTTCAATTTTAAGTAGTGACACTTGAATTTACTATACATATTTCAAAAAATGTTTGTATTTTCCAACTGGATGCCTATTTTCAATACAATGCACAAAATGCAAAGCATGGGTAAATTAATTTAACTGGATTCGTCGCGATTCATCTTCAGCTCATTTCCAAGTGACATGGTAGCATTTCATCTGTAAACGGTATGAACCATTCCTAATCGACGGACCAATAAACGTTTTTACTTTTGCACAACTTTATTCGTCCTCGAAAATTTCAGGATGCCAACTTTGGTTGCATTCCAGCACTCATTTGCTTGTCTGCTTGCTATGGTCAATAAACAAAGGCAAATTAAACAGTTTTAATAGTTTTTGAGCACGCAAACTTTGATATGTTTGGTTTTGGTGTCAAGATAAAAGTTTTATGGTCAAAAACTGCCTTTCCTATCGGAACATGCCTCGGTAGTCTGTTCGAAATGGACTTGCTGCAGTTTAACCATCATGCATTTTATTTTGTTTTCATCAGTATATTCGAGCTTGGACAGAAACCACTCCGAAAATAGCACGAATGAGAGAACTGCTGGTGCAGTTTTTGGTAGTTGTTTGTCTATCTGAAGTTGGTGAGTTTTAATTGAGTTAGAGGTAACCGTTTAACATATACGAAAAAATTGAATATTTGTCGATTGGCATATGTCACACGAGCAAAAGTGAGACATAGTTCTTAGTTTTTGTTGACAATTTTTGAAAGAATTACAGATTACAGATTATATTCAAGGTTGTCGAAAAAATTCTCTCAGAAACATCACCTATACAATTTTAAATAATTGCCTGCGCAGTTTGAATGTTTGTGCATGCTTTTAGCTAAGTTTCACTTTCTAGCTAAAATCTTTCTCTAAAGCCAACACATATACTCGTATCTGGAATCCCTTCGCAGTACACAGTGGGAATCCCTTCACAATGTGTTCATGTAATAGTCTATTTCCTATCCATCTTTATTTTTAACCGCCACTGACTTTCACCCAAAACTCCGTTTCTCCATATCCGAAAATTTCTAGAAAATCCACTATCTCGCATAAACTTGCTGCCGATATCTGATAAAAGTTAAACTTGCAAGTTACGAAATCTTTTAGAGCCTATTAATCTTTCGTAAAGACATCCCTTCCTATTCGACACTATGGCTAACCAAGAAGTAATTCCGCATGCATGCATAGTTTGTCTGTCACAGAATAAGGAAATAAGTCGGAGCTAGCAAAAGACTGCTGAAATAAATCAAAACTACATCCAGGCACAGTAACATATCTAGAAGGCTTTCGCAACGACTCAAGCCAAACGACGAACTAAACGAACGAAACGAACCAAGAAGGATAAATTCTAATCTAATATTCATTGAATATCATACAATGTAAATGTATGAGGAGCTAGGTCTACTTACGAATGTGTAGGTGTATGGCGCCCTAGTTTGCTTCTATTATGTGAGCAGCATAAGAAAATCCCTAGAGGATATCGAACTTGATTTGATTGTTTATAACGAAAATGAAGATGTGTGCTGCTACTTAAACTGAATGGTAATACATTTTGTGAGACACAATATGTGTACTGAAGAGACATTGTGCTATTCTAAACATAAGCTTTCATATATCCTAGAATACTCACTGGATGACATAAGAACAAACGCATGCGAGATATGGCGTTTGGAGTGAAATCATACGATTCTACCCAAGTGGCATAGATGTCGCGAAAGTGCTAACGGAAGCAAGTATAGGCAACACAATTCAATATATTTACAATTTAGATACATCATTTTATGTCATTTCGTTCTGAATGAGGCTTTATTTAAATTCAAAATTTCATTCGCCATTTATTATATTGAAACAAAATATGTAGTGGAGGCTGATTTCATTTAATGCAAGCTAATGGAATCATGCCGAGTTTTATTTCTAGTTTGCAAAATAAGCAGGATAATGACCATGTATCTACGAAGTTTTTTTTTTCAACCGTGTGCAAGCTTGTTTAAAACCAAGGTAGATGTTATTACTGCTTTTCATTGAATTTTTTATCTGGGTATAAATCGGATTACAGTAAAGTTTAGAGTCTGGGCTTTGATGTTTTCAGAGGCTTGATACTTAAAATTTGTTTGCTATAAATGTTAATTAATTGTTAGTAACTAATCTGTAATGATTCGACGTATATTTTCTATACCTTTCAAAACTAGTGACAATTCCATATTGGGATGGGGATATGATTGTTCGAAATTAATAATGGAAATAGAATTTCTTAGATAAATTAAGGTTTTAAACTGAAAGATACAGTTCAGATTAAAGTTAAACAGACAGCCTTCTTATGTGTTCTTACCACTTAAAAACTGATGGGAATACTAGCAAATCATTGGTAAATTATAAAATTTAAAGTATATCGTCGTTTTTGTAGGTCACATATAAAAACATTTTAAAAAAGGGCCCAGGGTTGAGCCTTGAGCTATACCTGATTGTGGCTGATTTTTTTTGGTGGTGATGAGGAAAAATCTATAAATGAATCGAGTGAGGTGATTAAGGGACCCCATTGATAATTTTTCTTTTTAAGTTTTTAATCCACACTGTGTTAAAGAATTTTCTAGATTAATCAATCAAGCCTTCACGAAGCTATGCTCAACTAAGGCTTTGACCATTTCACTGTGAAATATAGCTAAAGCATTAGTAAGCAGAACGTAGTTATAACTGTTCAACGGAAGCTGGAAGCTATCATTTGGACTTCGTGTCTCTACTAGAAAACCTTACAACTGCAAATGCTTTGGCAATCAGTACTCAAGAAAAAGTTTGCTTTACTCAAGCTAGATTTGCTTAATTCCTGATGTGTGATAATGTTCGAGATAGGACTTATTGAGAAATGTTGAGGAGTCTGCCGCTGATGAAAAGCGCATCTATTTTGAAGATATATGATATATTCTCAAAATAGTACTGATTAGTTTAAATATAAAAGTAGGGAATAGTCCGCATACTGGCAGTACAGCAAATATAGCAATACCAATTCACTCTCACACAAGGCAGCTATTAAACAGCAATAGCTACTGCAAACAGTACCCCTGGAGATAAGACTCAACTCAACCATATCTGACAGCTCCTCAAAGTCCCTATTGTTGGCACGGCTAGAGAAATCTTAGGTTTCAGCCGCAAAAACGGTTACAACAACTAATTTGATGATGTTTAGAAGCTCATCGCGATTGCTGACGATTAACAAAACTGGTTCACCAAGGCAATAAATGCTTTAGATTAAAAACTGGTTCCTGAACTCAAGGAAACAAGATGCAACCGTACTAGATGCAGAAGTTTTACCAATGAATAAGAAAAAATGGGGTAATAAAAATCTCGCTACCCAGCCTGAGAGGTAAAAAAAAAAAATTTGATTTCCATCCAGTTGAGAAATAAATTGCCAGGGGTCCTGGAATATCTGGAGGAGATCGACTATGTCAGACAGTTCATGCAAAGCTGATCTGAAAATGTCACGAAAGAGCGCAGATTTTATAGTTAGATATAGTTTCGATCATTGGGTATTTTTCACTGTCTTGGTAAACCGTTTAGCTCCTCTCACTGCAGAAGTACGAACAAAGCTCCAGTTCAGATTTTATAGTTAGATATAGTTTCGATCATTGGGTATTTTTCACTGTCTTGGTAAACCGTTTAGCTCCTCTCACTGCAGAAGTACGAACAAAGCTCCAGTTCAGGTAGGTCAGAAGCAGATCGAAAACTGATGGAAAAGCTTTGTATAGGACATGCTCCATGTTTTAATCTATTTAAGAAAACTACCTATGACAGCATAGCCATGGTTTAAGAGAGCTTGACATCGCAAGTGAATTGAAGAGTTTGCCAATTCTGACCATAAAGAGTTTTGTTGAGGAAAAACCATGCAGTCCCGTTGCCACGTTCTGGGAGGAAAACTTTTATGTGCGTGGCCACAATAGAATACGGCAATTTATTTTAATAGGTACTGAAAACCCACTTCAATCTCTCCATCACTCAATCAGTATGCATGGTCCGTGTGCATCAACATATTATCAAAACATATCGTCTTAGTACTTCCGAGACAATTGAAAATTGGTATAAGGGAAGATACAATTTTTATTAATTTTAATTACACTTCATACTTTAAGTTGTATGTTTGTTCTCATTGACATGTGTCCAGAGAAAGGTCTACCAAAAACTCTGGTATCTTCTTCATTGAGGGTTTGTGTTTTTGATGTGAGTTTTCAAGTATGTCTTGAACTTTATTATATCTTTTGTTAACTTGACCGAGTTCGGTAATGAATTGTAGTTTGCAATAGCTTGCTGTACTGGATCCATCCTTAATCTATCCATTCTTGGAATTGCTAGAGATAGATTTCTAGCAGTTTTGGTTTTACGGTTAGTTATTTCTAACACAGTGTGGGGGGTGTTAAACCACTTCAGACTGTTGTTCAGGATGTTAAAAATTAATTTTCCCCTTTCAAAATTAATTATTTGTTGTATATTTAGTAATCCTGTCCGAGTGTACACAGTAACTGTTGGTGCTTTCAATTATGTGTATGCAACAACCATTATGAAAAGCCTCCTCGCAGTCAAGACTCATCCCGCTATTTAAAGCTGAATAAGCAACATGCTTAAGCAAACGCTCATATCAGTGGAGTAGAGGGAAGTGGAAACCATGAGAAAGGTCCACAGACCCACACCCCAAGCAAGGATTCAATCGGCTCTATTGTAGAACCTGGTAGAAAATTAAATTTTAAAAAGGTTGGAAAGTAAGGGACTCACGCTGATTGCTATACTGATTACACTGCAATCTCAGGTAGGATCTCCCCATACCCTTAGCTAGCTCATGGAGTATGTTGTAGGGCTTGTTGAGAAGTGGGTTAGTACCGCATCAACTCCAATAAGACCGATTTTGTACTCTTCACAAGCAAATACAATATTCCTGAATTAGATCCAATCAGGTTGGGTGGTGCCAAGTAAAGTCTCAAGGTACAAATTAAGTACTTGGATCTTATTCTGAACAGCAAGCTCACATGGAAGGTGATTTTATAAGAAAGAGTTAAGCGGGCAAGCAACGCGATCAACGCCAACAAGAGGGTGCTAGACTCAAACGTGGGGCCTTAGTGCTACTCTAACACACTGAATCTACATGGTGATAGCTAGGCCGATCCTTGCTTACGGCTGCTTGGTCTGAAAAGACAATTAGCTTTGCTGACATGGCAAACAGAGTTCAGTGGTTGGCATCTCTCTGCATTACAGGTGTCTCAACCATGACACTTTCGACTGCTTTGAACGTCCTGCTTCCACTTGACCTCTTTGTTAGAGGCACTGCTACAATAGCTGCTGTCAAGATTAAGAAATCAGGACACTACGAGTCAAGATCCTACGGTCACAACAGTATTGAGCGGGTGTACGCAGGAAGCACTGACTACTTGGTTCCCAATTTGTGCTGCGAGCGAAAATATTAAGCATTGGTAAGAGATGGGCAGGAATGGAATCAGCAAATGGGCAACAATAGCTCTTAGCATCTACACTGATGGTTCTAAAATAGCTGCAGAAGTAGGCTCTGTACCATATTCTGCAGCGCACGATATTGAATCACTTCTCAGACTTCCTAAAATACTATAGTATTTTCTTAACGGAGGTTTTTGTGATACGTAAAGCCACAGACCTACCATATGCCAAATATACTACATAAGAGGGGGTCAACATCGTCACATACAGTCAAGCGGCGGTAAAAGCACTGATGTCTCACACATACAAATCGAAGTGCGTACTCAATTGCATTCAGTCCATGAGTAGATTAGGCAACCGCAGAATAGTCAGTTTTTTTTTGGGATTCTGGTTACAAGGTCATTAATGAAAATGAGAGGATGGATGCCTTAGCCAAGCCACAGTCTTTCCCTGTTAGAATCGGCAGATATCCCAGCTCCTATTCAAACGATCAAGTACTTAATTCACTCGAATATGATGCATGCAAGGTGCGATATGCAGATGCAGTGCAACTTAGACTTGCAAAGTAGCATGCGAAGGACTGATTGCAAACGGCTGGTTGGTCACTGCTTTATATCAGCACATGCCATGAAAATGGAGCTCGATCTCTCGATGGATGAAGTGTCGATGGCCACTTGGACTGCACCTTTTTATCTCCAGATCCTCTTATCTGGTATTACTGTGACCAATAGATCTCTGTGTGACCTTGTGTCAGCCAGTTAAATCTAACCTAACCTGACAGCCCACTTCTGAAAAATAGCATATCCTCGTGCAGTTGTTTCACCTGAGACTATTTCGAAACTCTATAGCGGAAGTGTTGACTTTTTTTGGCAATAGTATCGGCAGCTGCGTTTTCTTCAACACCGCAGTGTCCCGGGACTTAGAGCAGATGCATCTTATTGAGACAATTTTCAGAATTAAATGCATTGTATTTTTGAGTGATTTTCGAAGAAGTCAGCAGCTAAGATGAGTGCCACAGAACATAGCAATTTTTCCCCTTCAACTTTTCGTCAAATCCCCGGGAAGCAAAATGAAACATACTTGCCGCAGGAAAAACCCTAGCCGCTTTTTGATGTAAATTCAAAAATCCTAACATAATATCTGTTTTCAAGTCACCCTTGAGGAAAGTTTTGGATTATCTCTTCATGCGAACATCTGGGTGCTTGGTTTTCGGACACCTTGTTTTTTTGCTCAAGAAGAATACGTTCTACCTTGTTCCGGAATCCGTTAGAGACATTTGAGTGGCCGAAGGTATCGCGAGAATCAAAAAGATCTTGTATTGAACCTATAATAAAACATTGCCCCACATTGTTTCCTTATAGGCAAAGATGGATTAATTTGTAAGCGGAGCTCATCGCACATTCAGAATTTGAATGTCGAGCGTAGGCAGATTGAGAAGTAAATCGAGGGCTAATGGGTTTGCCTAAATATATGCGCAAACAGTCATTTGCAGTGTGGCTGACTGTTTGTGATCATACATGAGCTTCACGATAGTCCACCATATCTTGGATGCATACGAATTTCGCGTAATCACCATTAAAAACAGCCCCCTCACATTTAGAAACCAGAAAATAAAGAGCCGACTTGCATGATTTTCTTCGCTAGTTCACATGTCAGTCATCACTTAAGGGATTTGACATGTGTCGTTCTATTAGTATTTCCTGGCATTGAGGCAAAAACGATGTTTGGCTGACCGGTCTGAAATTCCTTCGATCTGAATTGTTGTCTCTCGTAGATTTTAGTATCAACACTACTTTGACTTTTCGCCTAGTTATTGAAACTTATCTCAAGGTTAGATATGACCAAACGATTTTCCTTATGCCTATCTCCTTTAGCATAGCCGGATGGATACCATCAAAACCCAATGATTTGAAATTCGCAAAGGACTACTGATCGACCTGCGTAAAAGCTTTGACTAATACAACAAAGAGCAAAAGGTTTTTCAGACGCACATAAGTCTTTTGTTTTTCAAATATCGATGCACCCAGAATGTAATTCCCAACTATAGTCCGCAAGGACTTCTTCCTGTACTTTACAAAATCATCATCAGGTTGTTTAAGAGGTTTAGGTTTTACTGGATAGTTTTTTCAGGAACTTGTACAGTATCAAAGTACCAGAGTCAGGCAGAGTGCTCCCTCTATTAGTTTCCTCTGATTTTTGGCAAATCATGACAACTATACAAATGTCTAAAGCAATGTATAATATATAAATAATTAGAAGTTCGTTATGGAAACCATCTATGTCTGCGAAATATAATGAAATTAAGCATATTAAAAAAAAAGCAAAAGCAAATTTTTTGTGTGTAAGTCAGCCAGCACTGGCTGTCGTAAACTTTTTCCATTCAATATTTCATGTATTTATGAATTTAACTTTAAGTTTGTTATGAAACGTTTTTCATTGTTTTATTTATAAATATGGTTACGTTACTGAAAAATGCGCAGCGATGGACTTTTAATTAAAGCTGCCAATTAACCAGAACCTCAATATAAGGTGTCGCTGTAGACTTTTGTCCGCCACTGTATATATTTAATGTGGTAACATTTTACGCGAGTTGACATCTAACGACATCACGCTAGGTTATATCAGATGACACACTTGCCAACTTTAATCACCCTATATTTTCGTTGCGAATTTGTTTTTAGTGAGTAAAGACGTAGTTCCAAAAACTATGAAATCAGGTCCGAAAATAGCTACCCCGATCACAAATCTAGAACTTAAAAATATGATTTTTCTTAAACCATACAGAAACACGAAGAAATCCACCATTTCTAAAGATATATTCTCAAAAATCCGAAAAGAAACACTTTACAACAAACTAGTTTCTCTCGTTCTCAGAATAAAATTGCTTTCAAATGTCGCCTTTCTTGGCCCTGTCGCTGTAAATACTTGATTCGGACACATTTTACGAGCTACATTCCCTACGTTACTTCAACACCGTGCCAAAAAGAGTTTCCGTTACGTGCTTTTCGTCCTGTTCTTTAGTGGCGAATGGTTTTCTTTGGAGAAACCATTTCCCCGAGAACTAGTAACTGTAGATTTGTAGTTTGCAAGCGGCTGTTAGTATATTTGTTTCTATAATGTTGTTTTGTGAACGAAAGGATTATTTTTCAACGGCAGTTTTTTTTTGCTGGAGCGCCTCAAGAAACTAAAGAATGGGAGCCGCGTGGACAGTAACGATCTTATTGAGAATAAATTACAGTTACGTCGTTCAATAGAATGAAGATGCGTTTTTTTGGCTTACAGTGTAATTTCCTGCAGGGAAATGCAAAACCACGTTACTTTTTGAAATCCTTGCCAAAAATTAGAAAAAAAATAGTATTTTTACGCTACCATAAATAAAATAATATTTTCTGGAAAATCTAGCATTTTACATAAAAATTACAATTGGAGAATAATAAAAATTACAATTGGAGAATACTTCCCCATCTCTAACTTTGCCAAAAGTTCTTTTGCTTGTTCATAGCTCAGCATTTTTTTCTAGTGAAGACTGTTCGAATATTACTAGCATGACCATTGCTTTGAGCACTTAAATGAAAAATTATGACAGAAAAGAACGTATTGACGGCAGGGTCCTTTTCACTATTCCGAAAATAAACTAAAAGCGAAAGTCCAAACGAACAAGGAATAGCAAGCATAATGTTTTGTGTAGTGAAAAGTTGGTATGCAACGAGAAAATGTGTAACGAAACCTTATTTATTACCATAATACAGCAGAGACGGTTTGTTTACTGCTGCTGTTACTGTTATGCCTGTGTGCCCTACAAAGTACATCACACATTTATACAAATAAACGAGTCCTGGAATTCGCTGGGAAAATGCTGAACTTCGCGATTAAATTACCGTGCTTCTTTGCACCGCAGAAAGGATGATTTTGAGCGGATACAACGCAGCCTCATGGTTGTCGTTGTTGGTTTGGTTCAGTGACTGTTGTTCTAGGTATGGATATGGAATGTGCTATGTGGTTGCTTGCTGTGGAGCTTGGAAACTATCTTGCTAATGTTCACTTATGCATGTATGAAATCGTACAGCAAGATTCCGAAGAGTAGTTTGTGTGCGAACGTATAGAGAGAAGAGAAGATGCGTTCAAGTAATCCTTTCAGAGCTTGAAAATTTATTGGAATTATCGCACGCTAAAAGGAACGAACCATAGTAATGGTAATAGTAATAAGTAGTGTGTACATTTGCTCGTTTGCAAGGGAATGAGGTCTTTTCAGAATATGAGATCAAGTAAATAAATAACGAGAAGTGATAGTCGTGATATTCTGGGCTGGTAATAAATTTATGGAAAGCATTTACTTTTAGGAGGTTCGAAATGGAGAAAAGGAGAAATGGTGTCATGAAAATTAAGATCGGAAGTAGTAAATGGTTTACATTGAATTTTCATTGTTATGTGGCTGGCAGCTAATCGGATGGTATTCGAGTACACAAAATCAATGATTCGTGCGAGTTAGCATCAAAAGCTCAGATAAAAATGTAGAGATACACTTTAACGCTTCTAGTTCTATTTCTCAGACTCCAGTTACGTTTTGTGTGTAAACCAAGTATGAATTGAGTAATTTTATTACTATTGCTAAACCAAAATATTTTTTTTCGAACATAACCCTAATCTGGTGTGATTGCACTGGTGCATTAATTGCACAAGTGCAATCAGCTGCTACAATTTATGATAAGTATGCCTAACCTCTCACAATTGAAAACAGATTCTTATATTGGACGATAATACAAAACTTTCATATATCCTCTATCGGCAAAATGTTGGAAAGCGACTATTCTCATTGAAAAAAATCATGCATGGAAAATTCTTATAGAGATTAAATTTCTAATCTGCATCATTTTTTTAACTAATTACAAAAACCATTTATAAAAAAGTTCGGAGCTGGCGCCAAAAGATGAAGATGAAAATGAGATAAATTTATTAGAATCAATCGTTGCTGGAGGTAAGCCTTCTGGACTAGTTGTAAACCATTTTCGAAAGGCAAGCAATTCAGCTAAATTTGTGGCCTTAATATCGCTAAGAAGCCAATTTGATACCGAGTTTTAGGAGTGAAACGTGATGACAAATGGCAGATATTTTATTTATTTATAAGACAACAATAAATATTCATATTAGGATATATATAAAGTAATTTTAATAAGATTATTAATAGAAAAAACATAAATTCAATATTATTTTAAGAAAAATTCATTAAAAATGGATGATCTACTATGTAACCGACAAAAATAAAACAGCTAACGGAAACGAGTCAACCGAGCTAACGAAAAGCAATAAAACTCTAGTTTCAAGAATATTTGTGGAGTCATTTAGTGTCCGCGGTAACGAACTAATGTTCAGATTTTGATGCATATTCAGAATGCGTAAAAAGGTGAATAAAAGTGTTCATCAGTACGCGTGAAATGGACATTAAAAACGGTTGTGACTCTATTGGAGCGTTGTGACTCACAAATAGAGCTAAACCATCGGATCTAAAATCTAAAAAAAAACCTGATGGTGATGCAGTTTGAAGAGAAGACATTTGCGAAGCAGCAGTCTGCAATATTCTAAGGACCGGTGCACCTACATTGAGCGGATTCTAAACCATCTATAAGATATCTGTAATGAGAACACGATACTAGACAATAATATTCAAGAATATTGATAACAAAAGATAGATGTATGTAGTAGCACAGTGGAACACGTTAGAAGGTGGGAGTGCAGTGTAAGAAAACGGATATGGGTATGATTTGTACTCCCACTTTACTCCCACCTTCTAAAAACTAGTCTTATGCAAATAAAAATGTCTGGACGTATGGACTCATGTCTAAACAGCGCTTTAAATGTTTTGAGGATTTGAGATGAAAACCTGATAAACGAGAGTGATGCATGATGTTCTGGTCAAATCTAAGCTTAGCGTCGTATACGTCGCTAAGATATCGTTTTTAACGCAATCCAGAAAGACGATAATTTTCTATAGGTATAAGACATTAGATTACATTTCGAAACATTTAAAGTGAGAAAATTTGGCTGTACAGCAGGTGCTGAGTGCAATTGTCATCTTGCAGTTAGCTAATTACTCTAAACATCTTCAAATCATCAGTATACAAAAGGTAAGATAAGTTAATAGAGGAGGGGAGGTCACTAATAAACAATACTAATATAAGAGAGCCATGAATGGAACCTTGTGAGAGTTCAGACATTGAATTGAAGGGAGATAAAGAGCAAGAAAAGACAGTGACTACACAGGCGCAGTTGTGTTCGTTGGAGGAAAACCAGCCAAGAAAGAGGCCAGAGAATCCATAGCTTTCAGCTTTAAAAATAGTAGCGAATGGTCAACAGAATCGAAAGCTTTGTAAAAATCAGTGTATAAAACATCTACTTCCTTTTGTGTATCAAAAGCAGATGCAACAGTAATAATAAATGACAAAATAAAAGAAAGAGTGGACTTTTCCATAACCAAACCTTATTGTTCTTGAGCTACGAAGGGTTGGACTTAGGGATACAGGTTGTTATATACAATACGTTAGAGAAGTTGACTAAAGCATGGAGGAAGAGATATAGGACGATAATTGGAAATACAAGCATGGTCGCCCGAATTGTGCATAGAGAAAAAACTCCAGTCTCAAGGCTACAGTTAAAAATGATGACTAATGGAATACATAAGAGAGAGCGGAGAAACTTAACTGAGACATCCGGAATATCATCATACCCACCATCAGTGCTATTATCGACGCAGGGCAGTAAGGATGTAACGTCCAATTGATTGGTGCGGAGTAGGGATGAAATTCGAGGGGAGGGCGACAGAATGTTATACGAGAAAGGTGCTGAAGTTTGTTAGCAAAAGGTTAAGAGATAGTAAGTAAAAAGTATTAAGCATAGTATTTAAGCAGACAAGAATGCTTCCCTGCTTAGCATGAACGTTCTATCTACACTTTTGTCATTTTTCAGCTAACACCGGACTCGAAAACTACACACTCTATTACATCATTGTCCATCTTCTTAAAAAACCTATCTTTTGTGAAAGTATGTTAAAATCAATTTTGAAAATTGCACCCTTCATATATTTACAGTACAAATCAAAACACAAATCATTGAATATCTTGAATGTGCTAAAATGTAGATAAAACGTTAATGCTAAGCAGAGCAGAATGGTTTAAAACTCAAAACCAGGTGATGAAAGAAACTTGGTTTAAATATGTTTATTCATTTTATTTGGAAATGCAATAAGGACTAATAAGAAATGTCATAAGGAATGCTATGGGTATAAGATTAAGGTATACAGAAAAAAATGGGGAAAAGTATAAAAAGTTGGGAAAAAAATTGTGAAAAGAAAATGAACAAGACAAATGAAACACTAAAAAAAAATATTGAAATTTGGTAGTTCATAATTAGCAGTTTTGATTAAAAATTTGTGTAAAGGACAAAATACGAAAAATGTGTTTTGCAGGTGTTAAAAAAACTTTTAATTTCAATTTTCGACAATTCTTAAGAATAAATAAGTTCACGAATTATTTCTACTAGCTGCCTGAAGGATGAAATATACTGACAAAATGGTTTGAATCTGGACTGAAAAGTGGAGTAGTTTGTGATTAAAGTTATCTAAATTTCTGTAGTGTTGGCACCTTGTGGATTGTTAGCCTTTGTCTTATCAAGCTATTCATTGTTGAGTACTTAATTTGCTAGTATTCTATTCAGGCATTTTTGAAAGTCAGTTACAAGGACTAAGGAGTCTTCTATATTATATGGCTCCCTTATGTAATCGTGTTTTTTTACTGCAATATTTACTAATTCCATGGGGGAGAAATTTTTGTAGCTCTTTGTCCAGGTGATTTTAATGTAGAAGAAGAGGTCGTGGAAAATATGCCAAATACTATAAAAGATCTGGATACCTGAAGTGCTTTTCTTTAGAAAGTTTTCTCTACGCTTTTATAAGTTTGGTAATTTTAGGCGTTCCTAAAATCAGATTTTGTCTTTTGGTGGTTCAGTATATAATAAAAAATGTGTTGACTCCATTTAATAAGAAGCTTTAGTGGCTATAGAGCCTCTAGCTTGTATGCCTTAAATCCAGCCAGAAGTGGGTCGTGGAACTTATCACTCCACACTTGTATGTATCGGTTGTGAATTTAGTGCCCACCAATTTCAGCCCGCAGACCTGAGAACGCTTGCGATGGGAGAGCTTCACATTGAAAATTGGAAGAGTATAAAGAGTTTAATATAAGTTTCTCTTATTGCCCCAATTTCTTTCGGTTGGCATTCAAAAAAAACTTCGCAAACAAATCGTCACCAAATTTATAAATTTAAATGACAAATTGTAATTTTTCGAAACTGTGAAATCTATTATGTTCAAAATCGAAGATTTATCCAACTGTTACATACATTTATTGATCGTATACCGTATTATATGATTTTAGGAAATGTTCTTAAGAAATGTGCGATTCGAATCCTAATAATGTGAATCCCTCATAATAATGTGAATCCCACATTTTTAACCAGTGTGAAGATTTTTGCAGCAATTCATGAACAAATTATTTGTAAGTTGGTTTGTTAAAGAGAGCGGCCAACATGTTTGATGCATGATAACAGGAAGATGAGAGAGAGTACTAATGAAAAAGGGTCCTAAAGCCCGAGAAACTCTGGCCATAACTTAAAGAGAAGCTGCTAACGTCTCCTAGTATAAAATGAATTGTGTTTTGTGACATTCATTGGCTCTCTGATTTAAGCCAAAGGGCTTTGAATTGTTAGCTTTTATAATGGTTATAAAGTTAGAGCTTTGTGTGCTTAAAAAAATTTGGACTTTTGTGTAAGTATTTGAAAGATATACTCCTATCGTATGGCTTAAATTGATCTGGAATCGAAAGTTTTCATATTTTCTTTTAACATATTTTAGCACTAAAACAGTCAAAAATGTTCCACCATTTATAGCCTTTTGATTTTCCTTCTAGAAAATATGTCGTCTCGTATTTAAAATTAGCAAAACTATGATTTTTTTTAAAACAAGGCAATATGTGGGATAATCAGTCCATTCACTGCAATATTCGACATAAGTCACAAGCATTCCATTCACATTCAGGTGTACAATATTTCAACTGCGATATGCTATATCCCATATCAGTGCTTGATAACGTTTATATACCAATTGAAATGATTAAGGCAAATTACCCCACACTGGGCGCTTGATTCCCCAACTACTTGCACAATATTTTGAGCATTGTTTTGTGAAAAATTCCAAGAACATGAAACGATCATCATAGCTACCATAACTGTAATTTACATGAAAAATCATCTGCTATACTCCAGGTTATATATTCTTAGCTTTTCGCTATACCAACCTATTGCTAAAGAATTGCCATAGTTGCACTCTTTTCGAAAATATTTTTCTGCAAAATTGTCACTTACTATTTCCATAGCAAACGCAATTAAATTACTAGAAAAACAAAATGATTGAAAAAATATTTTTATTTTCCACCTGTCACATTAAAACGTAAACAACACAGTCCAAGCACTTTCAAAACGGCCACTCACCATTTGTCCTCAACCTGTTTGCATGCCCTCATTCGCCTTATCGCATACAAGTATGAATGTGTTCCTGGGACGCAACAGACCAGCTCAGTACACCTAATCGAAAAGCATTTTTAATTTCGCTCGCCTTTTAAAACGGCAAGTTCATAATTGAAGTGCTACATTAGCTTAACATTATGTGCTCGTGCACGTGACAAATTCACAAGGATTTTCGTTTCATAATTATCGTCGTCGTTGTTGTGAAAATTCTTGCCACTGAACTACATACATTTATCTACGCACGAGCAAGCACGATGTTGTGCTGCCTCTCAGGTCCTTTCGGTCTCAAAAAAATAACAAAAGAAATGTGGAGAGGGCGGAAAGGGAGCAGAGCGAGGGAGAAAATTAGCATGAAATGAACGAAAGAAAAAGTGAAAATAGGTAAGAGCTGTGTACACATTTCTACAGTACTTAAACTGATTTAGAATGTTTTTTCCTTGGAGAATATGAACAAGCACATACAAACGTGTCCTGATTTTCTTCGATCGTCTGCTAGAACGGTCTGCTCTCCGTGTTGATGTTTTTCTAGAGTTAGTTTCTTTTTCGTTAGATGATCTTTCAGTGGAAGTATGCTTGAAGTGAAATATAGAGTATTCAGTGTGAGCGTCGCGAAGGGATTTTTTAAAATGATTCAATGAGCTGTAAAATTTCTTCTCACTAGTGAAGTGATTTTTAAAAATATCAACATGTATAAACACATCAGACTGCGGATTTGAAGAAAATGGTTCATGGATTTAGTGTCTCCTACGCCACTTAATGGCAAACCAACAAATGCCATTTTCAAATGTCACTATCCTTTGATGACAAATTTAAATATCATTGATAACACCAATTCGAAAAAAACATTAATATGTTAACTTCTGCCATAATATATTAATTAAACAACTACCTAAAGCTTTTGTGTGGTTTTCCGTGTCGTATTTACTGGTATATTAATTCAAAGAATAATGTTAAAGCTATTTTTCCCTGTACCTACACTAAATGAAACTCTATCAAATGGAGAGTACTTCAATTGAAACGTTTACTCACTGAGCGTTAAACTTGCCACTTGATTTTATTGCTTCGTATTTACATAATCGTTTTTCGGTGAAAAAGTAAACATATTTTTTTTAGCATGAAACTAGTGGTGGTAGTTGCCAGCTTTTTTTTCGGATTGTGAGATATGTACATATGCATAGAGTCAATGTTGCATTTACGACTGGTTTCGTGTGAATAAATGAAAAGTGATACAATAGTTACTACAAAAAAGGATGCTTCAAATAATATAAAGTTAATGCGTAAAATGTGGAAAACTTGGAGGTTTTTTGAACTTCTGTCGTATTACTGGTGGAAGTATTTAAAAATATTTCATTGTTTATGAAGATTTTAATTAGCCAAGCTATATCTAGAATGAGAATTCTGGAATCAATCATTCTCCACACTTGTGACTAACAAAAATGTTATTCATATTTTACCATTTCGTTTAACTGTTTATCTACCGAAACATCATTCTGGCCCTTAAGGGTTCATATTGTGGAAAGCTTTTCAATTTAGCTACAAAGTAAACTTCGTTTCACAATAACGTTGGCTTTTCTTCATTTTTTTTACGTCATATACATTTCGTTTTCCTGTTTTGAAAAACAAAAGACTACAGGCTCAAATAATTTTGAATTCTTCCTATTAAACTAAACTTCAATTTTTCGAAAATATTTACTAACAAAAATGATTGTTCTTGATCACATATTTAATTCTTGACTGTATTTTTTCCAGACTTGTTACGAGCTCGATCAGTACCTACGTGACGAACCCAAGCTTCAGAGCTATAAAAACAAACTAAACTCGGATATCGATACATCATGGGATCTCTTTGCCACACCTGCACGAATATTCGAGGAGCTCAATATCAAAGAGCAAAATCTCGATTCAATATCGACATCATCACTATCCTCATCCTGTTCTGGTGTGTCCTGGGATAGTTCGCTAAGCTGTTCGGTTGTTGTGAAAAAAGAGAAAATCGACGAGGACGACGGTGATAATTCCGATAGCTGTGAAGGAAAATCTGAAACATATAACCTGCAATTGAATACGGAGAACTCAATTAAATTGCGTCTTCTAGCGACGGCAACAACAGCTAACGGTATTCCGTCATCGATCAGCATTGTACCATCTACGATAGGTACGAGTCGAAAGATCGAACGCAATAATAATGACCTGCTTCCAACATTGACGCCACCTTCATCCCCGGAATCGATACGAGCTGCAACCGATACGGAATTGGCACTTTTAAATTCAAATGGTATACTAAGAATTTCGACGAATGGTGCATTCCTCAGTACTCAGCATAATCAGCAACAGCATCATCACCAGCATCAGCAGCATTTGGCTACAACGCCTGTGCCGTCGCTCGATCGATTATCGGCTGCGTCAGGTGCAACTGTGTCACCATCAGCAACATCACCAGCGTTAACAAACATTCCACGAAGTGCCATTGTAAGGGTGACTACAACAACAACAACGACAAATCTTCCCCGTGTTTTAAGCCAAAATCTGTCAGCAGTTACGAATGGTGGCACACAACGTGATAACGGAGCACAAACCAACCTACAACAAGTAACAACTTGTAAGTATTACTTATTTAGTTGTTTTGAAAAATATTCTGATGGTTGTTTTAAAATCAATTCCAGTAACAACAAAGCATCATCAGAGACAGCATGACCATAGTCCAGACTCAAAACGAAGGATACACAAGTGCCAATTTTTGGGATGTAAAAAAGTTTACACAAAAAGTTCACATTTGAAAGCCCATCAGAGAACGCATACAGGTGAATTTATTTTGCAACTATAGTTTGAAAATTTTGTACTAAACATATCTTCCGAACTTGATATTCAATGAATCCAAGATATATTGAAAAGCATTACGATCAGATAGGTTAGTGTATCGTCACAGCCTCACTGTACTTTATTTCCTTCCCTCGCCGGCAATCATGATATAAATGCAACCGAAAAATAACAACCATACATAAATATTCAAACAAGGAGTTTTTGTACAAATTTAGAAGGAAGTTAGATGCGAATCACATATATTGTGCTGTAGAGAGAGTGGCCTTATTTGATTTGCAAACAAATAAAATCAAAAGTAGCACATAATTTTTGGATGTGATTTTCATGTGATTTTTTATTCAAACAAAGTGTGATTATTTTCCATTTAGATTAGAAAATGCGACTAAAATCTTTGACATTTTATTATCACTACTGCCGTCAACAAATATAAAAGATGTAATAAAAATTTTAGTTCAAAAGTGATTGTCATCGTGTTTCTAGGGAAAAACAGATTATTGGACTTACAAGCTCTATCTACTAGCTAAAACAATGGAATTTTATGGAGTTGCTCATGACACATTTAAGTCAACTATAGATAAAGTTTAATACCAGTACTGAGAGCATGACGAATTTGACAATTTCACAAGTTTTTTTTACATACTTTCTACTCTCAAATAAAAAAGTGTATTTTCAATTTTTGCTTTCTATCTTCCTTGCTGGAGCCTTCTTTTCTACCACACAGCTACCATTTTCAAAGCCGTTACATTTCCAACAGAGGAATCGTTTAACATTTTTTAAACTCCGACGCTCTTTTGTCTGTAATGCCTGATTTTCTTGCTTCTAAATATAATGTTTCTAGTTAATCTTTGTGCTAATCTTCGACTGGACCTCTGTCCAAATGATAGAATTTATCAAGCCCGACAAGATCACATTTTGAGTTTTTGACTAGCAACCAAAATCCCTTCTATCCTTTTTTTAGTCAAACTCATAGAAAGAGTAATTCACAATTGAGGTCACTGTGCTGTTAGAAAGTTCGAAGGAGCAGCATGGTTTCATTTAGGGGGGCCACCGAATTGTCACTAATCTAGTCGATCTCGCTAATTTTGTGTCCTCTACACTTGACAAGGGACAAGTTGATGTAGGTTAGGTTAGGTTCCGCGGCTGCTTCTTAAGCACACAAGGGCCCATTGTAACACCGACTTGCGTAGCGTGCAACTTTTATTACTAGTTGAGTCACCCTGAGTCTTTGATGAACTCGGTGATACTCTTAAGGTCTACCAAAGTCACTTCGGTTAGGCCAACAAAGAAGTATGAGTCAAGAGATTTCATCCCCCTTCCATCGAGGGCCGGGCAATCGCACAGGAGATGCGTCCTTTAAGGAAACTGCAAAGCACTTCCAGCAAAAGCCTGCCAGTTTTTGTAAGTTGGTCCGCTTCACAGTTCCCCTCAATGTCCCTCTGTATTGGCACCCAAAACATGCATCATTGAATGTCTGTATATATCCTTGAAAGACGTTTGGCATTCAAGGACCATCTTTGAGGAGGTGTAACCTACAGCAAGGAACTATATAGCCGCTTGGCTGTCAATGAAAATACAAACATTCGCTCCGAATATATCTGTTTACATAAGAACCAATTGACCACTTCAAGATTTGCCAACACCTTCGCTTGAAAGACACTGCAGTAGTCTGGTAAGCGGAAAGAAAATTTTAAGTTTATTTCAGAGAAAAATATATAACGCCCCACTCTGTTGTTCAGTTTGTAGCCATCAGTATATAATTTCAAAGCATTTGCTCCTACGAATAATACACTAGCCCATTCATCTCTGCTTGTGATCTGAACCTCAAACCCTTGGGTCAAAGTTGGATAGGCAATGGTATAATTAACGTCCACTGGAGCAGGCATTCCCTAAGATTTTGGCATGGACCAGGTCAGTCATTATCCAGGGGTCGTCACAATGTAGTCTTACCACTGCGCACCTTGCATGCTGTAAGACAAGCAGATCGGTTGGAACCCAATGAAGCAGTACCAAGAGTGCCTTCGCACGTTTAGTACTGGGTGGTCCCGTTATTAATAAGGCTGTCAGCCTACGCACCTTCTCAATCACTATCCTATTTACAGCCTTAGGTATGGCCGGGCACCAAGGTACTGCTGCATACAGCAGATTTGGTTCTACTATACTAATATAGATCGAGGAAACGATACGAGGCTGCAGCCCCCAAGTTGCTCCTATTGTCCTTTACAAGTTGACAAGTTGAGTATTTATTACGTACCACTTAAAACCTCAGTTCGTTCGACACATCTGATCTTCTATTGTTGGAATTTGGGTCCCGTACCTTTAATCGTCCTTGGCTAATGGCTGCCTAACCTACCCCTTTTTCCTTTTTCCGGTATTTCAGACGCTTTCATACTCCGTCCCCTGCTGGTTAATTGTTTCATTATTGCCATTCAATCAATATTAACAAATTTTCCCTCCTTTATGCCAATAGCCTAAAATTATATGTAAAAATTTCCTCTCTCCGGGACTGTGTGTCACTATTTTTGAACCTATTAACCTTAAAACGTGGTGCTAAGGAACAGTTATCCCTCTAAATGTTTCCAAATGGGGTCTTATATCTTGCTCTAATAAATTTAAATTGCTGTGATTCGACTATTGTCTGTATCGCTTTACTTGCACACGTATGCTACAAAGTCATAATGAATACTTTTTTTTTAGATATTTTAACGTCAGATTTTAACTAATCGCTACATTTTCTTCAGTTTTTGTTAATATATATTTCAATTATATTTAAGTTTGGCTTTTATTTCCGTAATAAGATTCTAGAACGGGAGTCCACACTAGGCGAAAGTCTGAGCAGGGTGACTGCTACAAATTAATGGCAGAAAGATCATAATTAAGGCCCTTTGAGCAGGTTACCCTAAAAATGATTGAACCTTTTGCCTGCATTAGCAGACAGCCTTCTATCTGCATCTGACGGATGCAAGCATGCCGTTTCGCTAGCTTTGGAACAATTTCTCCATTTGAGAGGTAGATCCCTCACGGACCGGTGGATCGGTCATGGTTTTCATTTCAACCTTGTTATCAAACAACCATACTAAGTGCAATCACCAAACGTTTACATGGTATTTGCTTCGTATTGGCTAAATATTCTGAAATAATTTCTATAATTGAACTTTTCTACATTATAGTCCAAGTTTTCTATCCTTGCTAGATATCAGAATTGTGAGGCTAGAAAAACTTTTCGGGAAAATTCTGAGAAAACGAAGACAACAACTTTTGAGTGCTTTCGCAATTCAACGCAATTTCGCGTTTCGCAACACGATTAGTGCTCTAGAATTTCAATTCAAAACTGTAAAATCATGCGTTCTTCAATGTATATGCAGTATTTATGTTTAAAATTTAAAGAAAAACGAAATTCACTCAAGAAATAATACTGTTCATCTCGAGTGCTTTCAGCACTAAAAGTTTCAAATCGGGCGCTTGTCTCAAATATTTTGCGACAATCTTGGTTAAAATTTTTAGAAATGCGACTACAAAAAATAGTAATTTTCCAGAAATAGCACATGTGGCACTAATTAGTGGATCGCTCACTAGATTAAAACTCTTCTTTTGCGCATCTCGTACCGTCTCGCCGGCATGGTGGTTCGCTCCAAGTGCAAGCCCAATGCTGTTTTGTGCGCTTGCTGCTGTCTAAGTTCGTACTGTGGTACTTGATGAAAACTTCCAGTCTCCGCGTATATTGTTACTGCATTTCGGACCCAGAAAAATTATTCGTTCATTCCGATTGAGCCCAAAAATTATACCATTGCCGACACGAAAAGTGAGGAAAATTTCAGCTTTCACAAAGAGTCTAGAAAAGATTTATGGATCCTGAAGTGTTCGCCATTTTACTTCAACACTTTCACATTTCGTACCAGCCTGTCAGTTGTAATATTCTTCTTCAAGCAAATTTTTTACTTTTATTGAAATTTCGCTCACTGCAGAGATAAATTTGAATCTTATGAAATAAATACAAAACTTTACTGTTTTTTTATATTCAAAGTTAAGGTGTTTAAATTTAAATATTCTAATAGGAAATAAGTTAATACTCCAAACTTCAAGACAAACTCATAGCTAGAAAATCAATAGGACATAAACCATAGATTATGCTTGACCGCGTAGCTAGGTACATATGTATATCTTATTTAATATCCTTTCTAGTCTTAAATATCGTGAATAGAAACTTTGTTAGAAAACAATTCCGATACGAAATTAAAAAAAATTAAAATGAATGAAAAGTAATTAGTTAAAATTTAGGTTCAAAAAACGCAAGCCGATTTGACTATGTGAATTCAAAAAAACAAAAATTCTCACTTATAAAGGGTTGCCTAAGAAGTAGTCAAACTGCAATCTAAGCTTTTCTTCTTGCCGATCTTGCAACTTTTGTTTATTCGTATCCGAAATTTATTTGCCTCCTTTGTATGCTATCAATGCATCTTTTTTCATTTCTATTGGCCTTCACGCAAAAATCATATTTTGCTCCGAAACTCAAATCGTTCAAAGAAAGGGCAAAACAAAGCGCTAGAAGAATGATCCTTTCATGTGTGCGAATGTATCGCGAACTGGCGGATATAAGAGCCTCGTCATCCATGACGGCAAAATTTTTCTATTAGAAGCTATTGCTGGCTGCTTTGAAGGAACCTTGTCGACGACGACAGTGGCTCCTAATGGCTCACTGTCGAGGTTACTCAAGTCGTATTTTTGAATTTTGAACAAATCGTTGAATTTTATTATCCATAAGTCGCTCTGTCAACCGTACATTTTCAAGTTGTGGAGCGAAGCGCATCATGGGTAGTTAATTTTTGATAGCTTGCGCGTTCACTTCTTCGTTCGCATGCTTGCTTGCTCGATTGTTGACTGCTTTTTTTCGTCTCACTTCAAAGTTTATCGAAACGTATAATTCGATAGATGGATGGATATCTGAATGGATCGATATGAAAGTGTATGCGTAAAGGGCGTATATGTAAATGGATGGAGTAGTGGTGGACATAGAAGATTTTTTATAGACTGAAGCTATCTTTGACTGATGATAGATATTGATGCTGTTGTTGGGGACTCCAAAGTAGATCATTGGCAAAACTATTTGAAATAATAATCTTATCGAGCGATGGAGGGGGAGGGTTGATGCTTGAGGGTAAATGACTGCAAGAGAACTGCTTTTAAAGTGGTTCGTTGAAGTGAAAGGAGTGATAGAAAAGCTGCTTATGGCTTTAACCAATTGGTAATTGGAATTGGCTCATAGCTCATTCATTTAATGCTCAATTTGATTATTGGAATATCATGCAATATATTTTTAGAATATGAAGCATTGGTTCATACCAATCGTTTACTTTTATATCACTGCAATGTCATGAGTGCATATTTTCAACCAGTTTTAAATTGCACAATCAGAAAATCAAAGCTTTCGGGTTTAGTATAATGAAAAAATGTCCCTATATTTATGTATACGCACAGAAAATTTCGTCTCAATCCGATAAATATTCTGGAAGTTACATGAACATTTGTAAAGACGTATTGGAGCGATACAGCGATGCTTTGATAACCGACCGAAGAGCGCATGAGAGCATAAGAAAAATTTATGAAAATTAATATTCTACACTGAAAAAACACTTAGCGCCAGACGCCTTCATTTATAGACTTCTGGCGCCATGTACATAGTAGATTTCGGGACTGTGATAAAATATAGCGCCACACGCCATAGTACATGGCGAAAAGTACATAGCAGCAGACGTTATGCTAATAGCCCTCCACGCCATGTACTATAGTCCTCCACGCCATGTACTATATATAGTAGTACATGGCGTGGAGGACTATAGTGAATGGCGCGGAGGACTATATTACATGGCGTGGAGGACTACATTACATGGCGTGGAGGACTATATTACATGGCGTGGAGGACTATATTACATGGCATGGGGGACTATATTACATGGCGTGGGGGACTATAGTCAAATATATCAAACGATTCTGAATCCGCTTGTAAAGTTGAATTTTGAATTTATCAGTTAAATCTATCATTCGGACAATTGTCATAACGTTCAAAAATCAATAGCAGGTAGCGAACTCACAGTGAATATCAATACGATTTCATGAGATCATTGTAATATATTGTCATGTATAGATATACTCAAGTGTCACTTGCTGACAGTTATATATCCCCTCACATAGTATGGCTGCGAGTTATAATTGCAGTGACAACTGAAGCCATATTATATGGCTCATGGTACTATGTAATATAGCTTGTGGGGCCATAATTTCTGCGCCATGTAATTATGGCGCTGGGAGCCATGCTGCATAGCTCAGGGTACTATGCACATAGCGTGTAGGACCATAAATGCTGCGCCATGTTACATAGGACCACGCGCTATGTAGATTCTGACATTATGGCGCTGGGAGCCATATTGCATAGCTCAGAGTACTATGTACATAGCGTATTGGACCATAAATAATGCGCTATGTTACATAGCTATGGGCGCCATGTGGATTTTTTTTCAGTGTACTATTCCTTCAATTAATCACTAGCTAATAATTTATGTTAACGGAACTTTTTTTTTTATCATTTTACATGATCCAATCTAGAGATACCTCGCTCACCGCTAGACTCCTTTTTTTGAGGAGATCGGCTGTAGCAGCTTTCTAAATCATTATTTTTGCAAGTAAAAATACATTCAAGTTAAGTTAAAAATTACCAAAACATATGTATAAATATTGACGTCAATCAATCTAAGTGCCTTTCCTGGTAAAATTCTTGCAAAATATCTTTTTGTCGGCCTCGTTACTGCGTACTACCTCTAAAGGCAACCTCGGATTTCAATGCCACAAGTTTTTAAAATACTGACATAATACTAACATATAATACATGCACATGGATCGAAAAATCAACAAAGAAAACAAAATTACCATCATGTTCATTTTTATCCGGATATTGCTTTCTGCTTTCTATTCATTTCTTCGTCCATAGCACTGTTATCACAACAGTCATTCTAGCAGGAACCATCATCGTTATTCAATCCTGTTATTATAATCATTAGTATCAGGATCGTCCATTTGTGATGTCTTTCTTGAAACTCTTGCCTTCGAGCCAATCTTCATTACATTATGGTTTTGTTGCTTGTGTTGGAGTTGTTTGTTTGTTGATATTGTGGGGCTTGTAATTGTTCCTGGCTGTAGTCGCCAACATTTCACCAGTTCAGAAATGATTTTCATTGACTTACTACCAGCATTTTTTTCCATTTGCGTTTGGAAACTTAGGTCGCCTACAGCATGGTTTCAGGTACATTTTACGTTATCTGTCGGTATTACAGCTATTTGCCGTTGTAACATGTTTTCGTTGGGTTGGAGTGTTTTTTCTTGCCCCAAAAGTGTTTTTTTCTTTGCCCCAAATGGTTGGGGGGAATATTTTGTGTTCTAATAAATGACTCATTGGAAGTGTATCGTTTGCTTGGTAGTAAAACATTTGAAAACTGAGAGGTTTGACACATAATTGTCTTTCGTTATACATTTTCTGGCATTAACATTATATTTAAATATAATAGTTCAAAGAGAAGAAGGATTGTGCCGAGGGATATACAATCTTTTTCCCCATTTGCGGAAGGCTGTTTTAAGAGACAATAAAGTAAAGTAATATCACAAGAAGCTTCGTACCGGTCTAGTGGTTGAAGCTGGCAGAAAATTTCATCACAAATTTTATAATCAATGTGAATACGAATGTAAAGCCATTAGTTCCACGACCCATTTTACTTCTAATTAATTCAGGTACCTATTCAAAGCTAGGTGAACTAAAAGCTTGGTGCGCGGAAATGCGTCCGAACCTGGATTTGAACCAGGTATACCACACACAAGAAGCCAGTGCTTTATTCACTAGGCTACTCAAGCTTGAAATATTTATTTGATAATTCACCTTGTCTTTATTTTCTGTGCGTGATAGAGCTTCTAAGGCCAAAGTAACTCTCTCTGATCATAAACTTTTTTGCAGAAGGTGAATATTTTTTTTTCACTATGTATCCTTTATACATCATAAGACACGACAAATCCGAAAAGTGTCAGAAATGAAAGAGGAAATTTTTCTAATTATATCTAACACGTAAACGAAGTGCAATGAACATTGTGAAAACAATAAATTTTTGGACCCAACGATTGCCTTTAAAAGCCAATAAATTGTTTCGTATTCAAACTTTCATCTCAGTTGTGTTGGCGCAAAAAAATCTTCACCAACTTCTACCTTCTGGGCAGTTCTGGTCTTATCTATCATTGTTTTGTCCATCGAGCTACTATCAAAAAATTAAATTGCCAAATTGGCAACGATTACATGCCGCTGGAGTTTTGTCTGGTTGCTTGTTTTCATGTTTACATCTCAGCTGGTGATTGGCTATTGATGATAGTGGCAGGACCAACGACGATAAAAGAATCGATTCGAAAAATTTAATGCAGCGACTTGATGATTCGAACTTGTTCCCATCTGAAGGATTCTGAGAACTTCAATATTTCTGTAACGTGCTCAGTCCTTGTTATAGATTGAACAAAAGTAGTTTGTATGGATGATGCTGTTGTCACTGTAGTCCATGTTGCCATTGAAACAGCAGAACCAAAAGCACGGGATATATTTATTCATGGATGGGACCTCAGTTAACGAATCTCTACCGTACACTCGGAATCACTTGAACTCGACTCTGCTCTTGTTTTGACGACAACGAGAATGACGAGATGGTATGACGATTCCTTGTTTTACAGTTATGACACCAACAAAATTTTATTGATCCTGTCTGGGTGCCACAAAATACTTTTCCTTTAGCACGTTACAAGATGTAAGTTGTTTGCGCTAGTTGGTCTCGTTATGCTACCAACCGACGAAAGCATCAGACCACCTCTCTTGTTTCCATGAATTCTAATCTTTTGTAGTCTAATTGCCTTCGGGGGTGATTTTTCGAATTTCCGAACGAAACGAGAAGCTATGAAACGTTGTATTTCTTTGAAGTTGCTTTCGTTGGTGATGGTGCTTTAAATAACGTTACAGTAAAGAAACATAAAGTAACGATGAACTGGAGAAAGAAAAGATGAGCGCAATTTGGAAAAAATGATTTTGTTTTGATGGTTATGGACATTTTTTTTTGCATTTCAGGGCATTTAAAAAAAAAATGAAAAATACATCATGAGTTATTCAAGAGCTTATTAAGTAAAAGATATTTTTGTGTTCAGTGAAATCTTTGCTACATAGAAAGTGAAAACAGGTTGAGTTTGGTACTCTATTTGTTTATATAGCAAAGAAAAGTGATAGATAAAAATAATTTGCACATAACTTTCATCATGTTTTCTGCGATATTAAAATGTTTCAAAAATTTAAGAGTAGGAATTCTACTCAAAATATTTAGTTTGGAGACTAAAACGCATATAAACAAACGAAAGAGTCTAAATAGACCATAAAAAAGGGTTTTGAGCATTCAAAATTTTAAAACTTTTCCGCGCCCAGCGTGGGCAACATTGCGTTTTAAGTTAGAGAAGATAATATTGAATCGTATAATAATAAATAATATAAGAAGATAATATTGAATCGTCAAATTCTGAAGATTTTGTAATTTTTCATTTATGCTGCTAAATTTGTGTTGGTTTTCAGTAGCAAATTGGTTGGTTTCAATATTTTCTATGTGACTAAATTTTAAAAGAACTCGACAATCTCCAAGCGTACATTTAACATTAATTTCATATCAAGGCATCGCATTCGAGACTTCAATCTTTTTATTCAATTACTGCATTTTCAATCAAAAATGCATTTTTTATGCTACCATCAAATACTCATCACGAAACAAAGACATAATGGAAAGTCATGACCTCATCAAACTCATACAACCATAGTGGGATTACATACTTCAACCACTCTTGCTTTCGAATCGAGTCGAGAAAGCAATAGTAGTGTAATAACAATAGTTAAGGCTAATCAACACTTCTTAGTCATAATTGATTCGAAACTCAAGATCACTCAGAGACAATGATGATGACCCCGGAACGGGACCCCATAACATTTCATCATGGCTTCTTTGCTGTTTACGTGACTCTGCGCATAGAACTACTTAACTACTTGTCCAATTATGGTGACATGAAGAGTCGATTACAACATTTTATCTCAATTATTTCACTTCCCACATAGTTTGTTGAACAGATCAAATGATTGGTGCTATAGTGAAAACTGGCAATTAGTATTTGATAAATTAATAATTTTCATTTTTCTATAAAATTTATTTTTGTCTCAGACCATATTGCTATTTAGATACAAGAGATTTATTATTAGTCAAAAAAGGTCGATATACTCTCTGTTAAATTCTACCTTAAACCGAACTACAAGTTTTCAATCCAATTTCATTGTTATAATGAATTTATTTCATTTTTTTCTAGAAATTAGTTGTAACAAGAAGATACACTCATTCAATCTGAAGATACATTATCGTAAACAATTTTAATTTGTTTGACTCACGAATCAAGTTCAACGGGTCAATTATTATGACGAAAGTTAATACTGCGTTTTTTTTTTTGATTACTACAGACGCACGATAGAATAAAGAATGCTTACAACTAGACATCGTAATTGTAATATGATCGGTTAATTGAAAGCTAAATTGATTGACCTTTGAGTGATTCATATCCATATGACATGTTAATTTGCTTTTACGAAATTGAATGAAATAAGATGTACTCTGTAGATGAAAGTTGCCGATTTTAAAGAAAGTTGGTGGATTCGAATTTCAAAATTAGTGATGGTAATATGCTTGTGAGATTACTGAAATTCTGGAAAAAACACAAATAGTTATAAATGTAAATTGACTGTAAGATACCAAAAAATATATGAAGCAGTAGTTAATTTGAGAATTTTTCTTGTGTTTACTTTGCAAAAAACTGAAAAATTTCAAAGGTATACAATTTAGTAAGTTAGTCAATGAATTTAGTTAGCTGATTGTGATTTATTTTGTTTCGTTTTTTTTCAAAAATTCTCAAATTGAATACAAATAACAAAATGTGAAATAAAAATATTGTTTTTTATTAAATTTTAAATATCAAATCTAATAAATATAAATAAATAGTTTTCAATATGTAATTTCCCAAAGTAGGTTTTGTTGCTAATGTGCGTGTTTTGTTCTCTAATGAGCTCTGCAGACGGTCGTACATGTTGTAAACCTTAGTGCGTTAAAATGAAAGTTTTATTGTTAGTAGGCATGCTTCCACACCAAATATGTGCGACGAACATTCGAATTTACCACTGTTTTGGTTCTGTTACCTGTGAAATTCAGTTCAAACTGATACGCGGTGTACTGATGTTTGGCATTTGGTTCGAAAGCGTGTATTCCTTTTCGAGCCAAGCTTTAACACCAAGTTTTGCAACGTGTGCAACAGTCTGGAGAGCCCATAAGCAGACTTATAATATAGAAAAACAAGTCATTCGATTAGATATTTTGTCTTGTTTGTCGAAATTGGCATTAATATCGCTCCACTTCTAGCATCAGACACAAAGTAGACAACAAAGCAGACATCACTTGACCCAATCGCCCCTCCATCAATTACTTTTACAACCAATCGCAAAAAGCTAATAATGAATAATCTTCTCTTGACTCCCTTTGGTCCTTTTTCATCCCCCTCAATTTATTTTTGTGTGCTCGGTTTTTCCTTCACAGTCAATGTTCCTAGGTAGCTCCAAAAGTTTTGGAAGGAAATCAGTTACAATTGCAATGACTCCGAAATTCAAAAAATTGGATAGATTTGTTAGCACGTGCTAATTGTTTTTTGATTACCTCTATGATAATTCAAACATTGCTTTAGTCGTATTTTATTCAAGCGATCAGGAATTTTCCGGTAAAAAAATTGCCAATCAGAGAATCACTGAAGTCATTGAGGGGTCTTTTGTTGGGATTGCCCTCTTTAAGCTAGTGCTTAGCCAAGGTAGTAGGGACAAATATGTAGGATAAGCCGATATTACCTTTTTCATTCTTTGTAATTAGGTACCACATTCTTTTCATTTCCAAAATGCTTTTCTTATACCTAGTCGCTGACAAAGTTATGATATGACTATTAATGGATCGCTGGTACTATGTTCATTTGCCGGCTTTTTAATACAACACAAAACTAACAAATGCAACCATAAGCATTCGGCGGGGTTTAGGTTGCTACCTCGCAGTGCTAGATCCCAAAAAGCTAGTGCTAGATCCCGAAAAGTGTCAAACGGTGTGGCGCGAATACATATATTTTCAATATGCGCCGCAACGAAAATATTTTCCCCGCAATGTTATTATGAAAGTTGAATATTTTTTATCGAGACAACTTTATTCTTACTAAGGTTACTTCTGGTTGTCACTTGGATTGGATTGGAAATATATGACTGCCAGATTATTCCGAAATCTAAATTTAAATGCTAAAAATAATGCTAGATGCTAACTCCGAATTTCTAATGTCGTTTTGGAAAAAATAATGCCAGATCTAGCATTCAAAATGCTAAAATGGTAGCACAGGCTGTTGGTCATCTTCATTTGCCGGTGTATTAGCAATGGCCAAAACATTTTCACCCGGAATCGATGCCAATCGCAAATCTTCCTCGGTGAAAATATGAAGATTTATTGGAAAAATTTCAGTTGCTCGAAACCGGATTTGATATTTCTCGCAGTCTATGCCAAATCCAAGGATTTGTCGACAATATCCGGAATATGTTGAATTTTTAGAAGTTTGCCAGCATGATACATCGTCCTAGCATCACATCGAGCCTTATAAAAGGTTTTCAGAGGGTCAAAAACGCCAACGTCCACTGGCTGCATTATGTGGCTACAATGTGGCAAAAGATAGAGGATGACAATTCCATTGTCAACGGCCAAGTTGATAGCTTCGAGGGATAAGCGAGAAGTGTGGTTGTCAAGATTTAATAGAGTTGGATCATTTTTGGTAGCCGGACTATAATTCATGAAATGTTGCATGCATTTTATAAAATCATTATAGGTCATCTAACCGCTTTCGTTTGCATAGCCAACAGCATTCGGTGTAGCATAACTCACGAAGTCAGAATTCATGTTTTTCCGGCGAAAAAGATAGAATGATCGAATGTAATGGCCCGCAGCATTTATTCCGATTGCCATAGTGACGTTTATGCCTCCATCTTGAGGTGCAAATTTCCCTACCAACTTCGAGCCACTTGGAGCCCCAGCTTTTCTCGGTTTTGGTAGAACTGTAGAGAACCCTGAGCCCAATTCAAACGTAGAGAACATTTGCATTTGGTGGTATGGCACGTTTGAATTGGTCAAAAAAACTATAGACAGCATTTTTATTGAATGCCTTCATTTCATTCGTATTTATATGCTGTGGCATTCTTAATGAAATATGATTATGTTTCGAAAATGCATCAAACCAATATTAGCCAGCGGTATTATGTTCAATTAATGACTGTGGAAGAGATTCATATATTTTTTCGGCAATCTAGAAGGTCAAAAGTCTGACTTCATTTCGGTTCAAACCATAACGATGAGAATTTGCTTTCCTTAAACATCTGTTTAGGACATTTTCTTGCTCATTGGAAAAAATCTGGAAATAAATGCACTATCAGCAGTAAATTCACAAAAAAAAGTTGAAAAAATTGGTGTATCAGCCGAAACAGAACTCAAAAATTCAGTCAACTGCTCATCAGTCACAGTTGTGAAATCGGGAAATTACTTATCAATTCTCTCAAGATGACGATATAATATCTTTGCATACATTTTATACTGACCAGCTACAATATGCACTGATTTGCGATCTCTTTTAATCAATTTGATAGCTTCAACTAAATTCGAAACATCAGTTGGTGTTGCTGCAATTTTTCTTAAGTAATTCCGTGGCATGATGACTAAAAATCAACAAAATTCGAGAAAAAACACTTATTCCAGTCAAAACAATGAAGAAACGCAATAAAATTCCACAAAATTTTACCATAATGAGTTACCACCCCACAAATGTTGTGTTGGATTACCCCGAAACAACATTTCGGTGCGAATATATGCGTAATCACAACATATGCAGACACATGCAAAATATATTCACGAACCGAAAAAGAAAAGAACAACAAACATTTTGAATATAATTAACTTTGTCAATGCCTTACAATGCCTCGAAATTACCAACAGAAAAAATAGCAGCTGCAGTTGTCGAATATTAACTTGGAATCCCTGTATTGGCTTGGTTCAAAAGGAAAAAATCTGCAAGGTGGAGGCAAAAAACTGACAACTTGTGAAAATCAAAACAAGAAAATAATGAAATTCAAAAAACATTTTAAAGGCCACAAATTTTAGAAAGGAAAAGCAATTAATCGAACAACTATTCGATAACGACTAAAAGAAACGCAGTGAAAGCTTATGTGGGGCAAAACAAACCTTGCATAACTGCAAAAAATAAGTTTTTTCGCCTACGACTTGCTCGAGAACATATAAATAAGCCCAAGAACGTTTGGAGGTATATCCGACGATGTACCCATTGGGCAGTCCGTATGGAATAAAATTATATTATTCCGAACCAATGAACATATGTAAATAAAAAAGAGTTTATAATCGCACAGGGCACTCTCACGACAGAAAATTTTTTTTGGGGATGCATTGCTTATGACAGCGTCGCGTCACTAGTTAGATATATAGATAAAATAAATCAGGGTCTAATGTGGCCTTGCTCCGGTGATTCTTTGGGAAAAAAATCTTGACTTTTTAAGCAGTAGACTAGCTGTCGTAGTCGAACTCAAAACACGAGCAACGCGACGAAAATAAATAGTTAAGCTTAAAATTATATCTATGTTGAAAATAGCTTTTTTCCTCCTTCCTTCCACTCTCTGCATCACACAAGCAAAAAAAAAAACTCTAGCGCACCTGAACCGCTAGAAACACTAATGTTCGAAGAACAGTAGAAGAATCGTGCAGGTTTTGAGTGCATATTCCACTACATGTGCTGCTTATTACGGCCAAACTGTTTCAAATGCCACGTTTTACTTTCATCTTAAGAATGCATTATAACTCATATGGTGGAAGGTTTCAGATATTACCACTGGCATGAATTTCAACGTTTATGAGAGCAAAACACGGGTTAATTATATTCGTTATCAGTTGCTTATTTCACATAATTTTGAAAGCAGCATCTCATATAACATCAATGAAGAAAATGCTCAGTGCCTGCAGCACTGTAACTGAAGTTGGTGCTTGGGGCTGCGATCCGAAAAATTTGCAGAACTTTGCGAATTGTAACATCGGTTATTTATTTTCATTGTAAATGTTTCCGGTATGTATACTAACTGTAAGCATTTATTGATACAAAAGTAGCACAACCGACTCGTGCTGGCAACCTTTCGCCAGTATCAAATCCAAGAATATATCAAATCTGCTTCACGTTGTTTAATTACATTCGAAGTTATAGGAGTATAAAGAAATTTAGGGTTACCTGAAGCGAGTTTTTTCAAATGATCGAAAGCTGTATATTTGCTGTTTATTGTCACTACAATATAATTACCATTTGAAAATTCTACGATAAAACCGCTTCATAAAGATATTGCAATTAAACACAAAACCAACAAAAGCTGGCAACCCTATCGTGGCTTTTCAACCAAATTTGGCCTGAATAATGTTTATGACAGGTTTCATTAATTGTATGAAATTCGTATTGATTTCATGACTGCAC